>CM065397.1:19447500-19850000 GCA_033060915.1 Euryodendron excelsum
AATTTTGGTTTATATCTGTTCAACTAGAAAATAAAATTAATTCCCATGCTTTAATTTAAATTTTTTTTTTCTAAATTAAGGGAATTTAAAATTTTATTTGTTGCACATATATGAGTCACCAATATTGAAATATTATATTTATTGGATAATTAAACACATGACATCCCTCATGTATTAAATATCTAAGTGGGTGAGGGAATTTATTACAAATAAATCTCATGGTCTCCATCACTAGTTTATAAGTGAAGTAATTTATTCTATGTGTTGGTTTTAGTGCCATCCTCCCCATCAGATGGAATAAGTTACGAACTCACTAAGTATAAACACTAGTAGTTGTTAGTATTAGGTTAACTCTCCATCTGAGCAACTCACTACTAAACAATAGATCTAGAGTTTAGTGATGGTATACACTTAGCTATAAATATTAGTATACTCACCATCTGAATCACTGCTATTATTTATAGGACCAAAGCTAAGTTAACTATTTAATTTTACTTGGCATAGTCACTTGCCTAGATAGTAAAGTTAATAGTTATTCACCTGTCTAGATAAATGTTGAATAGTAGATGACCTCCCATCGAGGCATGCTATTCACGGTATACTAGGCTGCTGGCGGATTCTCTTAAAATATTGGTAGAAGGAACCATATTTTAATGATTGAATTCTAAGTTTATTTTTTGCTCATCATATTTTGTTATAATATGTGATTCTCAAGATTAAAATGGCTTTCAATCCACTTGCTGTTATTCTCAAAGAAAACAAACTGATTGGACCAAATTATATTAACTGAAAAAGGAATTTGGATATTATGCTAACTGCTGAATAGTACTAGTTTGTGCTCACTGAGGTCTGCCCACCGCTACCTGGTGAAGGGGCAACCGATGAGGAAACCCAGGCTTACCAGAAATGGGTAAAGGCTGATGAGATGTCGCGGTGTTACATTTTGGCATCTATGTCGAATGTTTTGCAACATCAGCATCAGGCTATGCCCACTGCCTATGACATGATGAAGAGCCTCAATGACATGTTTGGGGATCAGAATCGTGCTGCTAGGCTAGTTGCCATGAGAGACCTAATGAACACAACTATGGTTGAAGGGATTCCAGGTAGGGATCATGTTATGAAGATGATGAGTCTTCTGAATGAACTAGAGATCCTTAGAGCTGAAATCGATGGGGAAACCTAAGTTGATATCATTCTCCAGTCGTTGCCTAATTCCTTTAGGCAGTTTTTCCTGAACTACAACATGAATAAGTTATCTTATTCAATGACAGAGCTTCTTAAAGAGCTTCAAGTAGCTGAGGGCCTCATCAAGAAGCCAGTTATTGCTCTTGTTACTAAGAAAGGTTCTACTTCTAAACCGAAAGGCAAGAAGAAGTAGAAAAAGGGTCAAAAACAGAAAGTAACTCCTCAAGCACCGCACGGGTCTCAAGGAGGAGTGAAAAAACCCAAGGGCAAGTGTTTTGTCTGCAAGCAGTCGGGGCACTGGAAGTTGCAATGTCCAGTTTATCTAGCCAAACAGAACAACAAAGGTAAATCTCATTCACTAGTAGTTGAAACATGTTTAGCGGTGTTATCTACTGGTACATGGTGTGTAGATACGGGAGCCACTAATCATATATGCAATTCTTTACAGGGGTTCCACCAAACCCGCCAGCTAAGTGATGGAGAGATTTACATCTTTTTGGGAGATGGCACGAGAGTGTCAGTAGTTGCAGTAGGAGATATTAGTATTTCTTTTGGTAGAGATATGATTTTAGTATTAAAAGACTCTCTTTATGTACCTTCCATTAGAAGGAATTTGATTTCAGTTTCTAGATTGGTTGACAATGAATATTCCGTTTATTTTAGTAACTCTGGGGTTATTAAGTTAAATAAAAGTTTTATCTGTTCTGGTACATTGGTAGATGGTCTTTACATTGTTAATCATATATCTCCTACACTGCAACCAAATGAATTGAATAACACTAATACACTACCATGTAAGAGAAAGCAACCTTTTGAAATTAACCAAACCTATCTTTGGCACCTACGCCTTAGTCATATTAATCTGAGACGAATTTTCAGACTGGTTAAGGATGGACTATTAGGTTTATTAAAAGTGGAGGCACTGCCAGTTTGTAAATCATGCTTGGAAGGCAAGATGACCAAGCAGCCCTTTGCAGCAAAAGGCAATAGGTCAAAGGAGGTATTAGAATTAGTTCACTCTGATTTGTGTGGCCCCATGAGTATCCAGGCTAGAGGTGGCTTTGAGTATTTCATCACCTTCATTGATGATTACTCAAGGTATGGGTATATTTATTTGATGCGCTTAAGTCTGGATGCTTTGAAAAATTCAGAGTGTTTAAGGCTGAAACGAAAAAGCGTCATGGTAAATGTATCAAGACACTACGATCTGATTGTGGTGGCGAGTACCTCTTGGGAGAATTTTTGGATTACTTATCAGATGAGGGAATTGAGTCCCTGTTATCTGCACCAGGTATGCCACAACAAAATGGTGTAGCATAGAGAAGGAATAGAACTCTTATGGATATGGTCAGATCTATGATGAGTTATTCAGACTTACCTAATTCATTTTGGGGTCATGCACTTGAAACAGCAGCATACATTCTAAACTTGGTACCATCTAAGTCAGTACCTGTTACTCCCACAAAATTGTGGAATGGGCGCAAGCCTAATCTGTGACACGTTTGAATATGGGGGAGTCCAGCACACGTGCTGAAAAGGAAAGCAGATAATTTGGAATCAAGAACAGATGTATATTTCTTTGTTGGGTACCCTAGAGGAACGAAGGGTGGTTTATTTTATTGTCCTAAGGATTAGAAGGTCATTGTTAGCACCAATGCCTGATTATTAGAAGAGGACTATGTAATGAACCACGAACCCAGAAGTAAGATTGTTTTAGAAGAGCTGAGAGGAGATAGACCAGCACATACTACTTCATTACCTTTAGTACAAGAAGAAGCACCACCAGACAGAGTCATTGACATCCCACTGCCTCGTCGTAGTGGGAGGAATGTTGTGACTCAGGCTGATACTGAAGTGCAGCATGCAGATACCGTCAACACGTTGGTTCCACAGCCAAGGCATGATGATGGTGCACAAGGATCAGAATTAGCAGATCAATCTGTCGCGCCCAGATTTTTTGCACTCAAGGAATACACACACAAGCGGGAAAAATATTGTATTCTCTCGTTAGAACTCACCCTCCTAGAAGAATGAGTGTGACTAAGTTTGAATTAAAAATTGTTTTGAATAAAGGGCTTTTTAGAAAAAATTTGGAGTCACCACCTAACTTGATTAAGAGGAGTTAGGTCACCTAAAAACTAAGAATAATCCGAAGACTACACTTAGGGTTTTTGGAAAACGATTTTGAAAATATCTCCTTAAGAGAGGGTTTTTAAGAAAATAGGTTGTTTGGCAACCTTTGGAAAACATTTAGCCCTTTTTGAAAAATAACTCCTTTTGGTCTTTGAAATCAGTGATTCTAGGTTCAGAGGTTGGTTACGTGTAGGGAAGACGCACTAAGCCATCACCCTACCCAGCCCTTTCGGTACCTATATGTCAATCTACCCTAGATTCACCTATGAGAGTCTTTAACTAACTAATGTTCAATCCTATCCACTCTGAAAAAAAATGTTTGAAAAGAAATCAACATGATGCATGATATGCATGTGCAAGAAAAGAAATTTGAAAATAGATTTGAAAAGAGTTTGATTTTATTTAAAAAGAAAGAGATAGAAGCTTGAATTTGAAGATTGAAATTGAATTTCGAAATTGAAATTGAAGATTGAAAATAGAAATAGATCATAGAATTGGAAATTTGAAGAAAATTGTAGGATTGGAGATTGAAAAGAAATTGTAGAAATAGAATTTTGAAAAATGTTATGGAATTGGAAATTTGAAAAATGTTTTGACCGCACCCATGAGGGTTGCCTACGTATCATTTTGGAGGAATCAGGTCAGTCGTACTTCGTACCAGAGTCCGATTGAGAATAGAAGATATGATTGGAAGAAAAAGGTTGAGTTGGGAAAAATGGATTGGAAGATTGAAAGATTGAACTTTGATTGGAAGATTTGAAAAAATTTGATTTTGGAAAACTTGATTTTAGGAAACCTAAACTTAAGAAAGACTTGAGACTTAGACAAGATTTGACTTGACTTGGAAGGATTTTAGAAAAGATTTGACTCAAAAGTTGGACTTCAAAAACTTAGGAAAGGTCCGATTTAGGAAAGTGTCATTTTAGGAAAGATTCGATTTAGGAAAGTTTCAACTTAGGAAATCTTTGAATTAAGAAAGTTTTATGTTAAGAAAGTTTCATTTTTGAAAAGTTTCGTTTTAGGAAAGTTTCAATTTAGGGAAGTGTTCGAATTAGGAAAGTTTTCATTTTAGGAAAGGATTTGAAATTATGAAGTTTTAAAAGTTGGAAAGTTTGGAATGTTTTGAAATAGGGAAGTTTTGAAAATTGAAAAGTTTAGAAAACAATGAAGTTTTGAAAATAAGAAAGTTTTTGAGTTTAGAAAGTTTTGAAATTTGGGAAGGTTTGAAATTTAGGGAGTTTAGAATTTAGAAAGTTTGGAAGTTTAGAAAGATTTATCTTGAGAAAGTTTTGAATTTAGAAAGCTTTGAATTCGGAAAGATTCGAAATTTAGGGAGCTTAAGATTTAGAAAATTTTAAAGTTTGAGTTTTAGAAAATCTTGAAATTAGGAAAGGTTTGAAAACTTAGATTTGGAAAGTTAAGATTTGGAAAGGGATAGAGTTAGGAAAGGGTTGAATTAGGAAAGATTTGGAAGCTTAATGTTTGAGGAAAGATTTGAAAGGTTTAGGAAACTTATGATTTAGGAATGTAGGAATTAGGAGAGATTTGAATTAGGAAAGATGTAGATTTTGAGTCTAAAAGGAAAGGTTTGATTTTGTTTCCAAAAACGGAGGATAGGATCTAGTTTCTAAAATGGGAAGCAAAGGAAAGATGGGATTTGGTTTCCTAAAGGGAAGATTGGAATTTACAAGGATTTGGAAAGGGAGGTTTTAGAAACCCTAAATTTGGAAGGCTATAGTTTAGACGTAAAAAGAGGTTTTGGAAATATGTATGGTTTGGATGTGAAAACAAGAGGTTTTGGAAACCTAAGTTTTGAGGCAAGTTTGAAAATCATGTTTTTGGAAAGAAAATTAGGGTTTCCTAATTGTTAGCTCTAGGGCTTGACTTGGGATCTAAGGAAAGCGATTTTTGGAAAGTGTGTTTTTTGGAAACAAGTTTTTGGAAAGAAATCCTAGAGAGGAGTTTCTCGAGGGAAGATTTTGGAAAAAGAGTTTTTTGGAAAGATTTTTAGAAAGAGATTGTTGGAGAGAGTTTTTAGGAAAGTGAATTTAGGGAGTGTTTTTAGAAAGTGGATTTTGAGGAAAAAGAGTTTTTTGGAAAGAGATCCTAGTGAGGAGTTTTTTTAGAAAGAGATTTTTAAGAAAGAAATTTAGGAAGAGGTTTTTCTAAGAAGGAAACCTTGGGAATGTTTTTGGAAAGGGGACCTTGAAGAGAGCCTTTTGAAAAGAAGTTTAAAAAGAGAAGTTTTGAAAAATAGATTCTTGGAGGGAGTTTTTGAAAACAACTTTGGAAAGGAGAGTTTTTAGAAAGCACGTTGAAAGCGGAGGGTTTTAGAAAGAGAGACTTTTGAAAAGAAAGTTTTTAGAAGGTGTAAAAACATCTCACTTTCCTAAAACAATTCTAACCATAAGAGGGCTAGAACCACTTTAGGAAAGTAGTTTTGAAAACAACAAGATTTGAAAATATTGACTATATTGGTCACTGTGAATGTAACACTTTCCTAAAGCAACCTTAGCCATGGAAAAGCTAGAATCACCCTAGTGTAAGCACCCCATTTTTAACCGCTCGGTAGTCTACACTCCGTCTAGACTTGTGTTCAAGTCATTGTGGGAATATTCTAATCAAAACAACTTTCTAAGTCCAAATCCCGCCTGTCCATCACCTCGCAGGCCCGCCAAGTGTCGTGCCCAGATTTTTCGCACTCGAGGAATACTCACACAAGCGGGAAAAATGCTGTACTCTCTCGTTAGAACTCACCCTTCTAGAAGAATGAGTGCGACTAGGTTTGAATTGAAAAATTGGTTTGAATAAAGGGCTTTTGAAAAAGATTCGGAGTCGCCTCCTAACTTGATTAAGGTGAGTTAGGTCACCTAAAAACTAAGAATAATCCGAAGACTACACTAAGGGTTTTTGGAAAACGATTTTGAAAATATCTCCTCGAGAGAGGGTTTTTAAGAAAAACAGGTTGTTTGGCAACCTTTAGAAAACATTTAGCCCTTTTTAGAAAAAAAATAACTCCTTTTTGGCCTTTGAAAACAGTGATCCTAAGTTCGGAGGTTGGTTACGTGTAGGGAAGATGTACTAAGCTATCACCCTACCCCGCCCTTTCGGTACCTACATGTCAATCTACCCTAGATTTACCTATGAGAGTCTTTAACTAACTATAGTTCAATCCTACCCACTTTGAAAAACAATGTTTGAAAACTAATTTAGCATGATGCATGATATGCAAGTGCAAGATGAGAGAATTGGAAAATATAAATTGATTTGAAAAGAAATTGGTTTGATTTGAAAATAGATTTGAAGAAATAGAATTGAAATTGGAAAGTTAGAAAATTTGGAAATAGAAATTTGAAATTGGAAGTTTGAAAGTAGATTGAAATTTGAGATTTGAAAAGATTTTGGAAACCGTACCCATGAGGGTGGAATTAAAAGTTTGAAAAATGTTGTGACCGCACCTATGAAGGTTGTCTACGTATCTCTTTGGGGGAATCAGGTCAGCTGTAGTTCGGACTGAAGTCCGATTGAAAATAGATTGATTTGAAGAGAGAGATTGGATTGGAAGAAAGAGATTGAATTGAAAATTGGATTTGATTTGAGATTAGAAGAGGAGATTGTAAATTGAAATTGAGAAGACTGGACTTTGATTTGAAGAGATAGATTTGGACTTTTTTTGAAAAAGAGAAGGTTTGAGAAAACCTAGACTTAGGAAAGACAGGAGACCTAGAAAATATTTGACTTGACTTGGAAGGTTTAGGAAATTAGAAAATGTTTGAATTAGGAAAGGTTCGATTTAGGAAGGTTTTAGAATTAGGAAAGTTTCAACTTAGTAAAGTTTTGAATTTTGAATGTTTCAACTTTAGGAAAGTTTTGAATTAAGAAAGTTTCGAATTAGGAAAGTTTTCAAATTAGGAAATTTTTTGAAATAGGGAAGTTTTGAAAATTGGAAAGTTTCGAGTTTAGAAAGTTTTCAAAAAAGGAAAGGCTTTAAGATTAGGAAAGTTCCCAAATTAGGAAAGTTTTGAAAATCGGAAAGTTTTGAATTTAGAAATGTTTTGAATTAGGAAAAGTTTAGTTTAGGAAAGACTTAGAATTTAGAAAGTTTCAAGTTAAGAAAGTTTTGAATTTTGGAATGTTTCGAAAAAGGGAAGTTTTGAAAACAAGGAAGTTTTGAAAATAAGAAAGTTTCGTTTTGGGAAAGGTTTGAAAAAAAGGAAAGTTTTCAGTTTAGGAAATGTTTGAATTAAGAAAGTTTTGAGTTTAGAAAAATCTTAGATTTGGAAAGATGCTGAAGTTTTGGAAAGTTTAGAATTTAGAAAGTTTAAGATTTAGAAAGTTTTAGGGTATTAGGAAATCTTGAGATTAGGAAAGGTTTGAATTTAGAAAAAGTTTGAAAAATTAGATTTGGAAAGTTGAGATTTGGAAAAGGGGTAGGGTTAGGAAAGGGTTGAATTAGGAAAGATTTTTATGTTCAAATTTTGGAAACTTAAGATTTAGGAAAGTGGAGGATTAGGAAGGATTTGAATTAGGAAAGATTTGGATTTGGAAGGGATTGGATTTGGTTTCTAAAAGAAAAGATTTGATTTTTTTCCAAAAATGGAGGACGGGATCTAGTTTCCTAAACGGGGAAATTTGATTCGGTTTCCTAAAGGGAAGGTAGGATTTGGCAAGGATTTCGAAAAGGAGATTTTAGAAACCCTAGATTTGGAAAATCATAGTTTTGACGTAGAAAAGAGGTTTTGGAAACATGTATAGTTTGGATGTGAAAACAAGAGATTTTGGAAACCTAGATTTGGGGCAAGGTTTGAAAATCATGTTTTTGGGAGGAAAATTAGGGTTTTCTAATTGTGGGTTATAGGGCTTGATTTGGGGCTCTAAGAAAACAGTTTTTAGAAAGTGAGTTTTTAGAAACGAAGTTTTTCTAGAAGGGAATCCTAGGAAGGAGTTTTTGGAAAGTGAATTTGGAAAGAGATTTTTTGGAAAGATTTTTGGAAAGAGTTTTTGGAAAGATTTTTGGGGAAGGTTTTTAGAAAGTGGATTTTGGGGAGAGGATTTTGGAAAGGAGTTTAAAAAGGGAATTTTGAAAAATAGAGTTTGGAAGGGAGTTTTTGAAAACAATTTTGGAGAGGAGAGTTTTAGGAAAGTATGTTGAAAAAGATATTTTTAGGAAGAGAGGCTTTTTGAAAAGAGAGTTTTTAGAAAGTATGAAAACGTCTCACTTTCCTAAAGCGATTCTAGCCATAAGAAGGCTAGAACCACTTTAAGAAAGTGGTTTTGGAAAACAATAAGATTTGAAAATATAGACCAAAAATGTCACTTTTAATGTAACACTTTCCTAAAGCAACCCTAGCCATGGAAAGGTTAGAATCACCCTAGAATCGTGGTTTTGAAAACAAGTTTTTGAAAAAAAGATTTTGATGCAATTTTGAAAACAACTTTGAAAAACAACTTTGAAAACGGTTTTTGGAAGATGCAAGACTATGATATGCACAATGCAATTTGGGGTCGTGAACATACAAGGTTAAGGCTTCACCACATAATCAAGGGGGCCGGACCCACGTGGTCTCTGGTTAGACTAGAAGAAAGCCCCCAACACGGTGACTCTCCAATAGTCTAATCCTACACATGGACCGGGAATCCCCTTGTTTCAAGCATGCAAAGAAAAGGGGGGAAAGAGATGGGGGATTAAAATAGAGAAAACCCAAGTGGGTTGGAGAGAGAAGAGAGAGGGGGGAAAGTGCAGAAAATTAAAGAGAAAGCCTACTGTATGTCTTCTTTATTTTGCGCGCCGCGCTGTCTTCGGTCTTCTGTCTTTGTCTTGATCTTTACCTTCAGTCTTCAGGAGTTGTCTTCAAGCTTTGGATGGGAGCTCTTCAAGTCTTCAAAGAAGGGTTGAAGGATGGTGTATGAGTGTATGGAGGTGTATAGGAGTGTCTAGGAGGTTAGGGTTTGTGTATAGTAGCTAGGGTTTGGAAAAACCTAGGGAGGCTAGGGTTTTGGAGGTGCTCGAGCTCTGTATATCGAAATATAGGATTTTTAGGTTATGTTTGCAGACCCTTTTCACTTTGAATGAGGCTCTGTATTTATAGAAGGAGGACAAACCTGGCACCTGTTGCAGTGGCGCCAGGGCACACTTTACACTGGCGCCACTAGTAGTGGCACAAGGCCATTTTTTGGTTTGGCGCCACTACTAGTGGCGCCAGCCAATTAGGAAAGATTTAAGGTCGGCAAGCAATGTATCTTTGACTAGATTTGGGCGCCTGTACTAGTGACTACCATGTAAACTTTAGCCTAGCTTCACTAGAAGTGACTTCGGAAAGTCCGGGAATGATTTGGAGGAACCGGGAATGACCCGGAAGGCTGGAAAGGAGCAAGAACACTTAAAATAGTGTCCTGGAGGTATTTGACTTGAAAAATGAAGATAAGGTGGGTCGGAAAGGTTCATCGGGCCTTTAGGGGCAAAACGGTCAATCGGACCGGGAAAATTGTCGGGGCGAACTCGGATTGTCCAGGAAAAAGACTTGGGATCTGGAAACATTATTTAGAATGTTCCCAGAGGTTGCCGGTTTGATTCCCAGAGCCGGCGTGATCGGAAAAGGAGACCGGCCCACTAGGGGCAAAACGGTCATTTTGTACCGGGTTTGCCGGAACTGACTCGGAATGATCCAGAGAGGTAAGGGGAGGTTGAGAATACTATAAAAATTATTCTCGGGACATTACCGGTTTGATACCCAGAGCCGGTATGGTTGAAGAAGAAGACCGGCCCTCTAGGGGCAAAACGGTCATTTTGTACCGGGTTGGCCGGAACTGACTCGGAATGATCCGGAAATGTAAAGGAAGGTTAAGAATACTATAAAAAGTATTCTCGGGACATTACCGGTTTGATACCCAGAGCCGGTGTGGTTCCTGGGGCGTTCGGATGCTTAGGGGCAAAATGGTCATCTTGACCGAAAAGTCTCGGAAAAGGTCCTAAGGTTAGTCTGGTCATTTTTCACCGAAGTGAGCTAACAGACACGAGTGTTGACCTAGGTTTTGAGTGTTTCCGGCACTCTAACGGTGTGAGTATTTCCGCTACTCGGACGGGGTTGATGATTTGTGAGTATTTCCGCTACTCTAACGGGTTTGTGAGTATTTCCGCTACTCTAACGGATTTGTGAGTATTTCCGCTACTCTAACGGTTTTGTGAGTAGTTTCGCTACTCGAACCGTCTCGAGGAATAAACTGTCTCGAGAGTGGGATTGGAAAAGGGGTCTTACCGCCTCTGAGGAGACGTGCCTGGATTGGAACTGTCTCGAGGAATAAACTGTCTCGAGAGTGGGATTTGGAAAGGGGTCTTACCGTCTCCGAAGAGACGTGCCTGGATTGGAACCGTCTTGAGGAATAAACTGTCTTGAGAGTGGGATTAGAAAGGGGTCTTACCATCTCCAAAGAGACGTGCCTGGGTTTTGAGTGTTTCCGCCACTCTAACGGTTTTGTGAGTATTTCCGCTACTCTAACGGTTTTGTGAGTAGTTTTGCTACTCGGACCGTCTCGAGGAATAAACTGTCTCGAGAGAGAGATTGGAATTGGAATAAGAAAGGACAATGCCCCCTAAGGGCATTTTGGTCATTTTGCCTCCATTTGGGCCTAACAGGCCAGCGAAGCGATGGAAAGACGGAGTTTGAACCTGGAGAATTGGTTTCGATTGGAATATGCCCAAAATGACTTGAAAACAAGTCTGGACGGAGTGTAGACTGCTGAGCGGTAAAACATGGGGTGCTTACACCAGGCCCAAATAAAGGCAAAATGACCAAAATGCCCTTAGGGGCATTGTCCTTTCCTTTCCAATCCCACTCTCGAGACAGTTTATTCCCCGAGACGGTTCCAATCAGGCACGTCTTTTCAAAGACGGTAAGTCCCCTTTCCAATCCCACTCTCGAGACAGTTTGTTTCTCGAGACAGTTCCAAACAGGCACATATTTTTGAAGACGGTAAGACCCCTTTCCAACCCCTCTCTTGAGACAGTTTATTCCTCGAGACGGTTCCAATCAGGCACATCTTTTTGAAGACGGTAAGACCCCTTTCCAACCCCTCTCTCAAGACAGTTTATTCTTCGAGACGGTTCCAATCAGGCACGTCTTTTGGAAGACGGTAAGTCCCCTTTCCAATCCCACTCTCAAGACAGCTTATTCCTCGAGACGGTTCCAATCAGGCACGTCTTTTCGAAGACGATAAGTCCCCTTTCCAATCCCACTCTCGGGACAGTTTATTCCTCGAGACGGATCCAATCTAGGCACGTCTTTTCGAAGACGCTAAGACCCCTTTCCAATCCCACTCTCGAGACTGTTCATTCCTCGAGACGGTTCCAACTCAGGCACGTCTTTTCGAAGATGATAAGTCCCCTTTCCATTCCCTCTCTCGAGACAGTTTATTTCTCGAGACGATCTGAGTAATGAAAATACTCGTAAATATCACAACCATTAGAGTAGCGAAAATACTCACAAATAGGTCGATATAGGGAATTGCCAACAAACCCCTGTGTCACGACGACCGCCGTCAGAGTGGCGGAAACACTCAAAACCCAGGTCAGCACTAGTGTCTGTTAGCCCACTTCAGTGAAAAATGACCAAACTGCCCCTAGGACCTTTTCCGAGACTTTCCGGTCAAGATGACAGTTTTGCCCCTAGGCATCCGAACGCCCAGGGAACCACACCGGCTCTGGGTATCAAACTGGTAACCTCTTGAGACTAATTTTTATAGTGTTCTCAACCTCCCTTTACCCTTTCGGATCATTCCGAGTCAGTTCCAGCCAACCCGGTACAAAATGACCGTTTTGCCCCTGGTGGGCTGGTCACCTTTTTCGACCACACTGGCTCTGGGAATCACACCGGCAACCTTTGGGAACATTCTGAATAATGTTTTCAAATCTCGAGTCTTCTTCCGGGACAATCCGAGTCCGTCCCGACAGCTTTTCAATCCGATTGACCGTTTTGCTCTTAAAGGCCCGGTCAACCCTTCTTGCACATCTGGTCCTCATTTTTCAAGTCAAATACCTTCAGGACACTATTATAAGTGTTCCTGCTCCTTTCCGGCCTTTCGGGTCATTCCCGGTCTTCCAAACTCCTTCCCGGACTTTTCGGAGTCACTCCTAGTAAAGCCAGGCTAAAAATTGCATGGTAGTCACTAGTACAGTCGCCCAAATCTAGTCAAAGATACGTTGCTTGCCGACCTTAAACATTTCCTAAATGGCTGGCGCCACTAGTAGCAGTGCCAAGCTAGAAAATGGCCTGGCGCCTAGTGGCGCCAGTGTAAATTCTGGCCTGGCGCCACTGCAATAGGTGCCAGTGTTGTCCAATCTCTATAAATACAGAGCCTCTTCCAGCGTATAAGGGATCCGCAAACTCAAACAAAAAATCATATAATTCGATATATAGAGCTCGAACACTCCCTAAACCCTAGCTTTCTTAGGTTTTCCAAACCCTAGCCTCCTATACACTCATACACACCCCCATACACTCATACACTAGCCTTCAACCCTCATTTGAAGACTTGAAGAGCTGCAATCTAAAGCTTGAAGACAACTCTTGAAGATTGAAGACGAAGATCAAGACAAAGACCGAAGACCGAAGACAAGTAAGGCGTGCAAAATAAAGAAGACATACAGTAGGCTTTCTCTTTAATTTTTCGCACTTCCCCCCTCTCTCTTCTCTCTCCTAACCCACTTGGGTTTTCTCTATTTTAATCCCCCATCTCTTTTCCCCCCTTTCTTTGCATGCTTCAAACAAGGGAAGACCACGTGGGTCCGACCCCCTTGATTATGTGGTGAAACCTTAGCCTTGTATGTTCACGACCCCAAATTTGCATTGTGCATATCATGATCTTGCATCTTTCAAAAACCGTTTTCAAAGTTGTCTTCAAAATCGTTTTCAAAATTTTTTTTAAAATTGCATCAAAACTCCTTTTTCAAAACTTGTTTTCAAAATCACAATCCTAGGGTGATTCTAGCTTTTCCATGGCTAGGGTCGCTTTAAGAAAGTGTTATATTTAAAGGGACCGATACGGTCCATATTTTCAAATCTCCTTGTTTTCAAAACCACTTTCTTAAAGTGTTTCTAGCCTTCTTATGGTTAGAATTGCTTTAGGAAAGTGAGACGTTTTTACACTTTCCAAAAAAAACTCTCTTTTCAAAAATCTCTTCCTAAAAATCTTGTTTTCAACGTACTTTCCTAAAACTCTTCTTTCCAAAGTTGTTTCTAAAAACTCCCTCCAAAATCTATTTTTCAAAGCTTACTTTTTCAACTCCTTTCCAAAAACTCTTTCTCCTCAAAATTCACTTTCTAAAAACACTCCCTAAATTCACTTTCCTAAAAACTCTCTCTCCAACAATCTCCTTCCAAAAATCTTTTTAAAAAACTCTCTTTCCAAAATCTTCCTTCTAGAAACTCTCCTCTAGGATTTCTTTCTAAAATCTTCTTTTCTAAAAACACACTTTCCAAAAACTCCTCTTTAAAATCTATTTCCAAAAACTCTCTCTTCGAGTTTACTTTCTAAAAACTCTTCCCTCTACAAACTCCTCCCTAGGATTCCCTTCTAGAAAACCTTCGTTTCCAAAAACGCACTTTCCAAAAATCTCTTTCCTTAGCGCCCAAGTCAAGCCCTAGAAACCCACAATTAGGAAACCCTAATTTTCTTTACAAAAACATGGTTTTCAAACTTTGCCCCCAAACCTAGGTTTCCAAAGCCACTCGTTTTCACATCCAAACTATACATATTTCCAAAACCTATTTTCTACATCGAAACTATAAATTTTCCAAATCTAGGGTTTCTAGAATCTCCCTTTCCAAATCCTAACCAAATCAAATTTTCTCGTTTAGAAAACCGAATCCAATCCTCCGTTTTTGGAAACAAAATCAAACATTTGCTTTTAGAAACCAAATCCAATCCCTTCCTAATCCAAACCTTTCTTAATTCAACTCCTTCCTAATTCCTACCTTCCTAAACCATAAGTTTCCTAAACCTAAACTTTAAATCTTTCCTTAAATTTCAAAATCCAACTCTTTCCTAATTCAACTCCTTCCTAATCTTTCACTTTCCTAAATCTTAAGTTTCCAAAACTTGAACATAAAAATCTTTCCTAAATTTTAAAACTCAACTTTCAAATCTTTCCTTATTCAACCCTTTCCTAATTCTACCCTTTTTCAAATCTTAACTTTCCAAATCTAAGCTTTCAAACCATTCCTAAACTCAAACCTTTCCTAATCTCAAGATTTTCTAAAATTCAAACTCTAAAACTTTCAAAATCTTAAACTTTCTAAATGTCAAATCTTTCTAAAATTCTAAGCTTTCTAAATTCAAAACTTTCTTAAGTTAAAACTTTCTGAATTCTAACCTTTCCTAAAGCTTCAAATCTTTTCAAATCCAAAACTTTCTAAACTCAAAACTTTCTTATTTTCAAAACTTCCTTGTTTTCAAAACTTTCCAAACTCAAAACTTCCCTATTTCAAAACATTCCAAATTCTAAACTTTCCAACTTTCAAAACTTCCTCATTTCAAAACCTTTCTTAAAACGAAACTTTCCTAATTCAAAACTTTCCAATTTCAAAACTTTCCTAAAATGAAAACTTTCCTAATTTCGAAACTTTCCAAAAATGACACTTTCCTAATTCGAAACTTTCATAATCCGAATCTTTCCTAAATTCCAAGTTTCCAAATCTTCCAAGATCTTTCCAAATCCGACATTCAAATCCAATCTTTCTTAATCTCAAGTCTTTCCTAGGTCTCCTATCCTTCCTAAGTCTAGGTTTCCAAAACCTCCATCTTTTCAAAACCAAGTCTTTCAGAATCAATCTCTCAATCTTTCAATTCAAATTCCAATTCAATCTCCTTCTTCAAATCAACTCTTCTATTTTCAATCGGACTCTGGTCCGAACTACGAGTGACCTGATTCCTCCAAAGGGATACGTAGGCAACCTTCATAGGTGCGGTCACAACTTCTTTCAAATTTCAAATTCCTCCTTATTTTCCAAATTTCAAATTCCAAAATCTTCTCAAATTCCAATCTATTTTCAAATTTCCAATTTCAAATTTCTATTTCCAAATTTTCAAACTTTCCAATTTCAATTCCATCTCTTCAAATCTATTTTCAAATCAAATCAATTTCAAATCAGTCTCTTTCCAAATCTATCTTCCACCTTCCCTCTTCTATTGCACTGCATATCATGCATCATATTTTTTTCAAACATTGTTTTCTAAAGTGAATAGGATTGAACCATTCGTTAGTTAAAGACTCTCATAGGTGAATCTAGGGTAGATTGACATGTAGGTACCGAAAGGGCGAGATAGGGTGATGGCTTAGTGCGTCTTCCCTACACGTAACCAACCTCCGAACTTGGATCACTGATTTCAAAGACCAAAAGGAGTTATTTTTCGAAAAAGGGCTAAATATTTTCCAAAGGTTGCCGAACAACCTGTTTTCTTCAAAACCCTCTCTTGAGGAGATATTTTCAACACCTTTTTCCAAAAACCCTAAGTGTGGTCTTTGGATTATGCTTAGTTTTTAGGTGACCTAACTCACCTTAATCAAGTTAGGTGGCAACTCCAAATTTTTTCTAAAAAACCCTTTATTCAAACTAATCTTTCAATTCAAACGTAGTCGCACTCATTCTTCTAGGAGGGTGAGTT
Organism: Euryodendron excelsum; assembly: GCA_033060915.1. Lineage (NCBI taxonomy): Eukaryota > Viridiplantae > Streptophyta > Magnoliopsida > Ericales > Pentaphylacaceae > Euryodendron > Euryodendron excelsum. The sequence continues at coordinate 19,463,482 of CM065397.1, forward strand.
CTAACAAGAGAGTACAGTATTTTTCCCGCTTGTGTGAGTATTCCTCGAGCGCGAAAAATCTGGGCGCGACAGTTGGCGACTCCGCTGGCGATGCTTAGAGGGTTAGGCCGTTAGTCATGTCTTTTTACCCTTCACCCATGTAGAGTCTTCAATTAACTTGTTCAATCCTATTCACTTTAAATTTTCAAAACTAAATTTTCAAAATTGTTTTCAAAAAACATGCATTCATTCATATTATCTTGTATTATGTTTGTCATCCACATACTAACACTTGCATCTTTGTTTTGTAGGTACACATTTTGTTTAAATTTTATTAACTGCTTTGCATGAATGTGATGTATAGGATGAATGGGAGTTGTTGGGGCCCTTTCCTCCACTTTTAAAAATCACACACACACTGCATGTGCACTTGCATTCTGCATACTTGCATATCCTGATATGTCCTTTCTAGTTAGAAAGGGGGAACAGTATATTGGTTGTGGGCAAGATGCTGTGTCAGTTTCTTCGCCTACGGCCTCTTGATAGTTTCCCCGCTCGGATCACCAACCGATCATGGCACCACCTCGGGGAGTGGGCCTAGGTTTGAAGATCCGGGGACCGAGCCTTTTTAGGATGCATTAGTTAACCCTCAACCTCATACTCATATAGACACCATGCATAGCCGAACCTCTGCCGGATTTAAGACACGAGCACCGTTTTCAAAATCACGGAGGAAAGGGCGACTGCTCTTACTTTCATTCATACTTGTCTATTCCTACTGTTATACTGACTATATTCATACTGTTATAATGCCTGTCTAACTGCTCATGCATGCACGTTTATTTTGCTTTTGCATTCTTTCTCCTTATACTCTTTGCATATCCATGTTCATGCATTCAATATTCCATGTCAAGACAAGAGTTTCAAATAACTCGAGTCATCGCATTCTCATGCATATGATCAACCCATTGAGAGTGACACCAAGTTCACTCTCCCTTGCATTAAACTTACCTAAACCCTAAGGGTTCCCATGTAACCCTAAGGACTCATTGCATGCATCTCAATTCATTCCATGAGAGGGGCCCCAATCCCTCTATGCTTACGGAGATAGGGTTGCCAAGAAGACAAGGGGCAATCAATCAACAAGGTCTCTCAGTGACCTCCTCGACATCAAATCCAAGGAAGGCGAATCCAAAGACTCGAGAGTAGTTTAGGTTTTCCCTTTGTAAAAGTAGATAGGTGGAAGTCCAAAGGAAAATGTTCTCCCTCCCCCTATTAATGTACTTCTTTATTTTTGTGAATGAATGCATGAATGGCGGAAGGTTCCTCCTTGACGGTAAGGTGTTTGCACACAGGGGCAAATCCCCTATCTCCAAGAGTGGGCCAATACATCAATACTAGTTTCCCTCCTAAAAAGGGGCACCCTAGGACATGCATTGCATAAAGTTTTCTGAAAGCTAGAAACTAATTTGCGACTTGTGTTCTTGTCCTTTTGTCTTTTCCTTTTTATTTACAGAGGTCACCCTATATTGAGTTAACATTGCTCCCAAAAAGGGGCAACATCCACCTAGGGATCCTATTATCACCCGGCAAAGAGCATCACTGATGGCTGCTAACCCTAAAGAATCCTCTCAGGTCTCTCGAGAGGAAGTCAACGAAATAAGGACTAAGATGGATGAGATGCTCAAACTCATTCAAACTCTGGCCATGAAGGATGCTACTACAGTCCCGTCATCATCTATGACTTCATCCAAAGACCTTGAACCCGCTAATCCAAGAATCATGCTTCAGTCCGACAATGTTGGGAGGACTAAGGAGGACACCAAAGAGATCAACACCGAAGAGGAAGAGACCATATTGCTTTCACCTGCTATAAAGAAGGCCTCTCTAGATCCTCTTAGTCTAAAAAACCAAGGATTGGAAGATTCGTTGCGAGGTCTCCATGGCCACGATGCTTACGGGTTCACTTCTTATGATGAGCTCTGTTTCTTCCCTGACCACCCGAGACCTGCTAAGTTTAAAATGTCTGATTTCCAGAAGTACGACGGTACCGGTAACCCCGTTGCTCATCTTCGTCTATATGCTAGAGTGCTTAGTAGACATGGCAACGACCCGAAGCTCCTTATGCAGTTATTCCAACACAGCCTCATAGGGTCAGCTCTGCAATGGTTTGCTCGTCTGGACTTAAGGAAGATCACCACGTGGATGGAGCTAGTCAATGCATTCAAAGCCCAATACCGTCACAACATCAACCTCACTTCCGATCACTGGTCCTTGATGATAATGAGCAAGGGTGAGAAGGAGAGCTTTAAACCATACACCCTAAGATGGAGGGAAGCCACTGCACAAGTAAACCCCCCGCTGGAGGAGAAGGAGTATGTACAACTATTTGTACATACTTTTCAAGGTATATTCTACGAGAAGCTCTGCAGAAGCGTAGGAAAAAGTTTCTCCGAATTCATCATGCAGGGGGAAATGATAGAAAATGGCCTCAAGACAGGAAGAATTACAGACCCTTATGCCAAGACTGGAGAAAATACTGCCAACATAGCCAAAAAGGTGGCTACTATAAGGGGCACGATCAAGAAGGAAAGTGAAGTGTCCGCTATTCTGCCTAGCCAACCACCCCAATACCGACCCTCGCTACAATCACCCCCAGTCCTGCCCTTGCCCACCTTGACCGTGCCTGCTCCAACCCCAAACTATGGTCCCGCTAGGGCACGACCCAACTTCAACAGACCTGCTCGACGTATCCGTACCTTCGACGCCTTAGCTTGCACCCAAACCGAGGCTTACCATAGCCTTCTGAAGAACAACATCTTGAAGCTTGTCCTTGCTCGCCCGTTGCCAAGCCCTCTACCCACAACCTTTAATGCTGCCCTAACATGTGAGTACCATTCGGGTGGCTAGGGGCATGACACCGAAAGATGTTTCACTCTTAAGCACGAGATCCAAGACCTGATCAATAACAAGACCATTGATCTGCAGCCGGTAAAACCGACTCCTGCTCCCAACATGACCACCAATCCTTTGCCAGATCATACCATCAATATGATACTAGTAGAAATTGAGAGCGAGGGAGAGTTTGACGAGCCCGAGACCGAGGATTACGAGGACGATTGGGAGACCGAGGAAGAAGATGACTGGGAGGAGGATCTCCCATTATGCCCAATTTATCTCCATAACCCTGATGAGGTGCCTAATGCTTCTCACTGGCCCATTGAGGAGCCAATGTTCCTGGGAGACGAGACTACTGAAAACATGGTTGTTGATGGATAGGGTGCTGAATTTCTACTCCCAAAGTATACTGCGGCTGAGCGTCATTTACTAGAAAATCCATGGCTTATAATCAAATGCAGCTATGAAGATCTAAGCTGGGAGCAAAAAGAACCAAAGACACCAACAGAGCCATTCGAATTGGAAGGAGGCGAGTTAGCCGCGCTATTTCCAGAAGAGTACACCACCAAAGACATCAAAGGGATCAATGAAGCTGCCAACTGCACTATCACTGCCAACATGCCCGGAGCTCTAGAAGAAGCCTTTGCATGTCTCGCCTTGGCCGAGGATTCGGGTTGCGAATGGAGCATCGAAGACGTGGGCATCATCCTGAGGCCTTTCTAAAACAGGAACCCCTTCACAAGCGTACAAGAAATGGGTGTTTACACTCACTTTCTTTCTATCTCTTTTACTTCCTGCCTTTAAATTAATGTTTACGTTCCATTTTTTTTAAGAACTCTATGCTTTCCATGAAATTGATAATAATAATCAAGTAACAGTCTTTTATTCCATTGATGTTGTTTTATCGTTTCTTGGGAATGGTGGCTACTTTCTATATAAGGGGCACGGTTTGTCGTATGGAGTGATCCAACTTGAAGGGATGATAGCATGAGTTAACCACTCACCAAATGATCAGCTTTCCAGAGAGAGAGAGGATAAGGATGAGTGAGGATACTACCCAAAAGTAGGACTTGCAAGACTCTGAGGCTAAGCGATGTGTGGCCAGTTTATCAAGATGAAGAGGAGCCATCTTTCATTTCCCCACATATAAAGAATAAACAACTAAATAAATGAACATATGTGCTCATATTCCCTTTGTTTAACCCCTAGAGCCTCGCGAAGAGCGAAAATCTTCTTCGTCAACCCCGATCCAAGACTGTCCTCCCCACACTGGGGTAGACAATAGTTGCAAACTCTAGGAATGGTATTCACCTCTATCATGCTAGGATAGTGTCAAAAGCTCTATGGATCAAGCAATCTAATTCAAAGTGAAGAGAGGCTCTCATTTCATTTCCCATATAGTTAAAAGCAACCCCTTGCCAAGCCCGTTAAGCCACCTATCTTTTCTTAATAAAACCCCAGCCTAGGGATCACCGTCCACATTGGGTATATTGAACGGCCGAGGAAAAGATCTAAGGAAAAAGGGTCGAGGAATTATTCATTTCATGAAGAAATAGAAAGAAAAAGCAAAGGAAAGGCGTTGCCGAGGGGCAAGAGGCCAAAAAAAAAAAAAACCATGATTCTAAGGAAAGGCCTAAAGGAGCCATGATTGAGTCATCTTCAAAAGCATATAAGAAGATCAAATGAGAAGAAAGTCATGTTTATCTCAAAAAGTATATAGAAAGGATGAAAGAACAGGGTCATTTTCACCCTGAGAAGTATATGGTAAAAAACAAGAAGGAAATTTAAAGGTGATCCTAGGTTACAAGGAAACCCAGTAGAAACAATAGGTTCGAGCCTTTACCCTTTCTTGCAAAATCCCGAAACCATGACCTACATTACAACCTTATTAAAGTCCCCTATGATTGAAAACAGATTGCTTGATCTAAATGAGCTAGATACGCTACCAAAGCTAAAAAAAAAAAAAAAGATGCTAACCCTACTGAAAAGTAGTCAAGGATGGTATGGATCTAAACCCTACCAAAACAACATCAAATTTGAGCTTGTATATCCCATTGTTTCTGAAACTCCCACAACCTAGCCTACATTATGGTCCTAAACAAAGTCTCCTCGGATTGAAAGGACTGGCCACTTATCGCTCTGCCAAAGGTCAGGTAAGCTGTTACTAAAACCTCGAGAGTCGAGAGTCTCAGCCCAATAACCCTATACACTAACCCTAAGATAGAAAGTTGGAGGCGATCAAGAGGTTGAGAAAGGTGCGAAATGCTATCATCCAATCAAGATAGGGTTGAGCCAAAAGAGAGGCTAGACTCCCGAAAAGGAGGGAGTTACCACTCCCAAGACTACAAGTCTAACAGCACCTTGTGTCATTCTATTAACATGTTTCTAACCTGTGCAAAAATGTAAAAAAAAATAAAAAAAATCAAAATCAGCATGAGCTTTGTCCACATAGGACATAACTCCCTGTAGAAATAAAAGTCATCAACATCAACTCATGTAATAGATCATCACACGCATCTGATCATATGCCTAGCTACAAAGATCCTAAATATATCTGTCTGTCCATACATCTGAATACCATAAATATCTGTCCTTATACAAAACTTGCAAAGTAAAAATATCTAACATTAATACATCTCAGGAACAAGGGGCAAAAGAGGATCAGAATCTCTACAAGGGGCATCTATCACAGGTCAAAGTCAATATCATCTGGATCAAAATCCCCGAAACCCGGCATCGGAGGAGGGGGATAACTACTCGAAGCACCACCATCCTACAGGGAAGATAGAATCGAAATCAGCTACGTACAAAAGGAACTAAGCAATAGTAGAGCAAGAAGAAGCAGAGAGAGAATCACATACCCCCCCACCGCCCAATTGAGATAATCGAGCTGTCAGGGAAGCCACCTCGTCTTGGTACTGATCCCGCTCCATCTGGTACTGATCTCTCTGGTCTCTCATAGTAGTAAACTCAGCCTGGGGCACGTATCTTCCGGCTCGGCGCCACAAGTCAACCACCTCCTGGCCAACAGCGTACCCGCCGACTACTACCTCAAACTGGGTGAAGGCACCGACCAAATGAGCCCCAAAGTGTGCAGCATAATCTGTATCTGGAGGAAGCAAGAACTCGGCACCTGGCTGACGCTCCTGATAAGGGATAGACACTCCTGCCACCAGGGCTCCAAACATGTACTCTGGCGGAGCTCCTGCTAATCGGAACTCCTCATGAAACTGCCGCCAGTGTCGCTCTCCAAGATAGGACTCCCAGGTGTCATCACTGAGAAAAGCAGCTCTCGACAGGGACAATGGGACCAAGTACCGGACTGTCTCATAATGGACTGATCCAATGAAGGGCCGCCGCCAGGTCACATCCCTCGCCTCAATCAGCTCCAGGTTAGCTCGGAGTGTCACGAAGTCAGTAATCTCTTATCGCTGGGCTACCCAGTCACGAGCCCACCTCAAAGCGCGAGGATAGAGGTCATCCTCAACAACTGCAGGGCGACGAATCGGTAGGTACTCGTAACTCCACCAAACAAGGAAAGGCCAGAAGCTAGTCCTGCTGCCCCAATGAGAAGAAGTCTGAACCCGCATCGATCAAAGAAAGCAGCCAAAGGAAAAGGACCCCCAGTCCAACTCAGATAAGGCTCCAAGATCGGCTACTATACTCAGCAAACGACACGGCACGAGTGACTTGTTGTTGTTACAGAAGCAGCTAAAGATAATATACAACACAAGTCGTCGTCTCATGATATCCCGCCTGGCAAGCGATGGCTCAGTAGCAAAAGTACGATCATCCTGACTAATCCAAGAGACTGGGAAGGCAGAACGCTTAGGAGGAGGCAAGTCTAACAGCAAACAGGCCTCGTCCCTGCTGACTGGATGCAGGGTGATCCGCCGGCCGACAAAGGAGAGTCCTGTAATAATCGCCCAGTCCAAAGGAGTAAGACCTAACTCGAAGCCGACAAAAATGAAAGGTCCTGGTCTCCCTGAACCACCTCTCAACTAGTGCCAATACCAAATGCCGGTTCAGGCAGTTGGCCTGTAATCCCATGAAAGCGCCGAATCCGATCTCCGCCAAGAAGGCGTGGTATGATGGGGTAGCCCGCTGCATGGTCACAAAAACTTGATGAACAGCCCCTCTGAATGCTGTATGTACCTGCGGATGAGGCAAATGCTGTCTAGAATACACGCTGGGGTGATAGGCAAGATCCCCGAGTGGTGGGACATCTGGTATCTGCAGATCTCCCAAGTCAGCATCCGTCTGCCTATGCCTGGAAGAAGCTCTCCCATAACCGGTCACTTGATCCCCAGGGCCCGGTACCTCCTCCTCAGCGCCAAACTCCTGTGCGAAAGCCTGCTCAACTGGAGGAAAATGGTCGACAGGTAGCCTACTCCCCTGCCCACTATGACTGGAGGAGGATCGTCCGGTGGATCGTTGACTACCTTTAGATCGACTAGAGCCGCCAATAGAATCTGTCCGGGCCACCTTCCCCGAGCGGCGTCTCCTCTCAAAACCGTCATCACCCGGGTCTGCCATCCTGAAAAGGTAGGCCAAGGTAAGTGATGTTAATATACCATCCATGCAGTTTAAATAATAATAAAATAAAATAAACAACTAACACAAACAAAACAAATAAAGGATTTCGAATAACAAATCAAAAACAAAATTTCTACACATCTTGGTTTTATAATTTTCAAATCACATCTCAAGGGTTTTCTGTCTTTTTCCTTCAAAAAGATTTTATTTCTAAAAACTTTTTCTAACTCTTTTCCTAATTTCTAAAATTTCGGTAGAGTCCCGTTTAAAAATGGCCCCTACAAAACCCATGACATCAACACAAAAAAAAAAAAAAACAAATTGTGCACTTCACAGCGTTACAATCACATAATATCAGCACCCGTGCACACTTTTCAATTTTTCCAAAATTTTCAAAAACACATATTTTATTTTTTCAATAAATCCATGATTTTCAAAAATGCCTTAAAATTCTTCAAGATCATTTCAAATGTTTTCAAAAAATATTCCTACCATTTTCAAAATTTTAAAATCTAAAAATCCCATCAATTCCTTGAGCTTTCTCATTTTTCTAAATTTTCTAAGTATTTTCCTATTTTTCAAGAAATCAAAAATTCACCGAGTTTTTAAAAAATCACTAAACTTCATACGGTTGTTAAACACATTTTTCTAAGGCACATTGCACAAAAACATAGCCAGAAAGCCCAATGCCCATGCCTGTAGAAACAGATCCCCTATTCTTGCGGAAAACCCTCTTTGCATAATCATGAAAAATCATTCAAATTCAATCAAACAAGCATTAAAATGCAAAAACAACATCACCAAAGTGTTCAAAGCATATCAAAACATCAATTTCCACTATTCACATGATTCAAACGACGTTCTACACATCAAAATCAACAAAATTTGAAAACTCACTTTTTGAAAGTTCTCCAGCAAAATCTTCTCTTCCGGCGACTTTTCTGGCGACGTGGTCTCCCTTCGACAATCACCCGTGGTCCACGAGAAGTGCTCCTTCAAGGTTCAAGTCGATTTCCACTTGAAGACTCTCGGATTCTCCAAAATCTCTCCACAATCCCGCAGTTGTTCGAACCAGAAATTTTCTGGTTTTAACTTTAAGCCTGGCGCCACTAGCAGGGGCACCAGGCCTTTTCTGCCAAAGGCGCCACTGCTAGTGGCGCCAGTTGCAAATTCTGGGCAGTTTTGCTCTTTTTCCCGCCAAAACTCATTTTCAAAGGCCTTTTTGGCCCGTTATCCGTTTTTCAACCCCCGTTGTCGAAAGATTTCCAATGTCCGTCCCTCCGACTGCCTCGTGGTCAACATGGGACTCTTACTCTTATCGTTTTCTGTCTTTGACAAGCAAAGACAGAAAAAGAGGGGCAGTTGTAAGCACACCATTTTTGACCGCTCGGCAGTCTATACTCCGTCCAGACTTGTGTTTAAGTCATTGTGGGCATATTCTAATCAAAACAACTTTCTAAGTCCAAATCCCGCCAATCCATTGCCTAGCGGGCCTGCCAGGCCCAAATAAAGGCAAAATGACCAAAATGCCCTTAGGGGCATTGTCCTTTCCTTTCCAATCCCACTCTCGAGATAGTTTATTCCTCGAGACGGTTCCAATCAGGCACGTCTTTTTGAAGACGGTAAGTCCCCTTTCCAATCCCACTCTCGAGACAGTTTATTCCTCGAGACGATTCCAATCAGGCACGTCTTTTTGAAGACGGTAAGACCCCTTTCCAACCCCTCTCTCGAGACAGTTTATTCCTCGAGACAGTTCCAATCAGGCACGTCTTTTCGAAGACGGTAAGTCCCCTTTCCAATCCCACTCTCGAGACAGCTTATTCCTCGAGACGGTTCCAATCAGGAATGTCTTTTCGAAGATGATAAGTCCCCTTTCCAATCCCACTCTCGGGACAGTTTATTTCTTGAGACGGATCCAATCCAGGCACGTCTTTTCGAAGACGGTAAGACCACTTTCCAATCCCACTCTCGAGACAATTTATTCCTCGAGACGGTTCCAACTCAGGCACGCCTTTTCGAAGACGATAAGTCCCCTTTTCCAATCTCTCTCTTGAGATAGTTTATTCCTCGAGACGGTCCGAGTAATGAAAATACTCGTAAATATCACAATCGTTAGAGTAGCGAAAATACTCACAAATAGGTCGATATAGGGAATTGCTAACAAACCCCTGTGTCACGACGACCGCCGTCAGAGTGGCGAAAATACTCAAAACCCAGGTCAACACTAGTGTCTGTTAGCCCACTTCAGTGAAAAATGACCAAACTGCCCCTTGGACCTTTTCCGAGATTTTTCGGTCAAGATGACCGTTTTGCCCCTAGGCATTCGAACGCAACGGGAACCACACCAGCTCTGGGTATTGTCGCACCCAGATTTTTCGTGCCCGAGGAATACTCACCCAAGCGGGAAAAATGTTGTACTCTCTCGTTAGAACTCACCTTCCTAGAAGAATGAGTGCGACTAGGTTTGAATTGAAAATTTGATTTGAATAAAGGGCTTTTAAGAAAAAGATTCAGAGTCGCCACCTAACTTGATTAAGGTGAGTTAGGTCACCTAAAAACTAAGAATAATCCGAAGACTACGCTTAGGGTTTTTAGAAAACAATTTTGAAAATATCTCCTCAAGAAAGGGTTTTTAAAAAAACGGGTTGTTTAGCAACCTTTGGAAAATATTTAGCCCTTTTAGAAAAATGACTCCTTTTTGGTCTTTGAAAACAGTGATCCTAGGTTCGGAGGTTGGTTACGTGTAGGGAAGACGCACTAAGCTATCACCCTACCCTGCCCTTTCGGTACCTACATGTCAATCTACCCTGGATTTACCTATAAGAGTCTTTAACTAACTAATGGTTCAACCCTATTCACTTTAGAAAAACAATGTTTGAAAAATATGATGCATGATATGCAAGTGCAAGATAAGAAAGAATTGAAAAATAGATTTAGAAAGAGATTGATTTGATTTGATTTGAAAATTGCAATTGGGAAGTTTGAAAATTGAAAGTACAAGTTTGAAAATAGAAATTTTGAAATTTTGAAAATAGATTGGAATTTGAGATTTGAAAAGATTTTGGAAAACGCACCCATGAGGGTGGAATTGAAAGTTTGAAAAGTATTGTGACCGCATCTATGAAGGTTGCCTACGTATCCCTTTGGGGGAATCGAGTCAGTCGTGGTTCGGACCGGAGTCCGATTGAAAATAGAAGGTTGGATTAAAGAAGGAAATTGAATTGGATTTGAAATTAGAAGAGGAGATTGGAAATTGGAAATTGAGGACTTTGATTTGAAAAGATAGATTTGGACTAAGAAAACCTAGACTTAGGAATGAGAAGAGACTTAGGAAAGATTTGACTTGGCTTGGAAAATTTGGAAAGATTGGATTTTAGGAGATGTTCAAATTAGGAAAGGTCCGATTTAGGAAAGTTTCGAATTAGGAAAGTTTTATTTTTGGAAAGTTTTCGAATTAGGAAAGTTTTGAATTTAGGAAAGTTTTAGGTTTATGAAAGTTTTGAATTTAAGAAAGTTTAGAAATTGGAAAGTTTCGGGTTCAGAAAGTTTTCGAAAAAGGAAAGGTTGTCAGATTAGGAAAGTTTTGAAAATCGGAAAGTTTTGAATTTAGCAATGTTTTGAAAAAGGGAAGTCTTGAATTTGGAAAGCTTTGAAAACAAGAAAGTTTCTTTTTAGGAAAGGTTTGAAAAAGGAAAGTTTTCAGTTTAGGAACTGTTTGAAAAAAAGTTTCAATTTAAGAAAGTCTTGAATTAAGAAAGTTTTGAATTTAGAAAAGTCTTAGATTTGGAAAGATTTTGAAGTTTTGGAAAGTTTAGAATTTTGGAGAGATTTAGGTTCTAGAAAGATTTAACTTGAGCAAGTTTCAAATTTAGAAAGTTTTGAATTTGGGAAAGATTTGAAATTTAGAAAGTTTAAGATTTAGAAAGTTTTAGAATTTTAAAAAATCTTGAGATTAGGAAAGGTTTGAGTTTAGGAAAGGTTTGAAAACTTAGATTTGAAAAGTTAAGATCTGAAAAGAGGGTAGAATTAAGAAAGGGTTGAATTAGGAAAGACTTGAAAGTTGAGTTTTAAAATTTAGGAAAGACTTTTATGTTCAAGTTTTGGAAACTTAAGATTTAGGAAAGTAGAAGTTTAGGAAGGTTTTGATTTAGGAAAGAATTGGATTTTGAAACTTAAGGAAAGGTTTAAAGTTCAAATTTAGGAAACTTATGGTTTAGGAAGAAATTGAATTAGGAAGGTTTGGATTAGGAAGGGATTGGATTTGGTTTTTAAAAGCAAAGGTTTGATTTATTTCCAAAAACGGAGGATAGGATCTAGTTTCCTAAACGGGGAGATTGGATTTGGTAAGGATTTGGAAAGGGAGATTCTGGAAACCCTAGATTTGGAAAATTATTGTTTTGACGTAGAAAAGTGGTTTTGGAAAGGTGTATAGTTTTGATGTAGAAAACAAGAGGTTTTAGAAACTTAGGTTTGGGGCAAAGTTTGAAAATCATGTTTTTGGAAAGAAAATTAGGGTTTCCTAATTGTGGGCTCTAAGGCTTGACTTGGGCTCTAAGAAAAGAGTTTTTAGAAAGTGTGTTTTTAGAAACGTAGATTTTCTAGAAGGGAGTCTTAGGGAGGAATTTTTGGAAAGTGAATTTGGAAAAAGAGTTTTTGGAAAGAGATTTTAGAGAGAAGAAGTTTTTTGGAAAGCATGTTTTTGGAAACGTAGATTTTGGAAGGAAGATCCTAGGGGGAAATTTCTAGAAGGGAGATTTTGGAAAAGAGAGTTTTTTAGAAATGTTTTTGGAGAGAGTTTTTCTAGGAAAGAGACCTAGGGAATGTTTTTGGAAAGGTGAATCTAGGGAGAAGATTTGGAAAGGAGTCGAAAAAGGGAGTTTTGAAAAATAGATTTTGGAAGGGAGTTTTTGAAAACAATTTTTGGAGAAGAGAGTTTTAGGAAAGTATGTTGAAAAAGAGATTTTTAGGAGGAAATTCTTGGAGAGAGAGAGTTTTTGGAAAGTATAAAAATATCTCACTTTCCTAAAGCGATTCTAGCCATAAGAGGGCTAGAACCACTTTAAGAAAGTGGTTTTGAAAACAAAGTTTGAAAATATAGGTCAAAAGACCACTTTTAATATAACACTTTCCCAAAGCAACCCTAGCCATGGAAAGGCTAGAATTACCCTAGAATTGTGGTTTTGAAAACAAGTTTTTGAAAAAGAGATTTTGATGCAATTTTGAAAACAAGTTTGAAAATGATTTTTGAAAACAACTTTTTGAAAACGGATTTTGGAAGATGCAAGACTATGATATGCACAATGCAATTTGGGGTCGTGAACATACAAGGTTAAGGCTTCACTACATAATCAAGGGGGCCGGACCCACGTGGTCTTTGGTTAGACTAGAAGAAACCCCCGACACAGTGACTCTCCCATAGTCCAATCCTACACATGGACCGGGAATCCCCTTGTTTCAAGCATGCAAAGAAAAGGGGGGAAAAAGATGGGGGATTAAAATAGAGAAAACCCAAGTGGGTTGGAGAGAGAAGATAGAGGGGGGAAGTGCAGAAAATTAAAGAGAAAGCCTACCTTGTTTCTTGTTTATTTTGCGCGTCGTGCAGTCTTCGGTCTTCGATCTTGATCTTCACCTTCAGTCTTCAAGGATTGTCTTCAAGCTTTGGATGGCTACTCTTCAAGTCTTCAGAGAGTGGTTGAATGCTAGTGTATGAGTGTATGGGGGAGTGTATGAGTGTATAGGAGGCTAGGGTTTGTGTATAGTGGCTACGGTTTGGGAGAACCTAGGGAGGCTAGGGTTTTGGAGGTGCTCGAGCTCTGTATATCGAAATATAGGATTTTTAGGTTAACTTTGCAGACCTTTTTCACGTTGAGCAAGGCTCTGTATTTATAGAAGTTGGACAAGCCTAGCGCCTGTTGCAGTGGCGCTAGGGCAAAATTTACACTAGCGCCACTAGGAGTGGCGCCAGGCCATTTTTTGGCTTGGCGCCATTACTAGTGGCGCCAGCCAATTAGGAAAGATTTAAGGTCGGCAAGCAACGTATCTTTGACTAGTGACTACCATGTAAACTTTAGCCTGGCTTCACTAGGAGTGACTTCGGAAAGTTCGGGAATGATTTGAAGAAGCCGGGAGTGACCCAGAAGGTCGGAAAGGAGCAAGAACACTTGAAATAGTGTCCTGGAGGTATTTGACTTGAAAAGTGAGGGTAAGATGGGTCGAAAAGATTGACCGGGCCTTTAGGGACAAAACGGTCAATCGGGCCGGAAAACTGCCGGGGCGAACCCGGATTGTTCCGGAAAAAGACTTGGGATCTGGAAACACTATTTATAATGTTCCCAAAGGTTGCCGGTTTGATTCCCAGGGCCGGCGTGGTCGGAAATGGAGACCGGCCCACCAGGGGCAAAACGGTCATTTTGCACCGGGTTTGCCGGAACTGACTTGGAATGGTCCAGAAAGGTAAAGGAAGGTCGAGAACACTATAAAAAGTATTCTCGGGACATTACCGGTTTGATACCCAGAGCCGGTGTGGTCGAAAAAGGAAACCGGCCCTCCAGGGGCAAAACGGTCATTTTGTACCGGGTTGGCCGGAACTAACTCGGAATGGTCCAGAAAGGTGAAGGAAGGTCGAGAATACTATAAAAAGTATTCTCGAGACATTACCGGTTTGATACCCAACGCCGATGTGGTCGAAGAAGGAGACCGGCCCTCCAGGGGCAAAACGGTCATTTTGTACCGGGTTGGCCGGAACTAACTCGGAATGGTCTGGAAAGGTAAAGGAAGGTCGAGAATACTATAAAAAGTATTCTCGGGGCATTACCGGTTTGATACCCAGAGCCGGTGTGGTTCCCAGGGCATTCGGATGCTTAGGGGCAAAATGGTCATCTTGACCGAAAAGTCTCGGAAAAGGCCCTAAGGGTAGTCTGGTTATTTTTCACCCCTAAGGGTAGTCTAGTTATTTTTCACCGAAGTGAGCTAACAAACATGGGTATTGACCTAGGTGTTGAGTATTTCCGCTACTCGGACGGGGTTGAGTATTTCCGCTACTCGGACGAGGTTGACGATTTGAGAGTATTTCCGCTACTCCAACGGCTCTGTGAGTATTTCAGCTACTCTAACGGTTCTGTGAGTATTTCCGCTACTCTAACGGTTCTGTGAGTATTTCCGCTACTCTAACGGCTCTGTGAGTATTTCCGCTACTCTAACGGTTATGTGAGTAGTTTTGCTACTCGGACCGTCTCGAGGAATAAACTGTCTCGAGAGAGGGATTAGAAAGGGGTCTTACCGTCTCCGAAGAGACGTGCCTGGATTGGAACCGTCTCGAGGAATAAACTGTCTCGAGAGAGGGATTGGAAAGGGGTCTTACCGACTCCGAAGAGACGTGCTTGGGTTTTGAGTGTTTCTGCCACTCTAACGGTGTAAGTATTTCCGCTACTCTAACGGTTTGGTGAGTACTTCCGCTACTCTAACGGTTTTGTGAGTAGTTTTGCTACTCGGACCGTCTCGAGGAATAAACTGTCTCGAGAGAGGGATTGGAATTGGAATAAGAAAGGACAATGCCCCTAAGGGCATTTTGGTCATTTTGCCTCTATTTGGGCCTGACAGGCCCGCGAAGCGATGAAAAGATGGAATTTGGACCTAGAGAAATGGTTTCAATAGGAATATGCCCAAAATGACTTGAAAACAAGTCTGGACGGAGTGTAGACTGCCGAGCGGTAAAAAATGAGGTGCTTACAGGTATCAAATCGGTAACCTCCTGAGACTACTTTTTATAGTGTTCTCAACCTCCCTTTACCCTTTCGAATCATTCCAAGTCAGTTCCGGCCAATCCGGTACAAAATGACCGTTTTGCCCCTGGTGGCCCGGTCACCTTTTCCGACCACACCGGCTCTGGGAATCAAACCGGCAACCTTTGAGAACATTCTGAATAATGTTTCCAAATCTCAAGTCTTCTTCCGGGACAATCCGAGTCCGTCCCGGCAGCTTTTCAATCCGATTGACCGTTTTGCCCTTAAAGGCTCGGTCAACCCTTCCTACACATCTTGTCCTCATTTTTCAAGTCAAATACCTCCGGGAAACTATTCTAAGTGTTCCTGCTCCTTTTCAGCCTTCCGGGTCATTCCCGGTCTTCCAAACTCCTTCCCGGACTTTCCGGAGTCACTCCTAGTGAAGCCAGGCTAAAAATTGCATGGTAGTCACTAGTACAGGCGCCCAAATCTAGTCAAAGATACATTGCTTACCGATCTTAAACATTTCCTAAATGGCTGGCGCCACTAGTAGTGGCGCCAAGCCAGAAAATGGCCTAGCGCCACTCCTAGTGGCACCAGTGTAAATTTTGGCCAGGCACCACTACAACAGGTGCCAGTGTTGTCCAACCTCTATAAATGCAGAGCCTCTTCCAGTGTTTAAGGGATCCGCAAACTCAAACAAAAAAACATATAATTCAATATATAGAGCTCGAACACTCCCTAAACCCTATCTTTCTTAGGTTTCCCAAACCCTAGCCTCCTATACACTCATACACACCCCCATACACTCATACACTAGCCTTCAACCCTCCTTTGAAGACTTGAAGAGCTGCAATCTAAAGCTTGAAGAAAACTCTTGAAGATTGAAGACGAAGATCAAAACAAAGACCGAAAATCGAAGACAAGCAAGGCGCGCAAAATAAAGAAAACATACGGTAGGCTTTCTCTTTAATTTTCTGCACTTCCCCCCTCTCTCTTCTCTCTCCTAACCCACTTGGGTTTTCTCTATTTTAATCCCCCATCTCTTTTCCCCCCTTTTCTTTGCATGCTTGAAACAAGGGGATTCCCGGTCTATGTGTAGGATTGGGCTATTGGAGAGTCACCGTGTCGGGGGCTTTTTTCTAGTCTAACCAGAGACCACGTGGGTCTGACCCCCTTGATTATATGGTGAAACCTTAGCCTTGTATGTTCACGACCCCAAATTTGCATTGTGCATATCATGATCTTATATCTTCCAAAAACCGTTTTCAAAGTTGTCTTCAAAATCGTTTTCAATTCAAAATTGCATCAAAACTCCTTTTTCAAAACTTGTTTTCAAAATCACAATCCTAGGGTGATTCTAGCTTTTCCATGGCTAGGGTCGCTTTAGAAAAGTGTTACATTTAAAGGGACCGATACGGTCCATATTTTCAAATCTCCTTGTTTTCAAAACCACTTTCTTAAAGTGTTTCTAGTCTTCTTATGGTTAGAATTGCTTTAGGAAAGTGAGACGTTTTTACACTTTCCAAAAAAAACTCTCTTTTCAAAAATCTCTTCCTAAAAATCTCTTTTTCAACGTACTTTCCTAAAACTCTTCTTTCCAAAGTTGTTTCCAAAAACTCCCTCCGAAATCTATTTTTCAAAGCTTCCTTTTTCAACTCCTTTCCAAAAACTCTTTCTCCTCAAAATTCACTTTCTAAAAACACTCCCTAAATTCACTTTCCTAAAAACTCTCTCTCCAACAATCTCCTTCCAAAAATCTTTCTAAAAAACTCTCTTTCCAAAATCTTCCTTCTAGAAACTCTCCTCTAGGATTTTCCTTCTAAAATCTTCGTTTCTAAAAACACACTTTTCAAAAACTCCTTCTCTTTAAAATCTCTTTCCAAAAACTCTCTCTTCGAATTTACTTTCTAAAAACTCTTCCCTCTAGAAACTCCTTCCTAGGATTCCTTTCTAGAAAACCTTCGTTTCTAAAAATGCACTTTCCAAAAATCTCTTTTCTTAGAGCCCAAGTCAAGCCCTAGAACCCACAATTAGGAAACCCTAATTTTCTTTCCAAAAACATGGTTTTCAAACTTTGCCCCCAAACCTAGGTTTCCAAAACCACTCGTTTTCACATCCAAACTATACATATTTCCAAAACCTATTTTCTACATCGAAACTATAAATTTTCCAAATCTAGGGTTTTTAGAATCTCCCTTTCCAAATCCTAACCAAATCAAATCTTCTCGTTTAGAAAACCGAATCCAATCCTCCGTTTTTGGAAACAAAATCAAACATTTGCTTTTAGAAACCAAATCCAATCCCTTCCTAATCCAAACCTTTCTTAATTCAACTCCTTCCTAATTCCTACCTACCTAAACCATAAGTTTCCTAAACCTAAACTTTAAATCTTTCCTTAAATTTCAAAATCCAACTCTTTCCTAATTCAACTCCTTCCTAATCTTTCACTTTCCTAAATCTTAAGTTTCCAAAACTTGAACATAAAAATCTTTCTTAAATTTTAAAACTCAACTTTCAAATATTTCCTTATTCAACCCTTTCCTAATTCTACCATCTTTTCAAATTTTAACTTTCCAAATCTAAGCTTTCAAACCTTTCCTAAACTCAAACCTTTCCTAATCTCAAGATTTTTTAAAATTCAAACTCTAAAACTTTCAAAATCTTAAACTTTCTAAATGTCAAATCTTTCTAAAATTCTAAGCTTTCTAAATTCAAAACTTTCTTAAGTTAAGACTTTCTAAATCTAAAATTTTCTAAATTCTAACCTTTTCTAAAGCTTCAAATCTTTTCAAATCCAAAACTTTCTAAACTCAAAACTTTTTTATTTTCAAAACTTCCTTGTTTTCAAAACTTTCCAAACTCAAAACTTTCCTATTTCAAAACATTCCAAATTCTAAACTTTCCAACTTTCAAAACTTCCTCATTTGAAAACCTTTCTTAAAACGAAACTTTCCTAATTCAAAACTTTCCAATTTCAAAACTTTCATAAAATGAAAACTTTCCTAATTTCGAAACTTTCCAAAAATGACACTTTCCTAATTCGAAACTTTCGTAATCCGAATCTTTCCTAAATTCCAAGTTTCCAAATCTTCCAAGATCTTTCCAAATCCAACATTCAAATCCAATCTTTCTTAATCTCAAGTCTTTCCTAGGTCTCCTATCTTTCCTAAGTCTAGGTTTCCTAAACCTCCATCTTTTCAAAACCAAGTCTTTCAAAATCAGTCTCTCAATCTTTCAATTCAAATTCCAATTCAAACTCCTTCAAATCAACTCTTCTATTTTCAATCGGACTCCGGTCCGAACTAAGACTGACCTGATACCTCCAAAGGGATACGTAGGCAACCTTCATAGGTGTGGTCACAACTTCTTTCAAATTTCAAATTCCTCCTTATTTTCCAAATTTCAAATTCCAAAATCTTCTCAAATTCCAATCTATTTTCAAATTTCCAATTTCAAATTTCTATTTCCAAATTTTCAAACTTTCCAATTTCAATTCCATCTCTTCAAATCTATTTTCAAATCAAATCAATTTCAAATCAGTCTCTTTCCAAATCTATCTTCCACCTTCGCTCTTCTATTGCACTTGCATATCATGCATTATATTCTTTTCAAACATTGTTTTCTAAAGTGAATAGGATTGAACCATTCGTTAGTTAAAAACTCTCATAGGTGAATCTAGGGTAGATTGACATGTAGGTACTGAAAGGGCGGGGTAGGGCGATGGCTTAGTGCGTCTTCCCTACACGTAACCAACCTTCGAACCTGGATCACTGATTTCAAAGACCAAAAGGAGTTATTTTTCTAAAAAGGCTAAATATTTTTCAAAGGTTGCCGAACAACCTATTTTCTTCAAAACCCTCTCTTGAGGAGATATTTTCAAAACCTTTTTCCAATAACCCTAAGTGTAGGCTTTGGATTATGCTTAGTTTTTAGGTGACCTAACTCACCTTAATCAAGTTAGGTGGCGACTCTAAATTTTTTCTAAAAAGCCCTTTATTCAAACCAATCTTTCAATTCAAATCTAGTCGCACTCATTCTTCTAGGAGGGTGAGTTCTAACAAGAGAGTACAACATTTTTTCCGCTTGTGTGAGTATTCTTCGAGCGCAAAAAATCTGGGCGCGACACCTAGGATTGTGATTTTGAAAACATGTTTTGAAAAAGGAGATTTTGATGCAATTTTAAAAACAAGTTTAATGCAAGCTTTGAAAACGAGTTTGAAAACGATTTTTGGAAGATGCAAGATCATGATATGCACAATGCAAATTTGGGGTCGTGAACATAAAGGTTAAGGCTTCACCACATAATCAAGGGGGCCGAATCCACGTGGTCTCCGGTTAGCATAAAGGAAAGCCCCTGACACGGTGACCCTCCAATAGTTTAATCCTACACATGGACCGAGAGTCCCCTTGTTTCAAGCATGCAAAGAAAGGGGGGGAAAGAGATGGGGGATTAAAATAGAGAAAACCCAAGTAGGTTAGGAGATAGAAGAGAGAGGGAGAAGTGCAGAAATTTAAAGAGAAAGCCTACCGTATGTCTTGTTTATTTTGTGTGCCTTGCTTGTCTTCGGTCTTTGTCTTGATTTTCGTCTTCATTCCTCAAGAGTTGTCTTAAATCTTCAAACTTTAGATTGCAGCTCTTCAAGTCTTCAAAGGAAGGTTGGAGGCTAGTGTATAAGTGTATGGGGGTGTGTATGAGTGTATAGAAGGGTAGGGTTTAGTATATGGTGGCTAGGGTATGGAAAACCTAAGGAGGCTAGGCTTTTGGGAGTGTTCGAGCTCTATATATCGAATATTGGTGTTTATAGATTGAGTTTGCGTACCTCTTTCACGCTGGAAGAGGCTCTGTATTTATAGAGTGAGGAATGCAGAGGCACCAGGCCAAACATTACACTGGTGCCACTCCTAGTGGCGCCAGCCATTTAGAAAATGTTTAAGGTTGGCAAGCAACGTATCTTTGACTAGATTTGGGCGCCTGTACTAGTGACTACCATGCAATTTTTAGCCTAACTTCACTAGGAGTGACTCCGGAAAGTTCGGGAATGATTTAAGGGACCGGGAATGGCCCGGAAGGCCAAAAAAGAACAGGAATACTTAAAATAGTGTCCTGGAGGTATTTGACTTGAAAAATGAGGATAGGATGTGTCAGAAGGGTTTGCCGGGCCTTTAGGGGCAAAATGGTCAATCGGGCCGGAAAGCTACCGAGACGGACTCGGACTGTCCCGGAAGAAGACTCGAGATTTGGAAACCTTATTCAAAATGTTTCCAAAGGTTGCCGGTTTGATACCCAGAGCCGGTGTGCTCAAAAAAGGTGACCGGCCCACCAAGGGCAAAACGGTCATTTTGTATCGGGTTTGCCGGAACTGACTCGGAATGATCCGAAAAGGTAAAGGGAGGTTGATAATACTATAAAAAGCAGTCTCAGAAGGTTACCGGTTTGATACCTAGAGCCGGTGTGGTCGGAAAACGAGACCGGCCCATTAGGGGCAAAACGGTCATTTTGCACCAGGTTTGCCGGAATTGACTCGGAATGATCCGGAAAGGTAGAGGAAGGTCAGAATACTATAAGAAGTATTCTCACGAGGTTACCGGTTTGATACCCAGAGCTGGTGTGGTTCACGGGGCATTCGGATGCCTAGGGGCAAAATGGTCATCTTGACCGAAAAGTCTTGGAAAAGGCCCAAGGGGCAGTTTGGTCATTTTTCACCGAAGTGGGCTAGCAGGCACTGGTGTTGACCTAAGTTTTGAGTGTTTCTGCCATTTTGACGGCAGTCGTCGTGACACATGGGTTTGTTGGCAATTCCCTATATCGACCTGTTTGCGAGTATTTTCGCTACTCTGACGATTGCGATATTTGCGAATATTTTTGCTACTCTGATGGTTCGCGATCATGCCCAAGACTGCCTGATCTCGGGAAGCTGCTAAAGGGGACTTAGTGCCTGAGAAGTCAATTTTCTCAGAAGGCGTGCCTAAATGGACATTTCTGCATTGGCAGGCTAGCAAGCGCCAAGGGTGGACCGTTCTACCATTCAGGGGACTTGGGGTCTCGTCCCGGTAGACAAGTTTAAAGGGACTTACTGTTTCGAAGAGATTTTTTTTCGAAAAACGCGCTGAACCATCTCGAGGAATAAACTGTCTCGAGAGAGGGATTAGAATTGGAAAGGGGTCTTATCGTCTTTGGAAAGACATGCCTGATTTAGAACCGTCTCGAGGGATAAACTGTCTCGAGATAGGGATTGGAAAGGGGTCTTAACGTCTTCGGAAAGACGTGCCTGATTTAGAACCATCTCGAGGGATAAACTGTCTCGAGAGAGGGATTAGAAAGGGGTCTTATCGTCTTCGGAAGGACGTGCCTAATTTGGAACCGTCTTGAGGAATAAACTGTCTGGAAAGAGGGATTGGAAAGGGGACTTACCGTCTTCGGAAAGACGTGCCTGATTTGGAACCGTCTCGAGGAATAAACTGTCCCGAGAGAGGGGTTGGAATTGGAAAGGGGACTTACCGTCTTCGGAAAGACGTGCCTAATTTAGAACCGTCTCGAGGAATAAATTGTCTCGAGAGAGGGATTGGAGTCAAAATTGGAAAGGACAATGCCCTTAAGGGCATTTTGGTCATTTTGCCTCTATTTGGGCCTGGCGAGCCCGCGAAGTGATGGACAGACGGGATTTGAACTTAGAGAGTTGGTTTCGATTGGAATACGTCCATATTAACTTGAGTACAAGTCTGGACGGAGCGTAGACTGCCGAGCGGTAAAAAATGGGGTGCTTACACAATCCACTCGTAATGCACAGACACCGGTCGTGCCTCGTCGTAGTGAGAGGATTGTACACCAACCTGATCGGTATATGTTCTTGGGAGAGTCTTGTGATAGAATCCCTGATGAACTAGATACTGAACCCAGGAACTACAATGAAGCACTTCAAGATAAAGATGCAAAACTTTGGATAAAGGCTATGAAATCAGAGATGGAGTCCATGTACTCTAATCAAGTCTGGAATCTTGTAGAACCACCCAAAGGGATAAAACCCATCTGATGCAAGTGGATCTATAAGAAGAAGAAAGGGGCAGACGGGAAGGTGGAAACCTTCAAGGCTAGGCTTGTTGCGAAAGGGTTCACTCAGAAAGAGGGGATCGACTATGAGGAAACTTTTTCACCGGTAGCTATGCTAAAGTCTATCCGAATTCTATTATCCATTGTGGCTCATTTCGATTATGAGATTTGGCAAATGGATGTCAAGACAGCTTTCCTTAATGGAAGTCTTGAATAGTGCATCTATATGATGCAACCAGATGGTTTTGTAGCAAAAGGCCAAGAGCACATGGTGTGCAAACTTAAGAAGTCTATTTATGGACTTAAGCAAGCGTCTAGGTCTTGGAACACTCGTTTTGATCAGGCCATTGCAAGCGTCTGTGTTTTGATCATGTTGTTGGGGCCAACACGGCAGAACATGGATCTGTTCAGTATCTAGTTCATCAGTCCCT
This sequence comes from Euryodendron excelsum, assembly GCA_033060915.1. Lineage (NCBI taxonomy): Eukaryota > Viridiplantae > Streptophyta > Magnoliopsida > Ericales > Pentaphylacaceae > Euryodendron > Euryodendron excelsum. The sequence continues at coordinate 19,486,098 of CM065397.1, forward strand.
AGGTGGATGTTGCCCCTTCTTGGGAGCAATATTGACATAATGCAGGGTGACCTCTAGAAATAAAAAAAAAAAAGAAAGAAAAAAAAACAAAAACACAAATTTCAAGTCAGTTTTTGGTTTTTAAAGAGCTTTATGCAATGCATGTCCTATGGTGCCCCTCTTTTAGGAGGGAAGCTAAGCATGATGTATTGGCTCACTTTTGGAGATAAGGGATTGCCCCTATATGCAGATGCCTTACTATCGAGCAGGAACCTTCATCCATTCATACAATCATCCCCCAATTCATTCACTGAAATAAAGAAGTACATTGAACTTTGGGTTTAAGACATAAAAGAATTGAAATACATTTTAATAAAAGGGAGGGGGAACATTTTTCCTTGGACTTTCACCTATCTAATTTTACATAAGAAGCCCTAAACTACTCTTGAGTCTTCGTATTTGCCTTCCTTGAATTCAATGTCAAGGAGGTTGCTGAGAGACCTTGTTGATCGATTGCCCCTTATCTTCTTGGCAACCCCATCTCCGTGGGCGTAGAGGGATTAGGGCCCCTCTTATGAAGTGAATTGATGTGCATGCCGTGAGTCCTTAGGGTTACATGGGAACCCTTAGGGTTTAGGTAGGTTTAATGCAAGGGAGAGTGAACTAGGTGTCACTCTCGATGGGTTGATCATATGCATGAGGATGCAGTGACTTGAGTTACTTGGAACTTTTGCCTTGACATGGAATATGGAATGCATGAAAATGGATGCATAGAGTATAAGGAAAGAGAATACAGTTGAAGTACATATGCATGTATGAGCAGTTAGACAGTCATTATAACAGTAGGGATACAATCATTATAACAACAGGAATAGACAGGTATAAAATAAAAATAAGAGCAGTCGCCCTTTCCTCTATGGTTTTGGAAAACGGTGCGCGTGTCTTAAATTCGGCAAAGATTCGGCTATGCATGGTGTCTATATGAGCATGAGGTTGAGGGTTGACTAATTAGTCCTAAAAAGGCTCCGTCCCCAAATTTTCAAACCTAGGCCCACTCCCTGAGGTGATGCCATGATCGGTTGGTGATCGGAGCGGGGGAACCATCAAGAGGCCATAGGTGAAGAAACTGACATAACATCTTGCCCACAACCAATACACCATTCCCCCTTTCTAACTAGAAAGGTCATATCAGGGTAAAATGCAAGTATACAGAATGCAGGTGTACATGCAGTGTGTGTGTGATTTTTGAAAGCGGAGTGAAAAGCCCAACAACTCCCATTCATCTTGTTCATCACATTCATGCATGGTAGTTAAAATTTAAACAAAAAGCACACCTACAAAATAAAGATGCAAGAGTTAGTATGTGGATGACAAACTTAATACAAGATAATATGAATAAATACATGTATTTTTTTTAAAACAATTTTGAAAATTTGGTTTTGAAAATTTAAAGTGAATAGGATTGAACAAGTTAATTGAAGACTCTACATGGGTGAAGGGTAAGAGACATGACTACGACCTAACCCTCTAAGTTTTTCCAGTGGAGTTGCCAGTTGTAACGCCTAGATTTTTCGCACTTGAGGAATACACACACAAGCAGGAAAAACTCTATACTCTCTCGTTAGAACTCAGACTCCTAGAAGAATGAGTGCTACTAGGTTTGAATTTAAAATTGAATTGAATAAAGGGCTTTTGGAAAACATTTGGAGTTACCACCTAACTTGATTAAGGTGAGGTAGGTCACCTAAACACTAAGCACAATCTGAAGACTACACTTAGGGTTTTTGAAAACGAATTTGAAAACATCTCCTCAAAAGAGGGTTTTTAAGAAAATAGGTTGTTTGGCAACCTTTGAAAAACATTTAAGCCTTTTTTGGAAAAATAACTCCATTTTGGTCTTCAAAAACAGTGATTCTAGATTCGGAGGTTGGTTACGTGTAGGGAAGACGCCCTAAGCCATCACCCTACCCCGCCCTTGCAGTACCTACATGTCTATTTACCCTAAATTCACATATGAGAGTCTTCAACTAACAAATATTCAATCCTATCCACTTTTAGAAAAAGAAATGTTTAAAAGAATGATGCACGATATGTAAATGCAATAGAAAGATTTGATTTGGAAACAAATTTGGAAATAGATTTGGAAAAGAAGAATCGAAGCTTGAAATTGGAAAGAAAGTTTAGAAATTGAAATTGAGGATTGAAAATAGATTTTTGGAATTGGAAGTTGGAAATAGAACATAGAATTGGAAAGTGGAAATAAGTTATGGAATTGGAGATTTGAAAAAGGTTGTGGAATTTGAGATTTGAAAAAGGTTGTGACCGCATCTATAAGAGTTGCCTACGTATCTTTTTTAAGGAATTAGGTCAGTCGTAGTTCGGACAAGAGTCCGATAGAAAATAGAAGATTTGATATGAAAGAAGAAGCTGAATTGGAATTTGGAATTGATTTAAATTTAGAATAGAAGATTAGAATTTGAAATGGAAGAATAGAGACCCTAGACCTAGGAAGATAGGATTTAGAAAGGACTCGAGATTAAGAAAAACTTGACTCGAATGTTGGATTTGGAAGATCAGGAAAGATTGCATTTAGAAAAGATTCGAATTAGGAAAAGTTCGAATTTAGGAAAGTTTTGAATTAGGAAAAGTTCGAATTAAGAAAATGTCATTTTAGGAAAGTTTTGTTTTAGGAAAGTTTTCAAATTAGGAAAGTGTTGGATTAAGAAAGTTTTGAAATAGGAAACATTTCGTTTGAAGAAAGTTTTGAAATTAGAAAATTTTCGTTTTAAGAAAGTTTTGAAATTGGAAAGTTTTGAATTTGGAATGTTTTGAAATAGGAAAGTTTTAAAAGCAAGAAAGTTTTGAGTTTAGAAAAGTTTTAGATTTGGAAAGATTTGAAGTTTAGGGAAGTTTAGAATTTTAGAAGGATTCAAAACTTGAGTTTTAGAAATTCTTAAAATTAGGAAAGGTTTGAGTTTAAGAAGGGTTTGAAAACTTAGATTTGGAAAGTTAAGACTTAGAAAGGGATGTAATTAATAAAGGTTTGAAAGCTTAAAGTTTAAGGAAAGATTCAAAAGTTTAAGTTTAGAAAACTTAAGGTTTAGGAAAGTACTAGATTAGGAAGGAGTTGAATTAGGAAATATTTGGGTTTGAAATGATTGAGATTCCTATTTCCTAAAACAAGGGATTGGATTTTGTTTCTAAAAAGAGATGTTTTGATTTTGTTTCCAAAAACGGAGGATAGGATCTAGTTTCCTAAATGGGAGATTGGATTTGATTTCCTAAATGGGAGATTAGATTTGATATGGATTTGGAAAGAGAAGTTTAAAAAACCCTAGATTTGAAAGACTATAGTTTTGATGTAGAAAGTAGGTTTTGGAAATATATATAGTTTTGATGTAGAAAGGGAGATTTTGGAAACCTAGGTTTTAAGGCAAGATTAAAAATCATATTTTTGGGAAGGAAAATTAGGGTTTCCTAATTGTTGGCTCTAAGGTTTAACTTGGACACCAAGAAAAGGGATTTTTCGAAAGTGAGTTTTTTAGAAAGGCAATCTTAGGAAGGCAATCCTAGAGAGGAGTTTTTAGAAAGTGAATTTGAAAAGAGAGTTTTTAGAAGGGGATTTTTGGAAGGAGATTGTTGGAAAGAGTTTTTAGGAAAGAAATTTAGGGAGAGAGTTTTCTAAGAAGGAAACCTAGGGAGTGTTTTTAGGAAATGAATTTTAAGGAGAGCTTTTGGAAAGGAGTTTAAAAAGAGGTTTTGAAAAATAAATTTTTGGAGGGAGCTTTCGAAAACAACTTTGGAAAGGAGATTGGAGAGAGTTTTTAAAAAGTATGTTAGAAAACATATTTTTAGAGGAAGAGATTTGAAAAGAGCTTTTAAAAAGTATATAAAATATCTCACTTTCCTAAAGCGATTCTAACCATAAGAAGATTAGAACCACTTTAAGATAGTGGTTTTAAAAACAACAACGTTTTGAAAATATGGACCATATTAGTCACTTTAAATGTAACACTTTCCTAAAGCAACCCTAGCCATGAAAATGCTAGAATCACCCTAGGATTGTGATTTTGAAAACAAGTTTTGAAAAAGAAGATTTTGATGTAAGTTTTGAAAACAAGTTTAATGCAAGCTTTAAAGAACAAGTTTGAAACAAACTTTGGAGGAATGTAAGATCATGATATGCACTATGCAAATTCGGGTCGTGAACATACAAGGTTAAAGGCTTCACTAGATAATCAAGAGGGCCGAACCCACGTAGTCTCCGGTTAGACTAAAAGAAAGCCCCTCACATGGTGACTCTCCAATAGCCTAATCCTACACATGGACCGGAAAGTCCCTTGTTTTAAGCATGTAAGAAGGGGGGGGGGTACGAAGATAGAGGATTAAAATAAAAGAAAACCCAAGTGGGTTTAGAGGAAGAAGAGAGGGGGAAGATGCGTAAATGTAAATAAGAAGCCTACTTTGTGTCTTCTTTATTTTACTTAGCTTTGCGCGATTTACTTTGCTTGCTTCGCTTCAGTCTTCACTTCAATCTTCAAGAGTTTGTCTTTGATCTTCAAAGCTTCATAGTTACAGCAATCCAAGTCTTCAATGAAGGGTTGGAGGCTAGTGTATGAGTATATGAGAGTGTATGAGTGTATAGGAGGCTAGGGTTTGGAAAACCTAAAAGAAACTAGGGTTTAGAGAGGCTACGAGCTCTTTATATCAAAAAGTAGGGTTTTTAGACTGAGTTTACGGACCTCTTTCATGCTGGAGGAGGCTCTGTATTTATAGACAAGGGAATCACCTGGCGCTAAGGCAAATTTTCTCTTGGCTCCACTAGGAGTGGCGCCAGGCCATTTTTTGGCTTGGCGCCACTACTGGTGGTGCCAGCAACTTAGGAAAGTTCATTGGGCGCCTGTATCTTTGGAAGCAATGTATCTTTGGAAGATTTGGGCGCCTGTACTAGTGACTATTATCCAATTTTTAGCCTGACTTCACTAGGAGTGACTTTGGAAAGCCCGGGAAGGACTCAAGGGATCGGGAATGGCCTGGACGGCTAGAAAAGGGCAGGAACCCTTAGAATAGGGTCTTGGGGGGGTAATGGACTAGAAAAAGGATGACAAAAATTGTCGAAAGGGTTGACCGAGCCATCAACGGCAAAACGGTCAATCGGGCCGGAAAGCTACCGGGACGGATTCAAAATGTCCCAGAAGAAGACTCGAGATTTGGAAACATTATCTAGAATGTTCTAGGAGGTTGCCAGTTTGATAACCAAAGCCGGTGTAGTCGGAAAAGGTGACCGGCCCACTAGGGGCAAAACGATCATTTTGCACCGGGTTTGCCGAAATTGACTCGGAATGATCCGGAAAGATAAAGGAAGGTCAGGAATACTATAAAAAGCATTCTCGAGAGGTTACCGGTTTGATACCCAAAGCCGGTGTGGTCCCCGAGGCATTCGGATGCCTAAGGGCAAAATAGTCATCTTGACTGAAAAGTCTCGGAATTGGCCCAAAACTGACTAGAATGCACCTAATCATGCCGGATTGTTTTTAAGACAATCTTAGAAGGGGGACTTACCATTCTAAGGACTTAGGTGTGCTCTCAAGAAACGTGCCGAAAAATGGCCTTAAGAGCAGTTTGGTCATTTTTCACCAAAGTGGACTAGTAGGCACTGGTGTTGACCTGGGTTTTGAGTGTTTCCACCACTCTGACGGCAGTCTCGTGATACAGGGGTTTGTTGGCAATTCCCTATATCGACCTGCTTGTGAGTATTTTCGCTACTCTAATGGTTCATGATCATTCTCGAGACTGCCTGATCTCGGAAAGCTACTAAAGGGACTTAGCGCCTGAGAAGTCAACTTTCTCGGAAGGCTTGCTAAAACTGACATTTCTGCATTGGCGGGCTAGTAGGCGCCAAAGGTGGATCGTTCTGCCATCTAGGGGACCTGGGGTCTCGTCCTAGTTGATAGGTTTAAAAGGACTTACCGTTCCGAAGAAACTTTCTTCGAAAAACGTGCCAAAAAGAATAGACTTACCGTCTCGAGGAATCAACTTTCTCGAGAGAGGGATTGGAATTGGAATTGGAAAAAGAATTGAAAAGGGGACTTACCGTCTTCGGAAAGACGTGCCTTTTGGAATTAGAAAGGGGACTTACTATCTTCAGAAAGATGCGCCTAATTTGGAATTGGAAAGGGGACTTACCGTCCTTGGAAAGACGCACCTACGGGATTGGACCGAACAACGCCCACAAGGGCATTTTGGTCATTTTGCCTCTATTTGGGCCTGGTGGGCCGGCGATGGATAGACTAGATTAGGACTATAATTCTAGAAGATGTCCACATTGACTTGAAATCAAGTCTAGGCGAACTGTAGACTGCAGAGCGGTCAAAAATGGGGTGCTTACAATTTTGAAACAGTATGATGTTTTAATACAAGTGTGGAGGATATGTGCCCCAGGCTGAGTTCACTACTGTGAGGGATCAGAGGGACCGGTACCAGACTGAGGGGGACCAATTTCAGATGGAGAGAGATCAATTCTAGGCCAAGGTAGCTACTTTGACTGCCCGATTGGCTCAGATGGGAGGCAGTAGGGTATATTGTTCTTTCTTTCTTCCTCTTCTTTTTGTTTTGGAATTGTTTAGCTATTCATCTACTTTTGCTGATTCCAACCTTTCCTTCTTGTAGGGTGTTGGTGCTTCTAGCAGCCATTCGCCTCCTCTAGAGCCAGGTTTTGAAGACTTCAACCCAGATATCGACTTTGATCTTTGATGAGTGCCCCTTGCCATAGGCTTAGATTCTCTTCTGCATTCTATGTTGGGAGATGTATTCAATTTCATTATTTGGACAGTTTATTTTGTAAATTTTGTATAGAATGGATATTTATTATTCAGGTAGTTAGATGTATGTTTTAATGCATGGACAGGCAGGGATATTTATGATTTACATAGTTAGGTATATGAACAAATGCATGTACAGGGATGATGATGATGATGTATATTCATTACATGAGATGATATTAAACTATATTGGTGACTTCTATTTCTATAGGTAGCTATGTCATATGTATAAGAAGCTCATGCCAAAATTTTATCAAAATATATACACATGATAAGGATACAACAGTTCATACAAGGAATAGGGTGTTGTCAAACTATACATCCTTGAAATGGCAACTCCTCCCTGGTCAGGGGCTTGGTCTCTCTTTTGGTTTGATCTTACCTTGACTGGATGATAGCATTTTGTACCTTTCTCATTCTTTTGATCGACTCCGATTTTCTACTCTAGGTTAGTGTATGGGATCATTTGGCTTGAACTCTCAACCCTCAGGGCTTTTGGCAACTACTTACCTAACCTTTAGCAGAGCAATGAGCAACCAGTCTTTCAATATGAAGAGACTTCGTTTTAGGACCGTAATATAGGCTAAGTTATGGGGTTTTGAAACAACGAGATATACAGGCTCAAATTTAATGCTACTCTCAGTAGGATTTAGATCCATACCATCCTCAGTTGTTTTTCCAGCAGGGTTAGCATCCTTCTTCAGCTTTGGTAACACGTCTAGCTTATTTAGATTAATTAATCTGTTTCAATCAGAGTGGACTTTAATAGGGTTGTAGTGTAGGCCATGGTTTTGGAGTTTTACAAGAAAAGGTAAAGGCTCGAACTTATAGCTTCTATTAGGCTTCTTTATCACCTAGGATCACCTTTGAATTTTTCTTTTGCCTTTGTTATATATTTCTCAGGATGCCATGAAATGGCTCTCTTCTCTTCTGGCTTTTCTATATGTTTTTCAAGATGGCAAAAAAAATATGACTCTTTTTCGGCCTTTTCTTAGATATATATTTTTGTTTGGCCTCTTGGCCCTTGGCGACTTCTTTCTTTGTTTTCTTTTTTTCTTTCATTTCTTTTTGCTTTTTATGAGACGAATACTTCTATAAATTTTTTTTTCTCTCAAATCTTTTCCTTAGTGTTTCATTCTAACCCATTGTGGGCAGTGATCCCTAGGTTGGTTTTCTTAGAAAGAAAAGTAACCGGCTCAATAGGTTTGACAATGGTTGCTTTTGACTGTATGGGAATTGAAATGAGGGTCTCTCTTTATTTTGAACTAGATTATTTGATCCATAGAGCCTTCACGTTGCTTCAGCTTGATGGAGGGTGAATGACATACTCTGTGGGGTCCTCAATTATCTGTTTGCCCCAGTGGGGGGATGTTCTTGGATCAATGATTACACTCCAAAAAGTGTAATCTAAAGTCCCTAAATAGCTATTGTTAGTCCAATTGTTGTATATATATGCTTCATTTTAGTATAATAATTATTTTAATAAGTGTTTGTGGGTCTCTTGCAGGTTTTAAGTAGAGAAAGGGCGAATTTAGAGCAAAAAGAGCCAAAGGGTGCATTGATCGTGTGTATGGTATGAGTCACCGTACATATGCCTATAGCAGAAACCCAAACTTTAGAGAGCTCGATTTAGCGTCAACTTAACTGTACGTACTGTATGTCCACCGTACGTACGGTGAACAGTACTGTATGTATGGTACCGACAGTCCTGTGCATATTTTTCAGTTATATCTCCGGGAAATGATGCAAATTTCTTATCTAAGTTTAGTTATAAACTAGATTTTCTGTTAGGACGTATTGTAGAGAGAGAAAGTGGGTTTGTTTTGTATTTTCTTGCATTTTCTTAGACTTTCTTTGTAATCAAACACTATTTTTCTTCATCAATCAATGAGAAATCTTCAATTCTTCATGCTTTCTCCCATAGAATCAAGTAGTTAAGCATCTCTTGGATGTAATTATGAAGATCTACTAAGGATCTTCAAGGGTTTTAATGGAGGTATATGAATTTCAATGGTTTATCCTATGTTTTCTTCAATTTTGTTTCAATTGAGTTGTAGACCCATAGAACACTTAGATTCATAATCTAAGTTGGTAATTGCTATACATAATCTTCTAATTGGTATAGGAATTGCAGAATTGATGGGTTGTCTATAAGATTCCTACAATGAAATAGCAATCTACACTTAATTGAACTTGAATTCAAGCTTTTATGGTCGAAATCCTCTAGGTCAAGGATCCATGGAGTGAACCTTGACTTGAGTTAAACAAATCTCCATTAAAGACCTTGTAGAGAATTGGTGGATTGAAGCAATTGCATTGAAGACTTTCATTAATTGTTTCAAATTTAGTATAATTGCTTTCAATTTCAAGTGTAATTAGCTTACTTTAGTAGTCTTTGACCTCTCACCATATAAGCATTTTTTGTCTTTCTTTTGATTTTAATTTGTTAAGTAATTCGCTAGTTCACCTCATTTGGTTGGCTGTTTTGTCCTTGTGTATTGCCTATATTGGGTTTGATCCCTCAAGAGAACGATAACAGTGCTTACCGGATTTTACTTCAATCGAAACCCATAAACCTTGCAGGAAGCTCAAGTTTAATACACATTTGAGATAGATTCAAGTTTTGGCACTGTTGTCGGGGATCAAAAGCATGAGACAAACACTAACAAGTTACGGATTGGAGAAGTGCTTGGCGAATTGCATATTAAAAAAAAAGGCCAAAATAGCAAATAAAGGAGAAAAAGAAAACTAAACAGACCAGCAAAATTGCAAACTGGTGGGATTTGATCACTCACCCTCAACGGAAGCATCTACGGCTTCGGGCCTTGGTAATCTCTTTCTCCCTTAATGTGCTTAGATTTTTGGTTTATCTTTATTTAGTTTGTTTTGTTTGACTTAGGTGTAGTTGCATTGCATTTTGTTAGGACTCCTTGTGAGGAGGCATTTAGTGGAGATAGGATAGTGTGATTAACTTGTAAATCGGTGGTATTGCTTTGCATAAGGAGATTGGAGGATCGGTTGGTGAACAAGAGAAAAAGCCGTTGTCCGACAATGCATGTTTGTGTATAATGTGTTGTATGACCTGGACGATCCATTATTTGTTGCATTCATCATCTCATGCCACATTTCACTAGGGACATTCATAACCGACTTGTGAGGCTTGAGAGTGCGAGTAGTTCATCATCACTCACACTAGGACTTCCATTAGTTGTGGACCTAGGATTTCTTCCAATGGCAAATATGAATGATCAAGGTTTACCCAACGTCTTTCTTCTGAATCTTAACGCCGCACCAAATGCACCTAATCCACAACTCCACCCTAATCTTCAACCTATTCCATTAGGGGTAGATCCTAATGTAGGGGGTGATGATGATATCGAAAGAGGGAGCCACCATGGCGACATGGCGGTCCCCTATCAAAGAACCTTACGGGATTACTTGAACCCTCCACGTCAAGCACCAACTTCTTGCATAGTATTCTCGCCACATTACGCTTCACTTAACATTCGAGCGGGAAGCATGCAAATGCTCCCCCAATTTCATGGAATAGACTCCGAACAACCATATGATTTCATCAAGGAGTTTGAGGATGCATGCTCACTCATCATGGATAATTCTTGCCCAATAGAGGTTTTCTTATTAAAACTCTTCCCTTCTTACTTGAAAGATAATGCCAAACTTTGGTTCAATTCGTTGAGGCCTATGTCTATTCATTCATGGACCGTACTCCAAGGAAAGTTTTTAAAGAAGTTCTTTCCCAAGAACCAAATCAAAAGCATCTGAAGGCAAATTTTTCAATTTTCCCCTATGATAGGGGAAACGTTCTTTCAATGTTGGGAGAGGTTTAAGGACCTCTTGAATACTTGTCCTCATCATGGTTTCTCCAATTGGCACATCATCAACACCTTTTACTCATCTCTAACCCCTCAACTTAAACACTTGATTGAGTCAATGTGTGCTGGGACGTTCCTTGACAAACAACCCCATGAAGCCTATGAATATTTTGACACTTTAGCAAACAAGGCTAGGAATTGGGCACTTACTGGGACTCAAAATGCCGATGGTCGTTCTGTCAACAAGGGGTAGGGTGATACCAATTGAAAGAGGTTGATGATGTTAATGTGAGGGTTGCCACTTTAACTAAGAAACTAGGGGCTTTAGAAGGGAAAAAGGTGTTAGCGGTTGAGAGTGAGGTGAGGAAAGAGACTTGTTGCATAGTGTGTGACACTACCGACCATGACACATCTTCATGTCCAATCATTCCGGAGGTGAACGAAGCTTGACACGGCCAAGTCAATGCAATTGGCTAATTCCAAAGAGCAAGGGGTAACCCTTACTCTAACACTTACAATCCGGGATGGCGGGATCACCCTAATTTTGGGTGGAGGAATGAGGGGAGTTCAAACTCCCAACCTTACCAAGGAGGGTATCAAAACCCTCAACACTATTCTACACCTATTCCTCCATTTCAAGCACCTCAACCTCAAGTTTACCAACCCCAACCCATGGCACAACTTCCAAACCAACCTAAAATGTATCAACCTCCTCATAGGAAATGCATAGAAGATAATTTATATCAAATAAACAATGACGTGAGAGGGGTTAACGCAAGGGTAGAAAGCAAGATAAAGTGTCGGACCAACACACTAGGATGCTTGAGGACATACAAAAACAAATGTCTACATTGACACAAGTTTTGACTTAAAATGTCCCGGGGAGATTCCCGGCTCAACCTCAACCCAATCTAGTGATTAGGCAAGTACACATCATCAAGGGTGGCATAGACCCTCAAACGAGTCATGAACAAGTACAAGCCATCACCACTCTTAGAAGCGGTAAAGTCATTGATAAAACCATTCCTTCAAAGGATGTAGCTTCTAAATCGTGTATTGACCAAGAGGGGAGAGGTAAGGAAAAGGAGGGTGAGGAAGAAGATAAATTGAGAGAGGAGAGAGAGAGTGATAAGCTTCAAATGAAAAAGGAGTTTGTTGCTACTCCTTTTAAGACTTTTAGTGAGACCATTAGGGATAAGAGGAAGGATACCTTGAAACAGACACCTTTTTCTCAAAGGTTGGCCAAATCAAAGAATGAACTCTTGAATGCTGAAATTTATGAAGTGCTCAAGCAAGTTAAGGTCAACATCCCTATTCTCGATGCCATTAAGCAAATTCCATCATATGCCAAGTTCTTAAAGGACTTATGTACTTTCAAGAGGAAGTTACATGTTAAGGAGACGGCTATGATAAATGAAATTCAAAGTGCAATCTTGCAATGCAAAACCATTACAAAATTCAAGGACCCCAGATGTCCTACCATCTCTTGAACTATTGGGAACACTAGGATAGACCGAGCCTTGTTGGATTTAGGATCTAGCATTAATCTTCTCCCGTTTTCGGTATATAAAGAACTTGGTTTAGGGGAGTTACAACCTACCTATGTCACTTTACAACTAGGCGATAAGTCTATCAAGGTTCCTAGGGGAATCATTGAGGATGTGCTCATCCAAATTGATAACTTCTATTTCCCCATTGATTTTATAGTGTTGGATACTCAACCCGTGGACAATTGTATAACCCACAACCAAATTCCCGTCATTCTAAGGAGACCTTTTCTAGCTACTACCAATCCTATCATTCATTGTAGGAATGGGTTAGTGAAGCTTTCATTTGGCAACACCACTTTTGAATTGAATATCTTTTCGGTTGCCAAACAACCGGGTGAGTGTGAGGATATCCAGGAGGTCGACATCATTGAGACCATAGTACGAGACCACTTTGAGAATGAGTTCTTTGAGGACTCCTTGGAAAAAGCCTTCTTGAGGAGCGAGCCTCATGAGGCTTTAGATTATCATGGTAAGGCTTTAGGAGAAGCGTCTTCCCTAGGTCATAAGAGTGCCCAATGTATGCATGTGGGTCAATGGATCCCTTCTTTTGAACCTCTCCAACCTAATGGTACAAAGCCAATTCCATCGGAGGTTAAGCCTCCCATTCTCGAGAGGAAACCATTACCAACCACTTTGAAGTATGCATTTTTGGGTGGTGGTGAGTCCTGTCTCGTTGTCATTTCTTCCACCCTATCTTTGAGCCAAAAGGGAAGCTTGATAGATTTGCTTAAACACCATAGGAAAGCTATGGGGTGGACCATTGCTGATCTCCATGGTATTAGTCCTCTTTTGTGCACACATCACATTTTTCTAGAAGAGGGGGCTAAAACCGTGCGTCAAATGCAACAGAGATTAAATCCTAACATGAAGGAAGTGGTAAAGGGTGAGGTGCTAAAATTGCTTGATGCGGGTATCATCTACCCCATCTCCGATTCTAAGTAAGTAAGTCCTACCCAAGTGGTACCCAAGAAATCGGGTGTCACGGTAGTTAAGAATGAGAAGAATGAGTTGGTGCCCACTCGTATCCAAACTGGGTGGCGTGTGTGTATCGATTACTGCCGCCTCAATTCCGTGACCCGAAAGGACCACTTTCCCTTGCCATTTCTTGATCAAGTACTAGAGCGAGTATCCGGAAAAGCTTTCTATTGCTTTCTTGATGGATATTTGAGGTACAACCAAATTGAGATTGCATTAGAGAATCAATCCATGACTACCTTTACATATCCTTTTAGAACTTATGCATTCCGTTGCATGCCCTTTGGCTTGTGCAATGCACTGACCACATTTCAAAGATGTATGATGAGTATTTTTAGTGACATGGTGGAGCATATTGTAAAAGTGTTCATGGATGATTTCTTAGTTTATGGAGACACCTTTGAGGGATGCCTTGAAAATTTAAGAAAGCTGTTGGAGCGATGTGAGGAGAGTAACCTCGTCCTTAATTGGGAGAAATACCATTTCATGGTTACTAGTGGAATTGTGTTAGGTCATATCATGTCTTCTAAGGAGGTAGAGGTTGATAAGGAAAAATTGAGTTAATTCAAAAACTGCCTCCTCCCACTTGTGTTGAGGATGTGCGATCATTTCTTGGGCATGCCGGTTTCTATCGACGTTTTATTGAGGGATTTAGTGCAATAGCTAGGCCAATGTGTCAACTCTTGTCACTTGACGTGCCATTTGAGTGGACCCCATCACGTCAACAAGCTTTTGATATTTTAAAAGGGTCCTTAACATCTACCCCAATCTTACGTGCACCCGATTGGTCACATCCTTTTGAACTTGTGTACGACGCGAGTGATTACGCCGTGGGGGCTGTTTTGGGACAAAGAATTGATAAAAAGCCTCATGCCATATATTATGCCCCTAAAACCCTCAATGATGCCCAAGTCAATTGCACCACAACTGAAAAGGAACTTCTCGCGGTGGTCTTTGCATTGGATAAGTTTTGTTCTTACTTGATAGGGTTATTAGCCATCATTTACACCGATCATGGAGCCCTTAAGTATCTTCTCACCAAACCTGATGCAAAACCCTGACTTATTCGGTGGATTTTATTGCTTCAAGAATTTCACATTGAAATGCGAGATAAAAAGGGGTAAAAAACGTAGTAGTGGATCACTTGTCCTGGCTTCCCCTTAATGGAAGAGCCACCGACTCCACCCCTATCAATGAACATTTCCCGGATGAGCAAATTTTGCATGTGCAATCTTTGGAGAAATTTCCCCCACCATGGTTTGCAGATATTGCAAATTACCTTGTGACTGGTGAGGTTCCATCCCATTGGTCATCCGTTGATAAACGCAAATTATTTCGAAATGTGCGATATTTTTCATGGAATGATCCTCACCTCTTTAAATATTGTCCAGATCAAATTATCTGACGTTGTGTACCCAATTACGAATTCCAACAAGTTATGGAGTTTTGCCACTCCCAAGCTTGTGGAGGACATTTTTCCTCCAGAAAGACCACCACCAAGATTCTTCAATGTGGCCTCTATTGGCCAACTATGTTTAAAGATGTGCATGCATTTTGTCTTGCATGTGATAGGTGCCAACGGTTAGTAACTCTTACTAAGCGTCACATGATGCCTCTTCAGCCCATTACCATTTTGAAAATCTTTTATTGTTGGGGAATTGACTTTATGGGACCCTTTACTAATTCTTTTGGCTACCTTTACATCTTAGTGGCAGTGGACTATATGTCGAAATGGGTGGAGGCCATTACCTCCCGAAACAATGACCGCCAAGTGGTGGTTCGCTTTATGAAGGAGAACATTTTCTCAAGATATGGTATGCCCCGAGCTATCATTAGTGATGGTGGCTCACACTTTTGTAATAGACCCTTTGCATTCCTATTGAAGAAGTATGGTGTGGTTCATAAGGTTGGTCTACCTTCCCACCCTCAAACCCAAGGGTAAGTTGAGTTAGCCAATAGGGAAATTAAGAGAATCCTTGAAAAAACCATCAACCCTAATAGGAAAGATTGGTCCCTTAGGTTAACCGACGCATTGTGGGCCTACCGCACAGGTTACAAGACCGTGCTTGGTGCATCACCATATCGACTTGTTTATAGAAAGGCATGCCATCTCCTGATGAAAATTGAGCATAAAGTCTATTGGGCCATCCGGCAATGTAATGAGGACTTTGATGCTGCAGGGGCCCACCGAAAGCTCCAATTGAATGAACTTGATGAACTTCGTAATGATGTTTTCGAAAATGCTAAGATTGCTAAGGCCCGTATGAAGAAGTTTCATGACCAACACATTCTTCGTAAATCCTTTAAGGTTGGTTAAAAGGTTCTTCTTTATGACTCGTGCCATCATTTATTTTCGAAAAAATTACGGAGTAAATGGGTGGGTCCTTACCTTGTTACCGATATTTTTCCCTGTGGAGCTATAGAAGTGAAGAATCTCACTAATGGGGCGGCTTTCAAGGTGAATGGCCAAAGGTTAAAGCCCTACTTTGAGACTTTTCAGGGCGAAGTGGATTGTGTGGATCTCATTGATCCACCATCTTTTGAATGATGATGATCTATGCTCTTGTCCTTTAGGAGTAGGAGTAGTTTAGAGTAGCTTCCTTAGTTTTCTTTGTTTGTTCTTAGTTTTGGTTGTCTTCTTTTAGTTAAGATTAGGGTTGTGTTTAGAATATTTTAGGTTAGTTTTTGAGTAGAGGCCTTTGTAGTTAGCTTCTTTTCCATTTTAGGTTTGTTTAGGAGCAGATAGGTAGTTTTTGATGGGCCCTACCATTTATTGATTGGGGAGAATCACATGACTTTGATTTAGTGCAGAGAATCCCAGCTACATTGTACCTCATATCTCACCTTTGATTCCTTTGCATGTGACCTCTTAGGCTTATAAGAGGGGGGACTTCCGACCATCATTTACTTGCATTCACTTCTCTCCTTATTCAGCCCCATTATTGCATTAGTTGTCTTTGTTTCATTCAGCCCCATCTATGGCTTCCAAGGATCCTTCCAAGGTAAGCGAGAGTGTCCCCTGAGCCCCGAATTCTGATGAGATGGAGGACCTAGATTACGCTGCATTCTTGCAGGCTTACAATTGTACTTCTTTGTCTTGGCTTCCTTTGGATGACGCCATCACGGTTGCTTGCTTGGTGCCTGCTCGTCTCCTTGACGAGTCACCCCCCTCATCTTCTGGCTCAACCAAGAAAGAGGCTGATGCGTCTTCTGGCTCCACCACTTCCAAGAAGTAGGCTCGAGTAACCCATCGGGTGGTAGTTTGAATTGTAGGCCGTTGCTCTCGGACTCCTTTGGTAGGGGTCCTTATCTTTCATTTCCTTGTTGTTTAGGCCACCTTTGGCATTATAATGTTTGATTTCCTCCTTTAATGAAATGGTGGGTTGCTTTATCGCTTTTGTGTTGCCTTCGTTCTTGCTTGTGTGGCTTCTTGTGTTACATTGAGGATAATGCATCGTCCTAGGTGGGGGGTGAGGGTAGATTGCAGGGCATTCTCCCCTGCTCTTATTGTTTTGGGCCCAATTTTTGGCTATCTTGTTGCTTTTTGTGCAGAGTAGAGCAAAATTTTTCGAGCTGTGTGTTTTTCCTTTGGAGCTTACGTACGGTGGTCTTAGCATACGTACGCGGGTCGAAGCGTACGTATGATAATACCACCTTACGTATGCTGACGTGGCACGTTATTATTGCAGGCTGGTGGTTCATTTCTATACTGACCGTACGTACTGTGGCTTTGTGCATACATACGGTCCCGGCTGCCCGAGTGCGCGTACGCTAGCTCTCCGACATCGTACGTATGCACTTAAGCACCGTACGTACAATGCCCCCTGATTTCTATATAAACCCTCATTTTTTAATATTAACTCATTTCTAAAAGTGAGTCGACTCAGAGTTGACTCAATGAGGGTGTGTGAGGGAGTGTTTGGGAGTGCAGCGAAGCCTTGCCGGATTTCAGCCTTAGCCCTTCTCCCCCATGCCCGTCTTTAGTCCACTTCTAGGTAGTCCTTGAGTCTTTTACCTTTTTCATTTTCTTGTTCTTCTTTCGTAGTTTATTCCTAGTTTAGTAGTTTAGTTAGCTCATTAGTGTAGATGGCTCTACTGACCAAGAAGGTCCGCAGGATCCTCGTTACTTTTGATGCCTCCTGTTTTATTTACGGGAAGGCCCAATAGCGATATGACTAGATTTTTAGGAGGGGCCCAGTGCAGGAGAGAACGATGACTCTCGAGCACTTTGTGGGCGAGCCATACCTATGGAGAGAGATTTTTTAGGGTCGTGGTTGGCTGCGATTAGCATAGTACAGTGGCCGGTATAGGACTAGTTTGGTCGCCGAGCTAATGGCCAACATCCGAGCACTTTCGGATGTTGCCGGAGACGAACGTATAGTTTCCACCTTTAGGGGTAAGACCATTACCATTACCCCGACTACGTTTGTAAGCACCCCATTTTTGACCGCTCGGCAATCTACACTCCGTCCAGACTTGTTTTCAGGTCATTTCAGGCATATTCCTATTGAATCCAATTCCCTAGGTCTAAATTCCACCTTTCCATCGCTTCGCGGGCCTGTCAGGCCCAAATAGAGGCAAAATGACCAAAATGCCCTTAGGGGCATTGTCCTTTCTTATTCCAATTCCGATCCCTCTCTCGAGACAGTTTATTCCTCGAGACGGTCCGAGTAGTAAAACACTCACAAAACCGTCGGAGTGGCGGAAACACTCACAAAACCGTCAGAGTGGCGGAAACACTCACACAACCGTCAGAGTGGCGGAAACACTCAAAACCCAGGCACGTCTCTTCGGAGACGATAAGACCCCTTTCCAATCCCTCTCTCGAGACAGTTTATTCCTCGAAACGGTCCGAGTAGCAAAACTACTCACACAACCGTTAGAGTAGCGGAAATACTCCACCGTTAGAGTAGCGGAAATACTCACAGAGCCGTCTGAGTAGCGGAAATACTCAACCGTTAGAGTAGTGGAAATACTCACAGAGCCGTCCGAGTAGCGGAAATACTCAACCGTTAGAGTAGCGGAAATACTCACAGAGCCGTCTGAGTAGCGGAAATACTCAACCGCTAGAGTAGCGGAAGTACTCACGGAGCCGTCCGAGTAGCGAAAATACTCACAGAACCGTTAGAGTAGCGGAAGTACTCACAGAACCGTTAGAGTAGCGGAAATACTCACAGAACCGTTAGAGTAGCGAAAGTACTCTCAAATCGTCAACCCCGTCCGAGTAGCAGAAATACTCACACCGTTAGAGTGGCGAAACACTCAAAACCCAGGTCAACACCAGTGTCTGTTATCTCACTTCGGTGAAAAATGACCAAACTACCCTTAGGACCTTTTCCGAGACTTTCCGGTCAAGATGACCATTTTGCCCCTAGGCATCTGAACGCCCCGGGAACCACACCGGCTCTGGGTATTAAACCGGTAACCTCCCGAGAATACTTTTTATAGTATTCTCAATTTTCCTTTACCTTTCCGGACCGTTCCGAGTCAGTTCCGGCAAACCCGGTACAAAATGACCGTTTTGCCCCTGGTGGGCCGGTCTCCATTTTCGACCACACCGGCTCTGGGTATTAAACCGGTAACCTCCCGAGAATACTTTTTATAGTATTCTCAATTTTTCTTTACCTTTTCGGACCATTCCGAGTCAGTTTCGGCAAACCCGGTACAAAATGACCGTTTTACCACTGGTGGGCCGGTCTCCATTTCCGACCACACCGGCTCTGGGTATCAAACCGGTAATGACTCGGGAACACTTTTTATAGTATTCTCAATCTTCCTTTACCTTTCCGGACCATTCCGAGTCAGTTCCGGCAAACCCGGTGCAAAATGACCGTTTTGCCCCTAGTGGGCTGGTCTCCTTTTCCGACCACACCGGCTCTGGGAATCAAACCGGCAACCTCTGGGAACATTCTAAATAATGTTTCCAGATCCCAAGTCTTCTTCTGGGACAGTCTGAGTCTGTCCCGGCAGTTTTCTGGTCCGGTTGACCGTTTTGCCCCTAAAGGCCCGGTCGACCTTTCCGACACATCTTACCCTCATTTTTCAAGTCAAATACCTCCAGGACACTATTTTAAGTGTTCTTGCTCCTTTCTGGCCTTCCGGGTCACTCCCGGCTCCTTCAAATCATTCCCAGACTTTCCGGAGCCACTCCTAGTGAAGCCAGGCCAAAGTTTACATGGTAGTCAGTAGTACAGGTGCCCAAATCTAGTCAAAGATACGTTGCTTGCCGACCTTAATTGTTTCCTAAATGGCTGGCGCCACTAGCAGTGGCGCCAAGCCAAAAAATGGCCTGGCGCCACTGCTAGTGGCGCCAGTGTAAATTTTGCCCTAGCGCCACTGCAACAGGCGCCAGGCTTGTCTTCCCTCTATAAATACAGAGCCTCGATCAACGTGAAAGGGGTCTGCAAACTTAACCTAAGAATCTCATATTTCGATACACAGAGCTCGAGCACCTCCAAAACCCTAGCCTCCCTAGGTTTTTCCAAACCCTAGCCACTATACACAAACCCTAGCCTCCTATACACTCATACACTCCTCTATACACTCATACCCTAACCTTCAACCATCCTGGGAAGACTTGAAGAGCTGCCATCTAAAGCTTGAAGACAACCCTTGAAGACTAAAGAAGAAGATCAAGACGAAGACCGAAGACCGAAGACTGCACGGCGCGCAAAATAAATAAGAAACAAGGTAGGCTCCCTATTTAAATTTCCGCATTCCCCCTCTCTCTTCTCTCTCCAACCCACTTGGGTTTTCTCTATTTTAACCCCCCATCTCTTTCCCCCCTTTCTTTGCATGCTTGAAACAAGGGGATTCCCGGTCCATGTGTAGGATTGGACTATTGGAGAGTCACCGTGTCAGGGGCTTTCTTATAGTCTAACCAAAGACCACGTGGGTCCGGCCCCCTTGATTATGTGGTGAAGCCTTAACCTTGTATGTTCACGACCCCAAATTGCATTGTGCATATCATAGTCTTGCATCTTCCAAAACTCGTTTTCAAAGTTGTTTTTCAAAAAATCGTTTTCAAACTTGTTTTCAAAATTGCATCAAAATCTCTTTTTCAAAAACTTGTTTTCAAAACCACAATTCTAGGGTGATTCTAGCCTTTCCATGGCTAGGGTTGCTTTAGAAAAGTGTTATATTAAAAGTGGCCTTTTGGCCTATATTTTCAAACTTTGTTTTCAAAACCACTTTCTTAAAGTGGTTCTAGCCCTCTTATGGCTAGAATCGCTTTAAGAAAGTGAGATGTTTTTGTACTTTCCAAAAACTCTCTCTCTCTCCAAGAATTTCCTCCTAAAAATTCCTTTTTCAATATACTTTCCTAAAACTCTCCTCTTCAAAATTGTTTTCAAAAACTCCCTTCCAAAATCTATTTTTCAAAACTCTCTTTTTCCACTCCTCTCCAAAATCTTTTCCTCAAAATCCACTTTCTAAAAACTCTCTCCAAAAATCTTTTCAAAAACTCTCTTTCTAAAATCTTCTTTATAGAAATTCCCCTCTAGGATTTCCCTTCCAAAATCTACGTTTCTAAAAACACACCTTCCAAAACTCCTTCTCTTTAAAATCTTTTCCAAAAACTCTCTTTCTAAATTCACTTTCCAAAAACTTCTCCCTAGGATTCCTTTCTAGAAAAACCTTCGTTTCTAAAAAACACACTTTCCAAAAACTCTTTCCTTAGAGCCCCAAATCAAGCCCTAGAACCCACAATTAGGAAACCCTAATTTTCTTTCCAAAAACACAATTTTCAAACTTTGCCCTAAACCTAGGTTTCCAAAATCTTTTGTTTTCTACATCAAAACTATACATGTTTCCAAAACCTATTTTCTACGTCGAAACTACAATTTTTCAAAACTAGGGTTTCTAAAATTTCCCTCTCCAAATTCTTGTCAAATCCTATCTTCTCTTTAAGAAACCAAATCCAATCTCCCCGTTTAGGAAACTAGATCCCGTCCACCGTTTTAGGAAACAAAATCCAACCTTTCTCTTTTAGAAACCAAATCCAATCCCTTCCTAATCCAAATCTTTCCTAATTCCAATCCTTCCTAATCTTCCACTTTCCTAAATCTTAAGTTTCCAAAACTTGAACATAAAAATCTTTCCTAAATTTTAAAAACTCAACTTTCAAATCTTTCCTAATTCAACCCTTTCCTAATTCTACCCTCTTTTCAAATCTTAACTTCTTAAATCTAAGTTTTCAAACCTTTCCTAAACTCAAGCCTTTCCTAATTTTAAGATTTTCTAAAACTCTAAAACTTTCTAAATCCTAAACTTTCTAAATTTCAAATCTTTCTAAAATTCTAAGCTTCCTAAATTCAAAGCTTTCTAAATTTGAAACTTTCTTAAGTTGAATCTTTCTAAACCTAAAACTTTCTAAATTCTAAACTCTCTTAAACTTCAAATCTTTCCAAATCTAAGACTTTTCTAAACTCAAAACTTTCTTAATTTAAGACTTTCTTAAGTTGAAACTTTCTTAATTCAAACATTTCTTAAACTAAAAACTTTCCTTTTTCAAGCCTTTCCCAAAACAAAATTTTCTTATTTTCAAAACTCCCTTGTTTTGAAAGCTTTCCAAATTCAAAACTTCATTTTTCAAAACATTTCTAAATTCAAAACTTTCCAATTTTCAAAACTTTCCAATTTCCAAACTTTTTTTTAAATTCCAAACTTTCCAAAAATGAAACTTTCCTAATTTCAAAACTTTCCTAAAATGAAAACTTTCCTAATTTCGAAACCTTCCAAAAATGAAACTTTCCTAATTCGAAACTTTCCTAAATCGAACATTTCCTAATTCAAACATTTCTTAAATCCAACCTTTCCTAATCTCCTTAACCTTCCAAGTCAAGTCAAACCTTTCCTAAGTCTCTTTCCTAAGTCTAGGTTTCTTAAAACCTTCATCTCTCTAAAAACAAGTCTAAATCTTTCTTCCAAAATCAATCTTCTCAAATCCAAGTCCAATCTTCTCAATTCCAATTTCCAATCTCCTTTTCTAATCTCAATTCAATCTCTTTCTTCCAATCCAATCTCTCTCTTCAAATCAATCTATTTTTAATCGGACTCTTGTCCGAACTACGACTGACCTGATTCCCCCAAGGGGATACGTAGGCAACCTTCATAGGTGCGGTCACAATACTTTTCAAACTTTCAATTCCACCCTCATGGGTGTGGTTTTCAAAATCTTCTCAAATCTCAAATTTCAATTTCAAAATTTCTATTTTCAAATTTCTATTTTCAAGTTTTCAAGCTTTTCAATTTCAATTCTATTTCTTCAAATCTCTTTCAAATCAAATCCAACTTCTTTTCAAATCTATCTTTCCATTCTCTTATCTTGCACTTGCATATCATGCATCATATAATTCAAACATTGTTTTTCAAAGTGAATAGGATTGAACATATGTGAATCGAAGACTCTCGTAGGTAAATCTAGGGTAGATTGACATGCAGGTACCGAAAGGGCGGGGTAGGGTGATAGCTTAGTGCGTCTTCCCTACACATAACCAACCTCCGAACTTAGAATCACTGTTTTCAAAGACCAAAAAGGAGTTATTTTTCTAAAAAGGGCTAAATATTTTCTAAAAGGTTGCCAAACAACTCGTTTTCCTTAAAAACCCTCTCTTGAGGAGATATTTTCAAAAATCCTTTTCCAAAAACCCTAAGTATAGTCTTCGGATTATTCTTAGTTTTAGGTGACCTAACTCACCTTAATCAAGTTAGGTGGCAACTCCGAATCTTTTTCAAAAGCCCTTTATTCAAATCTAGTCGCACTCATTCTTCTAGGAGGGTGAGTTCTAACGAGAGAGTACAGCATTTTTCCCGCTTGGGTGAGTATTCCTCGGGCGCGACAACGTTTACAGAGTTCTTTGGCCTCCCTCGAGTTTATGGCCCAGCTCTGAGTTGGCCCCAGTAGGGTGAGGTAGAGCACGAGGTGATGGTTGCTGAGATTTGCCTGCCCGACACCCAGTGGATTTCTTCTTAGATTGATAAGAAACTCCTTGCTCCGAGATATGTACCGATGTTCGTTTTTACCTGTGGGTCGATCTATCCGCTAGGATAACGGGGAGAGGTGAGTAGGCGTAGAGGACAGTTACTCTATGCCCTAGGGACGGGTAGGATTATTGACCTCCCCAGATATATGTTCGGCATTTTCTACGAGTCTACAGCTTCGACGAAGCCACAGGGGGCATTACCGTTTGCAGGCATGATGACCAAGCTTATTGCATGTGCTAGAGTGGCAGTTCCAGATGACGCTCCTTTAGCCCCAGCACTTGCATCGATTGCCCTGTCCTCTCATAACAGGGTGGCGGGTCAGCTAGCGGGTATCTAGAGACGAGCCGAGGCACTTGTTCAGGCCCAGCAGAGAGCCAGCAGCAGCAGTAGGTCCCCGCAGAGGGCGAGCAGGTTCTAACAGAGCAGCAGTAGCCTCAGGCCAAGGGTGAGCCACAACCAACCCAGACGAGTCCTGTGTTCCAAGCATTCGCCCAGATATTAGACCAGCAGAGTGCACACATCGAGAGACAGACCGGAACCATCCAGATGATGCAGCAGTCCGTTGTAGGACTTCAGGCAACCCATACTGAGCTTGGTCAGAGGTGTGTGACTCTTAAGACTGCCCACACAGCATAGATCACTGTCGTACAGACAGCTTTAGGCACTCAGATTGCAGAGCTTCAGACCTCTTAGTCTAGGTTTCAGGAGGAGGTTCGACAGGAGCAGGCACGACAGAGTCAGATGCTGACAAATATTATGGCTAGACTACAGGAGGATGAGGAGCCCGACTTTCCTAACTTAGCTGTTGGTGCTACAGACCTTACATCTCTAGGGGAGCATGATTTCCAGGATGATGATGAGTTTGGACTTAGGCAGGGCGGAGTTTAGATAGCATTATATGTATAGTCTCATATGTATAGTATCTCATGTACATCCCATGTATACATTTCATTCACTGATGTATCTAAAACTCTGCATCATTTTTTATATAGTCCATTTCAGTTCTATATGATTACATACCTGTTTTGAGCTCACATGATATATTTCTTTCAGTGTACATCAACCTCTTGTATGTACAGGTTCCTTTTCAGATATGAGTTAGTGGATATTTTATCTTTATCTATCGCATGATGGTAAGAGGTTGACAGTATTGTATGGTTTCTCTCGTTATGTACTTCCCATTGTTAGCATCCATTAGTGATCTATTGATTGACCTTTATTATTCATAATGGATGTGTTGATACTTCGCATGAGGGACCATAGCTTATCTTATGAGATTTAATTCTGGATTCATGAATGATTAAGGGTTAGTATGGGGGCATGATCAAAGTATGATGAGCATTTATATTTTTTGATTTCGATATGAACATGATATGATTTCGATTACATTATGATGAGATGATTGCATTTACGAGCATATATCATATTAAGTAGTGTACATTGTTGACCTTTGCATCCATAACCTAATTGAGTGGAGATCATTATCCGGTGAGAGTAGAGCCTGTTGCTTTATTAGAGAGATTTTTACATTTACTAGAATAAATTTTTATTGAGCTCTCGCATTCAAAAATGACTTCATTATACTTATGTTTGGCTTGTTGGTTTGATATCAATTTGCATTGGATGGTGCTTACATTCCATCGAGATCTATATATAATACTTGGTTTGGAAATTATTTAAGGCATTCTTTGTTGATTTTGAGCCACCAAGTTTTATTGCATTTTTTTTTCTTCTCTTTGACACCACATCTTCACACCCTTTGTGATGAGATTCTAAATCTCATGATGAAAACAAAATAGAGAGAGAAGAAGAAAGAAATTCATTAGTGGCAAGTGAAAAGCATCCCCATTCTTTGCAATTAAAAAGAAAAAAATTTTTTTTTTTTTGAACAATGTGTAGCAATTGAGAACTTATGAAAAACAAAAAAAAGGGGGGGAAGCAATAATGATTGATAGGTGAAGGGAATTAGCACCTCAAAAAGAGGTAAGATTGACGTTGGAACATTCAAAAGTTGGAAGGGGAATATGGCCTTTAAGGAGCACTACATGCCTTGAATCACACATGTATTGAAATTTCACACCTTTCCTTTCCCCCTTATCATACCTTGATACCATTTGACCTTCCCTTACAAAGTCCTTAATGATTCGAAGCATGTCCTCCAATAGAGGTCTTAATGGAATGTAAGACATTATTTGCACATCATGCTTAATTGATATTTATGCCATAAAGCATTCTTTCATATAGTCATGCCAAGTCGATACACTTGCATTATATCGTCTTTCTTAGTTTGGTTCACTCTTTTGCATAACTTAACATTTACTCTTTTTAAGAGCAACCCAGTGAGATCAACTATGTGTTCGATTATTCTTTGAGTGTATGTTCGGAAAGTGTTGGATCGATGCTTTAAGGTTGACGGTGTGAAGTGAAGCATTGTAAACTACTATGTATGATCCTAGGACACACACACATGAATCTTGTCATAATGTTTTCATAGACTCATCTTGTTTGTATTGGAAGAAGAGATACATTGTTTCGAGCATTGTGACATATCCTTATGCATTTCTCCTATATTGTTCTACATCTATGGTAGTTGATTATAAGACGATATTTGTGGGTGTCATCACTACAAGCCCTCACGAGACACCACTCGTCCACTAGAGCTAACCTAGGAGTTCAAAGGCTTGATGCATACGCTAAATGCATCCGGGACTCCCATGAAAGTGGAGATTATCTTGCTGTATATATTTAGTTTAACTTTTCGCATTTTTTGCTAGGGACTTGCAAAAGCTAGGTGGGGGGTGGTGATTACACTCCAAAAAGTGTAATCTAAAGTCCCTAGATAGTTAATGTTAGTCCAATTAGGGTTTATATGCTTCATTTTAGTATAATAATTGTTTTAATAAGTGTTTGTGGGTCTTTTGCAGCTTTCGAGTGGAGAAAGGGCGAATTTAGAGCAAAAAGAGCCAAAGTGTGCATTAACCGTACGTACGGTATGAGTCACCGTACATACGGTAACTTCCACCGTACGTACGCCTGCAGCAGAAACCCGAACTTCAAAGAGCTCGATTTAGTGTCAACTTAACTATACGTACAATATGTCCACCGTACGTATGGTGAACAGTATCGTATGTATGGTACCAGCAGTTCTCTGCGTATTTTTCAACTATATCTCTAGAAAATGACGCGAATTTTGTATTTATCTTTAGTTATAGACTAGATTTTCTGTTAGGACGTACTGTAGAGAGAGAAAGTGGATTTGTTTTTGTATTTTCTTACATTTTCTTATACTTTCTTTGTAATCAAATACTATTTTTCTTCATTAATCAATAAGAAATCTTCAATTTTTTATGCTTTCTCCTATGGAATCAAGTAGCTAAGCATCTCTTGGATGTAATTGTGGAGATCTACCAAGGATCTTCAAGGGCTTTAATGGAGGTATGTAAATTTCAATGATTTATCTTATGTTTTCTTCAATTTTGTTTCAATTGAGTTGTAGACCCATAGAACACTTAGATTCATAATCTAAGTTGGTAATTACTATGCACAATCTTCTAATTGGTATAGGAATTACACAATTGATGGTTTGTCTATAAGATTCCTACAATGAAACAACAATCTACACTCAATTGAACTTGAATTCAAGCTTTTATGGTCAAAATCCTTCAGGTCAAGGATCATGGAGTGAACCTTGACTTGAGTTAAACAAATCTCCATTGAAGACCTTATAGAGAATTTGTAGATTGAAGCAATTGCATTCAAGCCTTTCATTAATTGTTTTAAATTTAGTATAATTGCTTTCGATTTCAAGTGTAATTTGCTTACTTTAGTAGTCTTCAACCTCTCACCATACAAGCATTTTTGGTCTTACTTTTAATTTCAATTTGTTAAGTAATTTGCTAATTCACCTCATTTGGTTGGCTGTTTTGTCCTTGTGTATTGCTTATATTGGGTTTGATCCCTCGGGAGAACGATAACGGTGCTTACCAAATTTTACTTCGATCGACACTCGTAAACCTTTCGGGAAGCTCAAGTTCAATACACATTTGAGGGCGATTCTTTCAAGGTTGTCAATAAATCTTTGCTTTTCACGAGGCACTAGCGGGTTGAGCAAAAGGGGTATTCTATTTTATTATTATTATTTTTTAATGAGAAAAATGAAAGATGGCTCCTCTTTCTTTTGATAGTTTGGCCACACATCGCTTAGCTTTGGTGTCTTGCACTACTGCTTTTGGGTGACTCCCTCACTCATCTTTATCCTCTCTCTTTTTGGAAAGTTGATCAATCGGCGAGTAGTTAACTCATGCTATCATACCCTTCATGTTAGGTCCTTCATAAGATAGTTCATGCTCTTTATATAGGAAGCATTCACCATTCACAAGAAAAATATAAGATAATAGCAATTGAATGAAATGACTGTCATTTTATTATCGCAGTGAAAATCATAGAGTTCTTAAGCAGAGTGGAAATGCGAACATAAATTTCTTTTAAAAGTAATAGAAATGCAAATATAAATTTAAAGAAAAAATATAAAAAGGGGTAGAAAGAAAGTGGGTGAAGGCACCCCTCTCTTGTATGCTTTTGAAGAGAACCCCTCTTAGTAAGGCTTTGGGACAATGCCCCAATTTATGATACTCCATCCATGGTTACAGTCTCTAGCCAAGGCAAGGCAGGCAAAGGCTTCTTCTAAAGCTCTAGGCGTGTTGGCAATGACGATGCAGTTGTCAACTTCATTGACCTCCTTGTTGTCTTTGGCGGTGGGTTCTTCTATAAACAAGGTGGCTAACTCACCTCCCTCCAACTCGAATGGCTTTATCGGTGCCTTTGGCTCTTTTGGCTCCTAGCCCATGTCTTCATAGTCAAACTCAGTCATGGGCCACGGGTTCTCCAATAAGTTGTATTTAGTCGGGGCATACCTCGGGCGTAGAAATTCAGCACCCCATCCATCAACAGCCATGTCTTCAGCAAAGTCCTCCTCCATAGGTATTGGCTCCTCAACTGGCCAGTTAGAAGAATCGGGCACCTCATTAGGGTTATAGAGATAGATAGGGCATGGTGGGAATTCCTCCTCCCAGCCCCCTTCGTAATCTTCGACCTTGATCTCATCCAACTCCCCCTTATCTTCTGTTTTCTCTAGTATCACATTGGCTGTGTGGATTGGCAGAGGGTTTGTGGTCATGTTGGGGGTAGGAGTAGGGTTCACCAATTGCAGATCAACAGTCTTATTGTCTATCAAGTCTTGGATTTTATGTTTGAGGGAGAAACATCTTTTGGTGTCATGCCCGGTGCCTCTCAAGTGATACTCATAAGTGAGGGCGCCATTAAAGATTGGAGGTAAGGGACTTGGCAATGGGCAGGCCGGTATGGGTTTTAGGATGTTGTTCTTCAGGAGGTTATGGTAAGTTTCAGTTTGGGTACATGCTAAGGCATCAAAGTTATGGCAGTGTCGTGCCGACCTATTGAAGTTAGGTCGTGCCCTAGCAAAACCAAAGTTAGGTGCTTGGGCATGCATGTTTAGAGTATGCATGGGTAAGATAGGGTGAGACTAAAGTGGGGGACGGTATTAGGGTGGTTGAATGGGCAAGATGGTAGACACCTCACTCTCCTTCTTAATTACTCACCTTATAGTAGCTACCTTTATTGCTATGTTGGCAGAACTTTCTCTGATTTTTGCATAAGGGTCAATAATCCTCCTTCTCTTGAGACCATTTTCTATCATTTCTCCTTGCATGATGAGCTTGGAGAAGCTCTTCCCCATGCTAGTGCAGAGTTTCTCATAGTATATGACTTGGAAAGTATGTATGAATAACTGCATATACTCCTTCTCTTCCAATGGGGGATTGACTTGTGCAGTTGCTTCTCTCTATCTAAGGGCATAGCTCTTAAAGTTTTCCTTCTCACCTTTACTCTTCATCATTAGGGACCACCAGTCAGAAGTGAGGTTGATATTGTAATGGTATTGGGCTTTGAACACATTGACCAGCTCGATTCAAGTTGTGATCTTCCTTAAGTCTAGTTGGGTAAACCATTGTAGAACAGACCCAGTAAGACTATATTGAAACAGTTGCATAAGGAGTTTTGGATCATTCCCATGGCCATTCAACGCCCTAGCATAAAGGAGAAGGTGGGCAATAGGGTTACCAGTGCCATCGTACTTCTGAAAATCGGGCATTTTAAACTTAAAAGGTCTTGGATGGTCCGGATAGAAGCATAACTCATAATAGGAAGTAAGCCCAAAGGTGTCATGGCCATGAAGGCTTCACAGTGAGTCTTTTAACCCTTGGATTTTCAGACTGAGAGGGTTTAGGGAAGTTATTTTCATAGCAGGCGAGAGCAGTAGGGTTTCTTCTTTTTTAGCGTTGGCCCCCTTGGCGTCTTCCTTATTTTTCCCAGTATTGTAAGATTGAAGTACAATCCTTGGGTTGCTAGGTTTAGGGTCTTTGGGAAATACCATGGACGATGATGGGGTTGCAGTAACATCTTTCACAGCCATAGCTTGGACAAGCTTAAACATCTCATTGATCTTGGTTCTCATTTCATTGACTTCTTCTCAGGAGACGGAGGATGACTCGTCAGAATTGGTGGCCATTAGTGCGACTCGTTGTCGGGTAATGATGGAGTCTCTAGGTGAATATCAGTCTTTCTTAGGAGTAATGGTGGCTTTCTATGGTGTGGCTTCTATAAAAGAAAAGAAGAAAAAGAAAAACAAGGACAAAAGCCACAAGTTAATTTTTGATATTTGGAAAGCTTTATGCAATGCATGCTTTAAGTGTTTCCCTTATTGAAGGGGAAACTAATCATGATGGATTTGGCTCACTTTTTGGAGAGAACATACACTCATTCATTCATTCATTTATTCATACATGAAAAATAAAGAAGTACATTGAACTTTAAAGCTTTAAATACAATGGAATTAAAGTACATTTTAAAAGGGGGGCGAGGAAACAATTTTCTTGGGATTTCCACCTATCTACTTTTACATTTGAAATCCTAAACTACTCTTAAGTCATCAGATTCACCTTCTTTGAATTTGCTGTTGAGGAGGTCGTTTGTAAGCACCCCATTTTTGACTGCTCGGTAGTCTACAGGCCGTCTAGACTTGATTTCAAGTTAATATGGACATATTCTAGAATTGTAGTCCTAATCACGTCTATCCATCGCTTCGTGGGACCACCAGGCCCAAATAGAGGCAAAATGACCAAAATTCCCTTAGGGGCATTATTCGGTCCAATTCCAAATTAGGCACGTCTTTTTGAAGGCGGTAAGTCCCCTTTCCATATTCTAATAGGAGCGTCTTTCCGAAGACGGTAAGTCCCCTTTCCAATTCCAATAGGCACGTCTTTCCGAAGACGGTAAGTCCCCTTTCCAACTCCTTTTCTAATTCCAATTCCAATCCCTCTCTCGAGAAAGCTGATTCCTCGAGACGTAAAGTCTATCTAATCCAGCATGTTTTTTGGAGAAAGTTTCTTCGGAACGGTAAGTCCCTTTAAACCTGTTAACCGGGATGAGACCCCAAGTCCCCTAGATGGTAGAACGGTCGACCTTTGGCGCCTGCTAGCCTGCCAATGCAGAAATGTCCATTTCAGCACGCCTTTCGAGAAAGTTAACTTCTCAAGCGCTAAGTCCCTTTAGCAGCTTCCCGTGATCAGGCAGTCTCAGAAATGATCGCGAACCATCAAAGTAGCAGAAGTACTCGCAAACATCGCAACCGTTAGAGTAGCGGAAATACTCGCAAGTAGGTCGATATAGGGAATTGTCAACAAACCCCTGTGTCACGAGACCACCATCAGAATGGTGGAAATACTCAAAACCCAGGTCAACACTGGTGCCTGCTAGCCCACTTTGGTGAAAATTGACTAAACTGCCCCTATGGCCATTTTTCGACACGTTTCTCAAGAAAATACCCAAGTCCTCAGAACGGTACGTGCACCCTTTCCAAGATTGTCTTAAAGTCAATCCGGCATGATTAGGTGCCTTCTAGTCTGTTTCTGGCCAATTCTGAGACTTTTCGATCAAGATGACCATTTTGCTCTTAGGTATCTGAATGCCCCGAGGACCACACCAGCTCTGAGTATCAAACCGGTAACCTCCCGAGAATGCTTTTTATAGTATCCTAGACCTTCCTTTATCTTTTTGGATCATTCCAAGTCAGTTCCGGTAAACCCGATGCAAAATGACTGTTTTGCCCCTGGTGGGCCGGTCGCCTTTTTCGACTACACTGGCTCTGGGTATTGAACTGGTAACCTTTGGGAACATTCTAAATAATGTTTTTAAATCTCCAGTCTTCTTCTGGGACATTCTGATTTCTTCCCAGTAGCTTTTCGATCCAGTTGACCGTTTTGCCCCTAATGGCTCGGTCAATCCTTTCGACAATTCTTGTCATCCTTTTTCTAGTCTAATACCTCCAGGACCCTGTTCTAAGAGTTCCTGCCCTTTTCCGGCCTTCCAGGCCATTCCCGGTCCCTTGAAACCTTCCCGGACCTTCTGGAGTCACTCCTAATAAAGCCAGGCTAAAAATTGCATCGTAGTCACTAGTACAGGTGCCTAAATCTACTCAAGATACGTTGCTTGCCGACCTTAAAACCTTCCTAACTGGCTGGCACCACTAGTACTGATGCTAAGCCAATATTTGGCCTGGCGCCACTCTTAGTGGTGCTATAAGCATTTTTGGCCTAGCGCCACTGCAACAGGCGCCAGGTCATTCCCGTATTTATAAATACAAAGCCTCCTCCAACGTGAAAGAGATCTGCAAACTCAGTCTAAAAATCCTATTGTTTGATATACAGAGCTCGTAGCCTCTCTAAACCTTAGTCTCCTTAGGTTCTCTAAACCGTAGCCTCCTATACACTCATATATACTCACACACACTCTCATATACTCATACACTAGCCTCAAACCCTCCATTGAAGGCTTGGATTGCTGCAACTACAAAGTTTTGAAGATTGAAGACAAACTCTTGAAGATTGAAGTGAAGACTAAAGCAAGACAAGCAAAGCAAAGTGCGCAAAGCTAAGTAAAATAAAGATGACACAAGGTAGGCTGTTTATTTACGTTTACGCATCTACCCCCCTCTCTTCTCTCTCCTAACTCACTTGGATTTTCTTCTATTTTAATCCCCATCTTCTTCCCCCCCTTCTTGCATACTTGAAACAAAGGAATTCCCGGTCCATGTGTAGGATTAGGCTATTGGAGAGTCACTGTGTTGAGGGCTTTTTTTTAGTCTAACCGAAGACCACGTGGGTTGGCCCCCTTGATTATGTGGTGAAGCCTTTAACCTTGTATGTTCATGACCCCAACTTGCATTGTGAATATCATGATCTTGCATTCCTCCAAAATTCGTTTTTAAACTTTTTTTCAAAAACTTGCATTAACATCGTTTTCAAACTTGCATCAAAACCTTCTTTTTCAAAACTTGTTTTCAAAATCACAATCCCAGGGTGATTCTAGCCTTTTCATGGCTAGGGTTGCTTTAGGAAAGTGTTACATTTAAAGTGACCAATATGGTCCATATTTTTAAAACATTGTTGTTTTCAAAACCACTATCTTAAAGTGGTTCTAACCTTCTTATGGTTAGAATCGCTTTAGGAAAGTGACATATTTTATATAATTTCTAAAAAATCTCTTCTCAAAAATCTCTTCTCAAAAATCTCCTCTTAAAAATCTCTTTTCCAACATGCTTTCTAAAAACTCTTTCCAATCTCTTTTCCAAAGTTGTTTTCAAAAACTCTCTCCAAAAATCTATTTTTCAAAAACTTTTTTTCAAACTCCTTTCCAAAAACACTCTCCTTGAAATTCACTTTCTAAAAGCGCTCCCTATGTCTTCTTCCTAGAAAAACTCTTTCCAAGAACTCTTTCCAAAAAACACCTTCTTCGAATTCACTTTCTAAAAACACTCCCTAAATGCTTTCCTAAAATTCACTTTCTAAAAACTCCTCTCTATGATTTCTTTCCAAAAATCTCCCTTTCCAAAAACTCTTTCCTTAGAGCCTAAGTTAAATCCTAGAACCCACGATTAGGAAACCTAATTTTCCTTCCCAAAAATATGATTTTCAATCCCTTATTTTGGCCTTAAAACCTAGGTTTCCAAAACCTCTTGTTTTCTACATCAAAACTATATATATTTCCAAAACTTATTTTCTACAACAAAACTATAGTCTTCCCAAAACTAAAATTTCTAAAACTCCATCTTTCCAAATTCATGCCAAATCCAATCTCTCATTTAGGAAACTAGATCCTATCCTCTGGTTTTTGAAAACAAAATCAAAACATCTCTTTTTAGAAACAAAATCCAATCCCTTGCTTTAGGAAATGAGAATCTCAATCTTTCCAAACCCAGATCTTTCTTAATTCAACTCCTTCCTAATCTAGTACTTTCCTAAACCTTAAGTTTTCTAAACTTAAACTTTTAAATCTTTCCTCAAACTTTAAGCTTTCAAACCTTTCTTAATTTCATCCCTTTCCAAATCTTAACTTTCCAAATCTAAGTTTTCAAACCCTTCTTAAACTCAAAACCTTTCCTAATTTCAAGAATTTCTAAAACTCAAACTTTGAATCTTTCTAAAATTCTAAACTTCCCTAAACTTCCAATCTTTCCAAATCTAAAACTTTCTAAATTCGAAACTTTCTAAATTCTACACTTTCAACTTTCAAAACTTCCCAATTTCAAAACATTCTAAATTCAAAACTTTCCAATTTCAATACTTTCTTATAACGAAACCTTTCCTAATTTCAAAACTTTCCTAATTCGAAAACTTTCCTAAAATGAAACTTTTCTAAAATAACACTTTCCTAAATTGAAACTTTCATAAAGCGAAACTTTTCAAAAATAACACTTTCCTATTTTGAAACTTTCCTAAATCAAACCTTTCCTAATTCGAACCCTTCCTAAATTCAATCTTTCTTCGATCTTCCAAGTCCAACATTCGAGTCAAGTCTTTCTTAATCTCGAGTCCTTTCTAAATCCTATCTTCCTAGGTCTAGGGTCTCTATTCTTCCATTTCAAATTCCAATCTTTTATTCTAAATTCAAATCAAATCCAAATTCTAATTCAATTTCTTTTTCCAATCAAATCTTCTATTTTCTATCGGACTCTTGTCCAAACTACGACTGACCTGATTCCTCCAAAGGATATGTAGGCAACCCTCATGGGTGCGATCACAACCTTTTTCAAGCTTCTATTTCCATAACTCTTTTCAAATCTCCAATTCCATAATATATTTCAAGTTTCCAATTCCAAAAATCTATTTTCAAATCTCTTTTTCAATTTCAATTTCAAATCTATCTTTCAATTCTCTTTTAAATCAAATCAATTTCTTTTCAAATCTCTTTCCAAATCTATTTTTTAACTTTCTTTTCTTGCACTTGCATATCATGCATCATGTCTTTTTAAACATTCATTTTTAAAGTGGATAGGATTGAACATTTGTTAGTTGAAGACTCTCATAGGTGAATTTAGGGTAAATAGACATGTAGGTACCGCAAGAGCGGGGTAGGGTGATGGCTTAGTGCATCTTCCCTACACGTAACCAACCTCCGAACCTAGAATCACTGTTTTCAAACACCAAAATGGAGTTTATTTTCAAAAAGGGCTTAAATGTTTTGTAAAGGTTGCCAAACAACCTGTTTTCTTAAAAACCCTCTCTAGAGGTAGTTTTACTTCAAAAATCGTTTTTCAAAAACCCTAAGTGTAGTTTTCGAATTATGCTTAGTTTTTAGGTGACCTAACTTACCTTAATCAAGTTAGGTGGCGACTCCGAATCTTTTCTAAAAGCCCTTTATTCAAATCAATTTTTAATTCAAACCTAGTCGCACTCATTCTTCTAGGAAGGTGAGTTCTAACGAGAGAGTATAGTATTTTTCCCGTTTATGTGTGTATTCCTCGAGTGTGAAAAATCTGGGTGCGACATTGTTGAGAGACCTTCTTTGATTGCCCCTTGTCATCTTAGCAATCCTATCTCCATGAGCATAGAAGGATTGGGGCCCCTCTTATGGAATGACTTGAAATGCATGTTATGAATCCTTAGGATTACATGGGAAACCTTAGGATTTTAGTAGGTTTAATGCAAGGGAGAATGAACTTGGTGTCACTCTCTTTGAGTTGATCATATGCATGAAAATGTAGCGATTTGAGGTACTTTAGAACTCTTGTCTCGACATGGGATATTGAATGCATGAACATGGATGCATAGAGTAGAGAGAGAGAACGTGATTTGTAAAGTAAACATGGATGCATGAGCAGTCATACAGGCATTATAACAGCAGTAATATAAGCATTATAACAACAGGAATAGACAAGCTTAAAGGAAAGTAAAGCAGTATCCCTTTCCTCCATGGTTTTAAAATTGATGTACATGTCTTAAATCCGACAAAGGTTTAGCTATGCATGATTTCTACATGAGCATGAGGTTAAGGGTTTACTAATGCTTCCTAAGAAGGCTCGGTTCCTAGGTTTTCAAACATAGGCCCACTCCCCGAGATGGTGCGATTATCGGTTGGTGATCTGAGCGGAGGAACCATTAACAGGCTATAAGCGAAGAAACTAGTACAACATCTTGCCCACAACCAATATACCGCTCCCCCTTCAAGCTAGAAGGGATATAATCGGGTAAATAATGCAAGTATGCAGATGCTTGTGCACAATACAGCGTGTGTGTGAAATTTTGAAAAGTGGAGAAAATGGCCCAACAACTCCCATCCACCCTGTCCATTCGATACATTCATTCATACATGGCAGTTAATATAACACGAAATACATATGTGAACAAAGGTCCACCTACAAAAATAAAGATGCAAAATGTCAAATATTTGAATGACAAACTTAATGCAAGATTGAATAATTGAATATAATTGAATGTAAGCAATGACATACTTTTGAAAATAGCTTTGAAAAGTTTGATTTTGAAAATTTTAAGTGGACAGAATTAGACAAATTAATCAAAGACTCCAGATAAGTGAGGGTGAAGAGACATCACATTGGCCTAACTCTCTAAGCCTCCCCAGTGGAGTCGCTAGCTGTCGCACCCCAATTTTTCACACTCGAGAAAACAAGTGAGAAAAATATAGTACTCTCTTGTTAGAACTTATCCTCTTGGAAGGACGAGTTTGACTAGGTTTGAACTCAAAATTGACTTGATTAAGGGCTTTTGAAAAAGTTTGGAGTCGCCACCTAACTTGATTAAGGTGAGTTAGGTCACCTAAAACTAAGTACAATCCGAAACTTAAACTTAGGATTTTTGAAAAGGATTTTGAAAACTTCCTCAGGAGAGGGTTTTGAAGAAAATAAGTTGTTTGGCAACCTTTGGAAAGATTTAAACCCTTTTTAAAAATAACTCCATTTTGGTCTTTGAAAACAGTGACTCTAGGTTCAGAGGTTGGTTACGTGCAAGGAAGACGCACTAAGCCACCATCCTACCCCGCCCTTGCGGTATCTACATGTCTATTCACCCTAAGTTCACTCATTTAAAATCTTTGCTTAATAATTATCCAATTATATCAACTTTGAGAAGAATTATATGATGCATGATATGCAAGTGCAAGAAAAAGATTTGAAAAAAAAGGTTTGATTTTGGAAATAGATTTGAAAAGACTTTATTTGAAATTTGAAAGAAAATTTTAGAAATTGGAAGCAGATTATGGAATTGGAGATTTGAAAAAGATTGTGACCACACCTAAGAGGGTTGCCTACATATCCCTTTATTGAAAATCAGGTTAGTCGTAGTTCGGACAATAGTCCAATTGAAAAACAGACACTTTGAAGTTGTGAAAAGTTTGATTTGAAAAGAGTTTGTTTTGAACTTGAAATAAAAGATTTGAAATTTAACCTAGACTTAGAATTGGACTTGGAAAAGGGTTAGAACTCTGAAAGAGAATTTGGACTTGATTTAGAAAGATTAAGATTTTGAAAACAACTTTGACTTGAATTAGAGTTTGAAAACCATCTTAGTTTTAGAAAAGAGTTGAAGCTTCTAACTTTAGGGTTAGGGTTGAACTAATGTTTATGTATCCTAAGGTTTGAATATGTAGTTGAGTTGGAAAGGATTTGATTTAGATTTGTAAGGTTCGATTTTAGAAAGTTAGATTTAGAAAAAGTTCAAATTAGGAAAGTTGGATTTAAGGAAGATTTGAAAAGAGATTCGATTTAATTTGAAAAAACTTGACTTGGAATGATTTAGAAAGTTAGGGTTTAGGAAAGATTAGATTTTGGAGCTTTGAATTAAGAAAGTTTCAAAACAGGAAAGTTCCATTTTCGGAAATTGCCAAATTAGGAAAATGTTGATTTTAGGAAAGTTATGATTTTAGAAAGATTCCAATTTAGTAAAGTTTTGAATTTAGAAAGTTTGAACTTAGGAAAGTTTTAAATTTAGAAAGATTTGATTCCTATTTCCTAAAGTAGAAGATTAAATTTTATATCCAAAAATAGATGATTTCATTTGGTTTTTAAAATTAGAGGATTTGATCTAATTTTATAAACGGGAAGATTTGATCCAGTTTCTTAATTTGAAAGATTAGATTTGACATGGAATTGGAAAGGTTGAGTTTTGAAAATCTAGGATTTGATGTAAAAAATAGTTTTGAAAACCTATGCTTTGAAGCAAAAGAGGAAGTCATCTTTTTAGTCTAAGGCTTGACTTGGACTCCAAGAAAAAAAGTTTTTGGAAAGTAAACCTTTTGAAGAGAGTTTCTAGAATGGAAACTTAAAGAAAGTTTTTAGAAAGTGAATTTTTGAAGACAGTTATTGGAAAGGAGTTTGAGTAGAGTTTTTGAAAAATAGATTTTTGAAAATAGTTTTTGGAAGGAGTTTAGAAAGCAATTTGGAGAGGAGTTTGAACATGGACTTTTGAAAACCTTTTGAATATCTCACTTTCCTAAAATGATTCTAATCATGAAGAGTTTAGAACCATTCTAAGTTGGTGATTCTGAAAACAACATGCATTTGAAATATGGACCAATATGATCACATTGAATATCACACTTTTCTAAAAGAACCCTAACCATGGAATGGTTAGAATCATCTTAAGATTGTGATTTTTTATGGAAAACAATTTAGGGTTTACAACCAAAATATGAACTTTAATGGTCATAATGAATATGACACTTTCCTAGAATGACTCTAACAATAGAATGGCTAGAATCAATTTAGGATTGTATTTTTGAAAACAAGTTTTAAAAAAAGAGATTTTGACTGCAAGTTTGAAAAAGGATTTTTATGCAAACTTTGAAAACAAATTTGGAAAACAATTTTGAATGGATAAATGAATATGACATGCATAATGCAAGTAGGGTCGTGAACATACAAGGCTAGGCTTCACCACATAATCAAGGGGATCAAATCTATATGGTCTAAGGTTGAACTAGAAGAAAACCCCTGACACAGTGACTTTCAATAGTCTTTCCTACGCATGAATCGGGGAATCCCTCGTTTCAAGCATGCAAGAGTGGAGGTAGAAGATAGGGGATTAAATAGAGGAAAACCCAAGTGGGTTAGGAGGACGAAGAGGGAGGGGGGTAATACGTAAACATAAAGAGAGAGCCTACCTTGTTTTCTTCTTCTTTTGCTTGCTTTGCTTTGGTTGATCCTTGAGAGCTTCCAAGTTGCAGCACTTGAGTCTTCAATAGAGGCTTTGAAGGCTTGTGTTTAAGTGTATAGACTGTATAGATGTTAAGGTTTAAGTGTATGGAGGCTAAGGTTTGAAGAAACTAAAGAGAGCTAGGGTTTGGAGAGATTTCGAGCTCTGTATTTCAAAAAGCATAGTTTTTGGACTGAGTTTGCGGACCATTTTCATGCATGGGGAGGGTCTGTATTTGTAGACATAAGATTAGCTTGGTGCTTGTTGCATTGGCGCTAGGGCAAATTTCCTACAGGCGCCACTCCTATCTTTGGCTTGGCACCACTTAGGAAAGTTTTAAGGGCGGAAAGAAACATATCTTTCGACCTTTGATACGCAAGGTAAAAGATTTGGGCACCTGTATTAGTGACTACCATGTGATTTTTGTCTTGGTTCCACTAAAAAAAATTTCGGAAGGTCCACAAATGTTTTGGGAAGCCAGGAATGATCCAAAAGGCCAAAAATGGGTAGAAACCCTTGAAATACTGTCCCGAGGGTAACGGACTTGAAAAATAAGATCGGGATTGTCAAAGTGGTCGGTTGAGCCATTAAGGGCAAAACGGTCAACTAAACCGGAAAACCACTGGAATGGACTGGGAATGTCTTATGAGAGGACTTGAAGTTTGGAAACACTATTTAAAATGTTCTACGGAGTTGCCGATTTGATACCCAGAGCCGGTGTGATTGGAAAAGGCGACCGGCCCATTAGGGGCAAAATGGTCATTTTACACTGAATTTATCGGAATAGACTAGGAATGTTCCAGAAGGGTGATAGAAGATTGAGAATACTATTAGAAGTATCCTCAAGATCTAACCAGTTTGATACTCAGAGCCGGTGTGGTTCCCGGATGCGCTTGGATGCCTAGGGATAAAATGGTCATTTTGACTGGATGATCTCGGAATTAGTTTGGAATTGACTGGAAAGCACTTGAACATGCCGGATCGTCTTTGGAAAGATCTTGGAAAGGTGGACTTACCGCTCTAAGGACTTAGTTACTTTCTTGAGATGCGTGCTGCAAAAGGCCCGAGGGGTAGTTTTGTTATTTTTCACCGGAGTGGGTAGCAGGCACTGGTGTTGACCCGGGTTTTGAGTGTTTTTGTCACTCTGACGGTCTGTGAAGAGTTGGTTTCCAAAGGTATATCATCCTGTGATAAACGTATCACGGCTAAGAGGCGAGTTTAATCCCGTGACGTAGGGGTTTTGTTGGCAATTCCCGATGTCGACCTGTTTGCGAATGTTTCCACCACTCTGATGGTTTTGATTTTTGTGAGTGTTTTAGCCACTCTGACAGTGCGCGTTCATTCTGGAGACTGCCTAATCTCGGGTTGCTGCTAGGTGGACTTATCATCTAAGGAATTAACTTTTTCAAAAGACGTGCCAAATAACAGACTTTCTTCATTGGCAGGCCAGCAAGTGCCAAAGGTGAACCATTCTATCATCTCGGGGACTTGGGTTCCATCCCAGTTAACAGGTTTGAAAGGACTTACTGTTTCGAAGAGTTTTCTCATAAAACGAGCCGGATTTGATGGACTTATCGCTTGAGGGATCAATTTTCTTGAAAGACTTGCCAAATTTGTTTTGAATTGGAATTGAATTTGAAATTGGACTTGAGATTGAAATAGGAACTTACCATCTCCAAGAAGACTTGCTAACTGGAAACGGACTGAGCAATATCACAAGGGCATTTTGGTTATTTTGCCTCTTATTGGGCCTAGCGGGCTTGCAAAGCAATTGATTTGATTGGATAGAGTCTGAAAAATTGATCTGGACTTAAATATATTTGTGTTGGTTTGAAATGAGTCCAGACGGACCGGAGATTACCGAGTGGGCAAAAATGGGGTGCTTACAATAAGGTGAAAGAAGAGTTGGACCCATGAAAGAAAAGAGGACACCCATCAAGAATCAAAGTCAATATCTGGATCGTAGTCACCAAAGCCAGGGTCAGAAGGAGATGGGTGACTATTGGAAGCACCGGCATCCTACAAAGTAGAAGAACTCGAATCAGCAAAGCAGATAAACAACTAAACAAAACAAGAATAAAAAAGAAGAATAGAGTATACCCCGCCGCCTCCCATCTGAGCCAACCGTGCAATCAGAGTAACTACCTCAGCTTGGTATTGGTCCTTCTCCATCTGGAACTGATCTTTCTTGGTTTAGTACCAGTCTTTTTGATCCCTTGTGGCAGTAAACTCAGCCTAAGGCACAAATCCCTCAGCTCGATGCCACAAGACTACTACCTCCTGGCCCACGGCATAGCCTCCAATTACCACCTCGAACTGGGTGAAGGCACTTAGGGATTGAGCTTCGAAATGTGTGGCATAGTCAATCTCTAGAGGAAGCAAAAAACTAGCACTCGACTGACCCTCCCGGTACGGAATAGGGACCCCCTCAACTAAAGCTCCAAAAATATGCTCTGGTGTATCCCCAATTGATCGGAACTACTCGTGGAACTGGAGCCAATTCCGGTCTCTTAGATAGGACTCATAAGACTCGTCACTAAGAAAGGAAATCCTCAACAGAGATATCGGGACCAGATATCTGATTGCTTCATAATGAACCGATCTAATAAAGGACCGCCAAGTCACATCTCTCGCCTCTATTAACTTTAGGTTTACCCGTTGTTGCGCTCCGATTTTTCGCACTCGAGGAAAACACACACAAGTGGAAAAAATATGGTACTCTCTCGTTATAATTCATCCTCCTATAAGGACAAGTGTGACTAGGTTTGAATTGGAAATTAATTTGATTAAGGGCTATTGGAAAAGATTTGGAGTCACTACCTAACTTGATTAAGGTGAGTTAGGTCACCTAAATCTAAGTGTAATCTGAAGATTAAACTTATGATTTTTGAAAAGATTTTGGAAAAAATCCTCAAGAGAGGGTTTTTGAAAAATAGGTTGTTTGGCAACCTTTGGAAAGATTTAAGCCCTTTTTTGAAAATAAATCTATTTCGGTCTTTGAAAACAATGATTCTAAGTTCGGAGGTTGGTTACGTGTAGGGAAGATATCCTAAGATCATCATCCTCCCCTGTCCTTTCAGTACCTACATGTCTATTCACCTTATGTTCACTCAATTAGAATCTTCGATTATCCATTGTCCAATACTATCTACTTTGAAAAGAATTTTGAAAAGCGATTTGACATGATGCATGACATGCAAGTGCAAGAAAAGAATTTGATTTGAAAAAATAGATTCAAAAAGAAGATTTGATTTAGAAAAGGAATTTTAAGAAAAGATTTGACGTTTGAAATAGGTTAGCGAATTGGAAATTTGAAATAGATTATGAAAATTGGAGGTTTGAAAAAGGTTGTGACCACACCAATAAATGTTGCCTACATATCCCTTTGTTGGGAATCAGGTCAGTTGTAGT
Source organism: Euryodendron excelsum (assembly GCA_033060915.1). Classification (NCBI taxonomy): domain Eukaryota; kingdom Viridiplantae; phylum Streptophyta; class Magnoliopsida; order Ericales; family Pentaphylacaceae; genus Euryodendron; species Euryodendron excelsum. The sequence goes on from CM065397.1 coordinate 19,528,214, forward strand.
TCGGGTAAGAGTTGATTGAAAATAGACACTTTTAGGTTTTTGAAAAGTTTAACTTGAAAAGGTTTGCTTGGAAAAGAATTTAATTTGAAAAAGGGTTTGATTTGAATTTTGAATAGAAGATTTGAAATTGAAATTTGATTTGAAATTGAATTTAGACTTAGAATTAAACTTGGAAAAGGGTTTAAATTTTGAAAGAGAACTCAGACTTGATTTTGGAAAGAAAGAGTTGAGTTTTAAAAATATTTTGACTTAAATTGAAGTTGGAAAATCATCTTGTCTTAGAAAGGAGTTTTAGAAAAGAATTGAAGTTTCCTAACTTAGGATTAGGGTTGAACTAGGGTTTAGGTAACCTAAGGTTGAAGCATGTAATCGAATTGAAAAGGTATGATTTAGACTTGACAAGTTTGATTAAAGAAAGTTTTGGTTTTGAAAAACTTAGAATTAGAAATGTTGAACTTAAGAACGATTTGAAAAAGATTTTATTTGATTTAGAAACACTTGACTTGGAATGGTTGGAAAGATTTGACTTTAATTATTTGATTTGAGAGAGTTTAGAAAGTTAAGGTTTAAAAAAGATTGGATTTTAGAAAATTTCAAAATAGAAAAGTTTTGAATTTGGAAAGTTTCATTTTAAGAAAGATTTGATAAGTTGAATTTAGGAAGTTGAGATTTAGAAAGGTTTTAAATTAGGGAAGATTGGAATTACGAAATGTTTGAATTAGGAATGATTTTATTCTTATTTCCTAAAGTAGAAGATTGGATTTTATTTTCAAAAATTGATGATTTGATTTTGTTTCTAAAATTGGAGGATTTGATCTAGTTTCCTAAATGGGAAGATTTGATCTAGTGTCCGAAATTGGAAGATTGGATTTGACATAGAATTGGAAATATTGAGTTTTGAAAATCTAGGATTTTGAAAATCTATGATTTGGTGGAGAAAAGAGGTTTTGGAAATCTATGATTTGAGGCAAAATAAGAAGTCATGTTTTCAGGAAAGAGAACTAGGGTTTCCTAACCATGGAATCTAGAGCTTGACTTGAAATCCAAGGAAAAGAGTTTTTGGAAAGGAGATCTTTTGAAGAGAGTTTTTAGGAAAGAAGTTTAAAGGGAGTTTCTAGAAAGTAAATTTTTTGAAGATAGTTTTTGGGAAGAAGTTTGAAAAGCAATTTGGAAAGGGGCTTGAATCTGGAATTTTGAAAATCTTGTAAATAGCTCACTTTTCTAAAACGATTCTAACCACAAAAAGATTAGAACCATTCTAGAGAGGTGATTTTGAAAACAATAAGTATTTGAAATATAGACCTTAATGATCACATTGAATATGACACTTCACTTAACAACCCTAGCTATGAAATGACTAGAATCATCTTAAGATTGTGGTTTTGATGAAAAACAATTTAGGGTTTACACCCAAAATATGGACCTCGATAGTTATAATGAATATAACACTTTTCTAAAACAACCCTAATCATGGAATGGCTAGAATCACTTTAGGATTGTGATTTTGAAAACAAGTTTGAAAAAGAGATTTTGAATGTAAGTTTTGAAAAAGAGTTTTGATGCAAGTTTGAAAATAACTTTGAAAACGAATTTGAATAGATGCATGAAAATGATATGCACAATACAAAAGGGTCGTGAACATATAAGGCTAGTCTTCACCACATAATAAAGGGGGCTGAACCCACACCATCAAGGGTCGAATTTAAAGAAGGCCCCGACACGGTGACCTTCAACAATTCTTCCTAGGCATTGCAAGCACCCTATTTTTGACCGCTCGGTAGTCTACACTCCGTCCAGACTTGTGTTCAAGTCATTGTGGGTATATTCTAATCAAAACAACTTTCTAAGTCCAAATCCCGCCTGTCCATCACCTCGCGGGCCCCCCAGGCCCAAATAGAGGCAAAATGACCAAAATGCCCTTAGGGGCATTGTCCTTTCCTTTCCAATCCCACTCTCATGACAGTTTATTCCTCGAGACGGTTCCAATCAGGCACGTCTTTTCGAAGACGGTAAGTCCCCTTTCCAACCCCTCTCTCGGGACAGTTTATTCCTCGAGACGGTTCCAATCAGGCATGTCTTTTCGAAGACGGTAAGACCCCTTTCCAACCCCTCTCTCGGGACAATTTATTCCTCGAGACGGTTCCAATTCAGGCACGTCTTTTCGAAGATGGTAAGACCCCTTTCCAACCCCTCTCTTGGGACAGTTTATTCCTCGAGACGGTTCCAATTCAGGCACGTCTTTTCGAAGACGGTAAGACCCTTTTCCAACCCCTCTCTCGGGACAGTTTATTCCTCGAGACGGTTCCAATCAGGCACGTCTTTTTGAATATGGTAAGACCCCTTTCCAATCCCTCTCTCGAGACAGTTTATTCCTCGAGACGGTCTAAGTCGCGAAAATACTCGCAAACATCACAACCGTTAGAGTAGCGGAAATACTCACAAATAGGTCGATATAGGGAATTGCTAACAAACCCCTGTGTCATGACGACCGCCGTCAGAGTGGCGGAAACACTCAAAACCTAGGTCAACACCAGTGTCTGTTAGCTCACTTCGATGAAAAATGACCAAACTGCCCCTTGGACCTTTTTCGAGACTTTTCGGTCAAGATGACCATTTTGCCCCCAGGCATCTGAACACCCCGGGAACCACACCGACTCTGGGTATCAAACCGGTAACCTTCTGAGACTGCTTTTTGTAGTACTCTCAACCCTTCTTTATCTTTCCGGATCATTCCGAGTTAGTCCCGGCAAACCTGGTACAAAATGACCGTTTTGCCCCTAGTGGGCCGGTCTCCTTTTTCGACCACACCGGCTCTGGGTATCAAACCGGTAACCTTATGAGATTACTTCTTATAGTATTCTCAACCTTCCTCTACCTTTCTGGATCATTTCGAGTCAGTTTCGGCCAACCCGGTGCAAAATAACCGTTTTGCCCCTGGTGGGCCGGTCACCTTTTCCGACCACACTGGCTCTGGGTATCAAACCGGCAACCTCTGGGAACATTTTGAATAATGTTTTCAAATCTCGAGTCTTCTTCCAGGACAGTCCGAGTCTATCCCAGTAGCTTCCCGATCCGATCGCCATTAAAGGCTCGGTCAACCCCTCCAGTGCATCCTTTCCCCATTTTTCAAGTTAAATACCTCCAGGACACTATTTTAAGTGTTTCTGCTCTTTTCTGGCCATTTGGGTCGTTCCCGGCTTCTTCAAATCATTCCCGGACTTTCCGAAGTCATTCCTAGTGAAGCTAGGCTAAAAATTGCATGGTAGTCACTAGTACAGGCGCCCAAATCTAGTCAAAGATACGTTGCTTGTCGACCTTAAACATTTCCTAAATGGCTAGCGCCACCCAGAAAATGGCCTGGCGCCACTCCTAGTGGCGCCAGTGTAGAGTTTGGCCTGGCGCCACTGCAACAGGCGCCAGTGTTGTCTAACCTCTATAAATACAGAGCCTCTTCCAACGTTTAGAGGATCCACAAACTCAAAGAAAAAATCATATAATTAGATATATAGAGCTCGAACACTCCCTAAACTCTAGCTTTCTTAGGTTTCCCAAACCCTAGCCACCATACACTAAGCCCTAGCCTCATATACACTCATACACACCCCCATACACTCATACCCTAGCCTTCAACCCTCCTTTGAAGACTTGAAGAGCTGCAATCTAAAGTTTGAAGACAACTCTTGAAGATTGAAGACGAAGATCAAGACAAAGACCGAAGACCGAAGACAAGCAAGGCGCGCAAAATAAAGAAGACATACGGTAGGCTTTCTCTTTAATTTTCCGCACTTCCCCCCTCTCTCTTCTCTCTCTTAACCCACTTGGGTTTTCTCTATTTTAATCCCCCATCTCTTTTCCTACCTTTCTTTGCATGTTTGAAACAAGGGGATTCCCGGTCCATGTGTAGAATTGGGCTATTGGAGAGTCACCATGTCGAGGGCTTTCTTCTAGTCTAACCAGAGACCACGTGGGTCCGGCCCCCTTGATTATGTGGTGAAGCCTTAACCTTGTATGTTCACAACCCCAAAATTGCATTGTGCATATCATGGTCTTGCATCTTCCAAAAGTTATTTTCAAAGTCGTTTTCAAAATTGCATCAAAATCCTCTTTTTCAAAAACATGTTTTCAAAATCACAATCTTAGGGTGATTCTAGCTTTTCCATGGCTAGGGTTGCTTTAGGAACTTTTTACATTCAAAGTTACCAATAAGGTCCATATTTTCAAATCTTGTTGTTTGCAAAACCACTTTCCTAAAGTGGTTCTAGCCCTCTTATGGTTAGAATTGCTTTAGGAAAATGAGATGTTTTTACACCTTCCAAAAACTCTCTTTTCAAATCTCTTCCTAAAAATCTTCTTTTTCAACATACTTCCCAAAAACTCTTCCTTCCAAAGTTGTTTTCAAAAACTCCCTCCAAAAATCTATTTTTCAACTCCTTTCCAAAATTCTCTCCCCAAAATCCACTTTCCAAAAACGCTCCCTAAAAATCTTTCTAAAAACTCTCTTCCCAAAATCTTCCTTCTAGACATTCCCCTCTAGGATTTTCCTTCTAAAATCTTCGTTTCTAAAAACACACTTTCCAAAAACTCATTCTCTTTAAAATCTCTTTCCAAAAACTCTCTCTTCGAATTTACTTTCTAAAAACTCTTCCCTCTAGAAACTCCTCCCTAGGATTCCCTTTTAGAAAACCTTCGTTTCCAAAAATGCACTTTCCAAAAATCCTCTTTCCTTAGACCCCAAGTCAAGCCCTAGAACCCACAATTAGGAAACCCTAATTTTCTTTCCAAAAACATGGTTTTCAAACTTTATCCCCAAATCTAGGTTTCCAAAACTTCTTGTTTTCACATCCAAACTATACATGTTTCCAAAACCTGTTTTCTACGTCGAAACTATAATTTTCCAAATCTAGGGTTTCTAGAATCTCCATTTCCAAATCCTAACCAAATCAAATCTTCTCGTTTAGAAAACCGAATCCAACCCTCCGTTTTTTGAAACAAAATCAAACCTTTGCTTTTAGAAACCAAATCCAATCTCTTCCTAATCCAAACCTTTCTTAATTCAACTCCTTCCTAATTTCTACCTTCCTAAACCATAAGTTTCCTAAACCTAAACTTTAAATCTTTCCTTAAATTTCAAAATCCAAATCTTTCCTAAATCGAATCCTTCCTAATCTTCTCATTTCCTAAATCTTAAGTTTCCAAAACTGGAACATAAAAATCTTTCCTAAATTTTAAAACTCAACTTTCAAATCTTTCCTAATTCAACCATTTCCTAATTCTACCCTATTTTCAAATCTTAACTTTTCAAATCTAAGTTTTCAAACATTTCCTAAACTCAAGATTTTCTAAAATTCAAACTCTAAAACTTTCAAAATCTTAAACTTTCTAAAAGTCAAATCTTTCTAAAATTCTAAGCTTTCTAAATTTAAAACTTTCTTAAGTTAAGACTTTCTAAATCTAAAACTTCCTAAATTCTAACCTTTCCTAAAGCTTCAAATCTTTTCAAATTCAAAACTCTCTAAACTCAAAACTTTCTTATTTTCAAAACTTCCTTGTTTTCAAAACTTTCCAAACTCAAAACTTCCCTATTTCAAAACATTCCAAATTCTAAACTTTCCAACTTTCAAAACTTCCTCATTTCAAAACCTTTCTTAAAACGAAACTTTCTTAATTCAAAACTTTCCAATTTCAAAACTTTCCTAAAATGAAAACTTTCCTAATTTCGAAACTTTCCAAAAATGACACTTCCCTAATTTGAAACTTTCCTAATCCAAATCTTTCCTAAATTTCAAGTTTCCAAATCTTCCAAGATCTTTCCAAATCCAATCTTTCTCAATCTCAAGTCTTTCCTGGGTCTCCTATCTTTCCTAATTCTAGGTTTCCTAAACCTCCATCTTTCCAAAACCAAGTCTTTCAAAATCAAATCTTTTCACATCTTCCAATCCAATTTCCAATCCAATCTCTTTCTTCAAATCAACTCTTCCATTTTCAATCGGACTCCGGTCCGAACTACGACTGACCTGATTCCTCCAAAAGGATACGTAGGCAACCCTCATGGGTACGGTCACATCCTTTTTCAAATTTCAAATTCCACAACATTTTTCAAATCTCTATTTCTACCACTTCTTTCCAATCTCCAATTCTACAACCTTTTCCAAGTTTCCAATTCTATGTTCGATTTCCAGTTTCCAATTCCAAAAAAAAATCTATTTTCAAATCTTTATTTCCAATTTCTAAAGCTTTCCAATTTCAAATCTATCCTGTCAAATCTTTCTTCTAAAATCAAATCAAATTCTTCTTTTCCAATTTCTTTCCAAATCTATTTTCCAACTTCTCTTATCTTGCACTTGCATATCATGCATCATGTTCATTTCTTTTCAAACATTGTTTTTCAAAGTGCATAGGATTGGTCAATAGTTAGATGGAGACTCTCGTAGGTGAATCTAGGGTAGATTGACATGTAGGTACCGAAAGGGCGGGGTAGGGTGATGGCTTAGTGCGTCTTCCCTACACGTAACCAACCTCCGAACCTAGATCACTGATTTCAAAAGACCAAACCGGAGTTCTTTTTCAAAAAGGGCTAAATGTTTTCCAAAGGTTGCCAAACAACTCGTTTTCCTAAAAAATCCTCTCTTGAGGATGTTTTCCAAAATTGTTTTCCAAAAACCCTAAGTGTAGTCTTCGGATTATTCTTAGTTTTTAGGTGACCTAATTCACCTTAATCAAGTTAGGTGACGACTCCAAATCTTTTTCAAAAGCCCTTTATTCAAATCAATTTTCAATTCAAACCTAGTCGCACTCATTCTTCTAGGAGGGTGAGTTCTAATGAGAGAGTACATCATTTTTCCCGCTTGTGTGAGTATTCCTCGAGTGTGAAAAATCTGGGCGCAATAGGCATGCATCGGGGAGTCCCTTATTTCAAGCATGTAAGAAAGGGCGGTAGAATATGAGGGATTAAAATAAAAGAAAACCCAAGTGGGTTAGGAGGAAGAAGAGAGAGGGGGGGAATTACATAAAAGTAAATTGAAAGTCTAACTTATCTTCTTCTTGCTTTACTTGAACTTAAGAATCTTGAAGTTGTAGCACCTCGAGTCTTCGATGGGGGCTTTACAGGATTGTGTTTGAGTGTATAGAGTATGGATGTTAGGGTTTAAGTGTATGGACAGAGCTAGGGTTTGGAGAGACTTTGAGCTCTGAATTTTGAGAAACAGAGTTTTTGAACTAAGTTTGGGGACCCTTTTCACACAGGGCGAACGTCTGTATTTATAGGCAACTAAATGACCTGGCACCTGTTGAAGTGGCGCCAGGGTAAAATTCCCATTGGCGCCACTACTAGTGGCGCTAGGCCATTTATTGGCTTGGCACCACTACTAATGACGCCAGCCAGTTGGGAAATTTTTTAGAGTGGCAAGAAATGTATCTTTCGAGCCTTGAAACACAAGGCAAAATATTTGGGCGCCTGTACTAATGACTACAATGCAATTTTTGGCTTGGCTTTATTAGGAGTGACTCCGGAAAGCCAATAAGCACCCCATTTTTGCCCGCTCAGCAGTCTCCAGTCCATCCAAACTTGTATTCAATCAATATGGACATATTCCAGGTCAAACCAGTATTACAGACATAATCTCCTCAATCGATCGCTTCGCAGGTCCATTGGGCCCAAGTAGAGGCGAGACGACCAAAATGCCCATGAGGCATTGTCCGGTCCAATTCCAGTGGGCATGTCTTCTCAAAGACGATAAGTCCCTATTTCCAGTCTCAATTCTAAGATCAAAATCCAATTCCAATCCAATTCTAATTCAAATCAAATTCGGCACATCTTTTGAGAAAGTTAATTCCTCAAACGATAAGACCATCTAATCTGGCACATTTTTCGAGAAAAATCTTCAGAACGGTAAGTCCCAAACCTGTCGACCGGGATGAGACCCCAAGTCCCCGAGATGGAAGAATGGTCACCTTTGGTGCCTGCTAGCTAGCAATTGAAGAAATGTTCGTTATTCGGCACGCCTTCTGAGAAAGTTGATTCCTCAAGCGATAAGTCCACCTAGCAGCTTCCCAATATCAGTTAGTCTCCAGAATAAATGCAAACTGTCAGAGTAACGAAAGTACTCGTAAACATCACAACCGTCAGAGTGGCGGAAACACTCGTAAATAGGTCAACATTGGGAATTGCCAACAAACTCCATATGTCACGGGATCGAACTCGCCTCTAGGCCGTGACACATTTACTAAAGGACGGGATACCTTTGGAAACCAACTCGTCACAAACCATCAGAGTGGAAAAAATACTAAAAACCCAGGTCAACACTAGTGCCTACTAGCCCACTCTGGTGAAAAATGACCAAACTACCCTTACGGCCACTTCCGGTACGTTTCTCGAGAAAGTACCTAAGTCCTTAGAATGGTAAGTCTACCCTTCCAAGATTGTCCTAAAGACAATCTGGCATGATTAGGTGCCTTCCAGTTGGTTTCGGGCCAATTCCGAGACCCTCCAGTCAAAATGATCATTTTGCCCCTAGATAGCTAAGCGCCCAGGGAACCACACCGACTCTAGGTATCAAACCAGTAAACTCCTAGGGGTGCTTCAAATAGTATCTCTAGCCTTCCGATCCATTTTCGGATCATTCTGAATTAATTCCGACAAGCTTGATGCAAAATGACCGTTTTGCCCATAGTAGGCTGGTTGGCTTTTCCAACCACGCTGGCTCTGGGTATCAAATCGGAAACCTCCTGGAACATTCTAGCTAATGTTTCCAAGCCTTAGGCCTTCTTCTGGGACATTCCAAGTCCATCCCGACAGCTTTCCGGCCCGATTGACTGTTTTGCCCGTAATGGCCCGATCAACTCTTCCAACACATCCTGACATCGTTCTTTAAGTCTACTACCCCTGAGACACTATTCTAAGGGTTCCTATCCCTTTCCAACCCTTTAAGCCATTCCCTGCCCTTTTAAATTATTCTCGGACTTTCCAGAGTCACTCCTAGTGAAGTAAGGCTAAAAATTGCATGGTAGTCACTAATACAGGCGCCCAAATCTTCTGAAAATACGTTGCTTGCCGACCTTAAACATTTTCTAAATGGCTGGCGCTACCAAAAAATGACATGGCGCCACCAGTGGGATTTTTGGCCTGGCGCCACTGCAGCAGGCGCCAGTTCATTCTTTTGTCTATAAATACAGAGCCTCCTCCAGTGTGAAAAGGGTCCACAAATACAGTCCAAAAACTCTGCTCTTCGATATACAGAGCTCGAAACCTCTCCAAACCCTAGCTCTCTTTAGTTTCTTCAAGCCTTAGCCCCTATACACTTAACCCTATCATACATACACTTTTATACACTCATATACGAGCCTCCGAAGCCTCCATTGAATACTTAAAGTGTTGTAACTCGGAAGCTCCCAAAGAACAAAGCAAGCTCTTGAAGACCGAACTAAAACAAAGCAAATAAAGCAAGCTAAACAAAAAAGACATATGATGGGCTTCCTATTTACATTTACGTAATTCCCCCCTCTCTCTTCTCACTCCTAACCCACTTGGGTTCTCTTCTATTTTAACCCCCACCTTCTACCCCCCTTTCTTGCATACTTGAAACAAGGGACTCCCCAGTCCATGTGTAGGATTAGGCTATTGAAGGTCACCGTGTCGGGGGACTTTCTCTTAGCCTAACTGGAGACCACGTGAGTTTGACCCCCTTGATTATGTGATGAAGCCTTTAACCTTATATGTTCACGACCCCAACTTGCATTGTGCATATCATGATCATGCATCTCTCCAAAACTTGTTATCAAAACTTGCATCGAAAATCATTTTCAAAACTTGCATTAAATCTTCTTTTTCCAAACTTATTTTCAAAATCACAATCCTAAGGTGATTCTAGCCTTTCCATGGTTATGGTTGCTTTAGGAAAGTGCTGCATTTAAAATGACTTTCATGATCCATATTTTTAAATCTTTATTGTTTTCAAAATCACAATCCTCGAATGGTTCTAATATTCTTATGGTTAGAATCGTTCTAGGAAAATCAGATATTTTTAGAGGCTTGCAAAAGTCCATATTCAAATCCCCTTCCAAATTGCTTTTCGAACTTACTTTTCAAAATCTCTTTTTTAAATCCTCTCAAAAATTTCTTTTCAAACTTGCTTTCCTAAAGACTCTTTCCAAAAATCCCTTTCTAAAACTCTCTTCAAAAGTTATACTTTCTAAAAACACTCTTCAAGTTTCCTTCCTAGAAACTCTCTTCAAAAGATCTTCTTTCCAAAATCTCTTTTTCTTGGAGTTTAAGTTAAACCCTAGAGCCATGATTAGGAAACCCTAATTTTCCATCCTAAAACATGATTTCCAATCTTTCCTCAAAACATAGATTTTGAAAATCTCTATTTTCTACGTCAAATCTTAGATTTTCAAAATCACTTTTCCTATACCAAGACTATGGCTTTCCAAGACTAAGTTTTTTGAAATTCCTCCTTTCCAATTCTATGTCAAATCAAATCTTCCATTTTTGGAAACTAAATCAAATCCTCCTTTTATGGAAACTAAATCAAATCCTCTATCTTTGGAAACAAAATCAAATCATCTCTTTTTGGAAATAAAGTCTAACATTTTATTTTAGGAAATAGGAATCAAATCTCTCCTGACCCAAGCTTTTCCTAATTCTAAAAACTTTCCAAATTCCAAATCTTTCTTAAATCTAATTAAATCTTTCCTAACAAAGAAACTTTCCAGACTCGAAACTTTCTTAAGTTGAAACTTTCTAAATTCAAAACTTTCCAATTTCAAAACCTTTCCTATTTTAAACTTTCCTAATTCGAAACTTTACTAAAACAGTACTTTCCTATTTTGAAACTTTCCTAATTTCAAGATTTTCTAAATTCAATCTTTCCTAGACTCTAACTCTCTATGTTTTCTAAATCAGACTTTCCAATCAAATCTTTCTTAAACCTCAAGTCTTTCCTAAGTCTATATTTCCTAAAACCAAGCTTTCCAAAATCAAACTTTTTAAGTGCAAGTCAAATTCAATTCAATGACATGCTTCAACCCTAGGTCACCTAAGTACTAGGATGTCTAGACCCTAGTTCGAACCAAACCCTAAAGTTAGGAAGCTTCCAACTCTTCTTTAAAAATTCTTTTCTAAACCAAGATGGTTTTTCAAATGCCAATTCAAGTCAAGATGTTTTCAAACCTCTATGTTTCCAAATCAAGTTCAAAGTCAATTCTAAGATCTATTTCAAATTCTCAAGTTCTATTTTAAATCAAAGTCCAATCTTGTCAAATCTTCCAAGTCAATTTCAAATCAAAGTTCAATTTTTAATCTTCCAAATCCAAGTTTCAAATCAAATTTTCTATCGGACTCTTGTCCGAACTACGACTGACCTGATTCTCTAAAAATGGATACGTAAGCAACCTTCATGGGTGCAGTCACAACCTTTTCAAATTCCAATTCTACAGCCTTTTTCAAATTCAAATTCCAATTCCACAACCTTTTGCAAATTTCCAATTCCATGATCGATTTCAAATTTCAATCTATTTTCAAATCTCTATTTCTGATTTCTAAAAATTTCTTTCAAAATGAAATCTATATTTTCAAATCCATTTCAAATCAAATCAAGCTCTTTTCAAATCTACTTTCAAAATTGAATCAAATTCTCACATTTACATTATCATGCATCATGTCAACTTCTATTTTCAAATCAAGTGGATAGTTTTGGACATTTATTAATTAAAGACTCTAATCAGTAAACTTAGGGTGAATAGACATGTAGGTACCGCAAGGGTAGGGTAGGGTAGGGTGATGGCTTAGTGCATCTTCCTTACACATAACCAACCTCCGAACTTAGGCCACTGTTTTCAAAGACCAAATGGAGTTATTTTCAGAAAAGGGCTTAAATATTTTCAAAGGTTTCCAAAAAACCTATTTTCTTAAAAACCCTCTCTTGAGGATGTTTCCCAAAACCTTTTTAAAAAACCCAAAGTGTAATTTTTGGATTGTGCTTAATTTTAGGTGACCTTACTCACCTAAATCAAGTTATGTGGCGACTCTAAATTATTTTCCAAAAGCCCTTTATTCAAATCAGATTTTCAATTCAAACCTAGTCACACTCGTCCTTCTAGGAGGATGAGTCCTAACGAGAGAGCACTGTGTTTTTCTCACTTGTCTTTTTCGGATGCGAAAAATTAGGGCGCGACAAAGACCGAGAATGATCCAGAGGGTTCTGAGTAACCAGACTCAGTCAGGAATGGATGGGAAACTTTTGAGAGAATGTCTCGAAGGTAACTAGCTTGAGAAATAATGCCAAAATTTTTGAAAAGGTCAACTGGCCCGCTAGGGGCAAAATGGTCAATTAAATTAGAAAAACATCGGAATAGACTTAGAGTGACCCGTGAGAAGGCTTGAAGGCTGGAAACACTATTTGAAGTGTTTCAAATGGTTATTGGTTTGATACCCAAAGCCAATATGGTTAGAAAAGGTGACTGGCCGATCAGGGGCAAAATAGTCATTTTACACTGAGTTTGCCGGAATAGGCTCGAAATGATCCAACAAATTGTTGGAAGGTTAGGAATACTATTAGAAGCATCTATAGGAGATAACCGGTTTGATACCTAGAGCTGGTGTTGTTCTTGGAAGCGATCAGATGCCTAGGGGCAAAATGGTCATTTTGACCGGATGGTCTGGGAATTGGCCCGGAACCGATTGGAAAGCCCTTGAACATGTCGGATCATCTTTGGGATGATCTTGGAAGGTTGGACTTACCGTTTTGAGGACTTAGAAACTTTCTCAAGGAGCGTGTCTAAAAAAGCCCAAGGGACAGTTTGGTCATTTTTCACCGGAGTGGGTTAGCAAGCACTGGTGTTGACTCAGGTTTTGAGTTTTTTCATCACTCTGATAGTGTGTGTTGAGTTGGTTTCCAAAGGTATATCGTCCTTTGGTAAACGTGTCATGGCTAAGAGGCAAGTTTGGTCCCGTGACATAGGGGGTTTGTTGGCAATTCCCAATACTAATATGTTTGCGAGTATTTTCGCCACTCTAACAGTTGCGATGTTTGCGAGTGTTTCTGCCACTCTGACGATGTGCGTTCGTTCTGGAGATTGCCTGATTTCGAGAAGCTGCTAGATGGAGTTATCGTCTGAGGAATCAACTTTCTCGAAAGACGTGCTGAATAACAGACATTCTATATTGGCGGGCTAGCAAGCGCCAGAAGTGAACCGTTCTACCATCTCAGGGATTTGGGTTCTGTCCTGATCGATAGGTTTGAAGGGACTTACCATTCCAAGGAGTTTTCTCAAAGAACGCGTCGGACTGGATAGAGTTATCATCTGAGGGATCAACTTTCTTAAAAGACGTGCTAGAATGAATTTGATTGGTCTGGATTGGAATTGAAATTGGAATTTAGGTTAAAATAAGGACTTACCATCTCTTGGAATATGTGCTAATTGGAATTAGACCGAACAATGCTCTATAGACATTTTGGTCATTTTACCTCTATTGGGCCTAATGGGCCCGCTTAGCAATTGTTTGACTAGACTAAGTTTGGAAAACTAGTTTGGGCTTGAATGTGTCTGTGTCGATTTAGGCTTGAATGTGTCTATGTCGGTTTAAAAAAAAATTCTTAATGCACTAGAATAAACAGAATTTTAGAGAAACAACAATATAATGATGCTTTAACAAGCTTGTAATGAAAGATCGAGTTGTAGTTGTTGTCTTTTTTTTAGCAAAATAGAAAAGAATAATACATAGTAAGTGGGAGACTAACTGAATCACTTCTAAACATGTTGTATGTTAAGCCCCAACAAAAGAAGGGCGTCGCGATTAAAGTATAAATTTAGTGAGTACCGGAGTCAAGTTTTCCACAAGCATCGAAATCAATATTATATAGAACTCAACTAACACTCAATTGACCAAAATTGAATTGCAAAATGAAGTAGAATTGGACCAAAGATAGACCAAATATATCTTTTCAAATCCATTTTAAATCAAATCAAGTTCTTTTTATATCTACTTTCAAAATCGAATCAAATTCTTGCACTTGCATTATCACGCATCATGTCAACTTTTTTTTTCAAATCAAGTGGATAGTTTTGGACATTTATTAATCAAAAACTCTAATGAGTGAACTTAGGGTGAATAGACATGTAGGCACCGCAAGGGTGGGGTAGGATGATGGCTTAGTGCGTCTTCCCTACACGTAACCAACCTCCGAACTTAGATCACTGTTTTCATAGACCAAATGGAGTTATTTTGAAAAAATGGCTTAAATATTTTCAAAGGTTGCCAAACAACCTATTTTCTTAAAAACTCTCTTGAGGATGTTTTCCAAAACCTTTTTCAAAAACCCTAAGTGTAATTTTCGGATTGTGCTTAGTTTTAGGTGACCTAACTCACCTTAATCAAGTTAGGTGGTGACTCCAAATTGTTTTCCAAAAGCCCTTTATTCAAATCAAATTTCCAATTCAAACCTAGTCACACTCCTCCTTCTAGAAGGATGAGTTCTAACGAGAGAGCACTGTGTTTTTCTCACTTGTCTTTTTCAGGTGCGAAAAATCGGGGCACGACAACTGGCGACTCCACTGGGGACACCTAGAGGGTTAGGCCATTGTCATGTCTTTTCACCCTTCACCCATGTAGAGTCTTCAATTAATTTGTTCAATCCTATCCACTCCAGAATTTTCAAAATCAAAATTTCAAAGTTGTTTTCAAAAAAATACATCTAATTTAATTCTATTCATATTATCTTGCATTAAGTTTTTTATCCGCATACTAACTGTTGCATATTTTTTTTGTAGGTGGATTTTTATTCACATTTTATTTTATTTCATGCTAACTGCTCTAGATATTTTATTTCATGCTAACTGCTTTAAATAAACATTGCATGCCATGTAATCATATTTTTAAATAAAAATATGTAGTTTCTAGTTTATTCCCTTTGTCTCATACTCTTATGGATGATTATTGCTTTTAGGGATTCTTTCCCATTCAGTAATAACTTGACTTGAAGGATGGGATAGCATGGGCAACCTAATCAAAAGGAGGTTAAAACCTTCGAGAGATAAAGAGAGAATGAGAGATAGGAGGAAGACAGTCTCAACAAAGAGGTGTGGATTTTATTAAAGAGGCGACACTTGAATGATATCCTAGCTAAGCGATGGGCAACCGAGTCCTCAAAATGATGAGAAGTCATTGTTCTATTTATCCAAAAAGAAATAAACACTACCCTTTGCTCAGCCCACTACAGCCGTACATGATTTCTTTTCGGATAACCCCAGACCAGTAACCATTTCCCACACTGAGGTAAGCATAGAATAGTTGATTCGGTAGAATATATAGTGGTTTATTGGCAAAAACACATCATCTCTAGGAATATTGTCTAAATTTTCTACAAAGGCTTTATGGACTAAGCAATTTAATTTGAAATGATGAGAGGCCCTTAATTCTGCTACCATACACAAAGAGAAATCCCCTTGCAAAGCCCACTTGAGCCTGTTAGATGGTCACTACCCACATTGGGTTAAGGCAAAGGTCATAAGTAGGAACCAATGAAGTAAGGATGAAAATGGTGATTTTCGAGGAGATATGGCGCCAAAGGCGTCTCTAGTAAAAAGAAAAAAAGAAAAAGAAAAGAGGGAATGTGGTTGATATGTTTGCAGTGGTCTTCAAAAGAAGATACTGTTATCTAAAAGTATAAATGAAAAAGTTGGCATCTCTAAAAGTCAACCAAAGAATAAATTTCTTGATTGAAAAATCCTAATCAGAAGGCAAAAAACATTCTAGAAGAACAAAAGGAGTTGGAAAGAAAGAAGAAAGCAGGGATTGGAAGTTAAATTGCCAAAAGTGATTATTGGTCTTTCAAAACCCCAGAAGTGATGATATTTGAGCCTTTATACCCTTTCATTCATAAACCTCTTAACCTAGCCTACGTTACGATCCAAATTAAAGTCCTTTCCGATTGAAGAAAATTGCTTAGTCGAAATAAGCCTGAACAATACCAAGACAAGTAGGATGAGAAAAGAAAACTGAAAAGGAATGCAAGAGCGGTCTCATGCTCCAAGGTGTGCTCAGATGGTTTTGGTTTAAACAACCCACTAAAAGAAGATCTTTGAGCCTAAATACCCCTTCATTTTTACAACCCTTAAACCCAACCTATATTATGGTCCTAAAAGAAGTCTTCTTGGATTGAGGGCCTAGCTATTTATCGCTCTGCAAAGGGCATAAGAGTTGTTGCTCAAGCCATGGTGGTATTTTGGAAATCTGAGAGAGAAAACCTAGAGATTGGTGCAATTGCTATCACACCCCGATGAGAATGGGACAAAACCGAATAGGGCAAAATCCTGGAAAGGAAACAAAATCCTAAGAGTATGGGCCCAGGGGCAATCTTGGAACATTCTTTGTAAATAGCCTATATACGTGTAGTAAACTGTTTTTGTATAAAAACTAACTCTATGTCTCTCTCTCTCTCTCAAATAAGAAACAAGGAAATGAGGTAAAACATAAAAAGGAGCTAAAACCACCACTGAGACACCTCTAGCATTGGCACCCAACTCAGAAAGCTCAGATTTCCATGGCCGATAAGAAACAAAAAATAGGGCGATGGCCCACCCTCGACCTCCCCAATCAAACGACTTCTGACTCGAGAAACTATGTATGCTGAAAAAAGGGAGTAACAAATAAGTGTCCGATCGCCCAAAACTGGAATAATGAAGCATATCCCCAAAAATGAGCATCGACCCCCTACTAGAGAGTATAGTAAGGCTCACGAAGGTCTCCTCCTCAACTATAGGAGCATAGGAGTGCCCCTCACGAATCCTGGCAAGCAGTACATGTAATTGATAGTCAACCAAGTCATTCCCTCGAGGAGAACACCAAGAATCTTAAGAAGAAAAAAGCCAGGGCCACCATGTGAGAGACTGACCAATCCTGAGAAGGGTGCTAATCAATTGAATGAGCTGTTATGTCTATCACAAACTAAAACTGGGAAAATAGAAGCTCTACTAGAACATAAGGAAACTGGGGCAAGAGGTTAGAGGAAAGGACAGCACGACGAAGCCCAAGCTGAGAAGAGACAATTGTGATGCAGCCATCAGGAAAAGTAGGACCCACAATGTCAGCTAAACCATCCCAAAGACCTAGGAGGAAGGCATACTTATGAGGAGTAGGGGTAAGCTCACATTCCCTAAAATGGAAGAGAGATAAGTCAGGCTGCCATAAAGGAATCACTGCCTCTATGAATCTGGGGATAAGCAGCACTAATTGGAGAGAAGCCATACACCGGCGAAAGATGTCCTATTTATCTGGAGGATACCCATCATACCAAGCTCTCAGTCGGCTTAAGATCGCATCTGCCATCCTGAAAGGTAAACCAAGGTAAGAGGTATTAATATAAGGTTCAAAATACAAGAAATAAAAACAAAAATGAACAAGAGAAAATGAATGGCACAACTTTCAGATAAATTCTACTCAAAGCAACTCAAAAGGTTTCTTAAAAAACTTTTCCTTTAAAAGCTCATTTCTAAAATCAACTCTTAAAGGTTTCTTCAAAAGCTCCTTCCAAATCAGTTTCCCAACGGTTTTCTAACATTTTCCTCCAAAAAAGTTCTTAAAAGAGCTTCTTAACTTTTTCCTTGAAAAATTCCTTTTCAAAATTCGGTCAAAAGATTTTTCTAACTCCTTCTTTCCAAAAGTTCATCTTTAAGATCAGTTTTTAGAATCAAATTCTAAGGATACTTAATGTTTCCCTCCAAGATCCATCTAAAAAATCAAGGCCAAAAATTATTTTAAAAATCAAATATCAAATTGTTCAACCCATCTCAAAACTTTTCCGATTCAGTTTTTGAAGAAAATTTCTTTTCCAATCAGGTTTAAGATTCACCCAAACTATTTCTTTTTTTAAAAAAAAAAGTCTTAGTAAAAATAAATCCTTAAAAATTTCCAAGGTTTCACTTCAAAAATCCTTCATTCCAAAATTTCTATCAAATTCCAAAGTTTTCCATCCTAAATCATTGTCAATCTCGAAATTTTCTAAATCCAAAATTCATTTTCAAAAAAGTTCCTAAGTTCTTGCCTCCAAAGTTTATTCTAAAATTCTATTTTCCAAAATTCCCCTAAGTTTTCTTTCAAAAAAAAAAAAAAAAAGTTTTCTAAAAGACCCCCCCCCCAGTTTTTCTGAGTCTTCTCTGCTAAAAAGACCCCATCCTCAAAGGTTTTATACCTTTTCCCTTCAAAAAGATCTTTCAAAATTCTCTAACTATTTCCTTAATTTAAAAAATAAAAAAAAATTTAAGTCAATGATTTTTCTACATATTTTTTGAAAGTTCAAGCTTTGAGTCAAAGTCAATTTTCAAGTTAAAATGAACTTTCTATACATTTTGATTTCAAAAATTCAATTTTTGAGTCAAAATGAATTTTCGATACATTTTATCTTCAAAAATTCAATTTTCAAGTCAAAATAAATTTTCAATACATATTGATTTCAAAATTCAAGTCTCAGATCAAAATGAATTTGCTACACATTTTTATTTAAAAAGTCAAATTTCAAGTCAAAATGAATTTTCTATACATTTTGATTTCAAAATTCAAGTCGCAAGTCAAAATGAATTTCCTACACATTTTGATTTTAAAGGTCAAGTTTCAAGTCAAAATGAATTTTCTATACATTTTGATTTCAAAAATTCAAGTTTCAAGTCAAAATAAATTTTCTACACATTTTGCCTTAAAAAAAAAAAAGGTCAAATTTAGGTCAAAACAAATTTTCCATACAAATCAAGATAGTTTCAAATTGAAAATCATAAGTTCATTTCAATATGAACCTCAAAATTCTTCGATTAAAATTTATCTCAAAGCTTTTACCTAACTCTATTTTTCAAAAAGATTTTCATTCCAGTCAAGACTCCGGATTTTCTAAAAAAAAAAAAATTCCCAAAAAAAACAAATCTTTCAAGGTTTCGTTAAAAAATTCTTTTTGTTTTTTCCAAAATTTCTATCAATTCCACAAACTCCTTCAATCAAAGTTTCTATTGATTTCAAAATATTTTTTTTAGTCCAAAATCTATTTTCGAAATCTATTTCCTCCAAAGTTTTATCTAAAAAAATCTGTTTTCCAAAATCTTCCTAAGTGCTTTCATTCCAAAAAAGTTTTTTAAAAGTCCCTCCAAGTTTCTTAGGGCCTTCTCTGCTAAAAAGGCCCCATATTCCAAAGGTTTTACTGCTGTTTCCTTCAAAAAATTTCTTTTCAAAATTTTGAACTCTTTCTTTATTTCCAAAATTTTTCCGCCGTGTTTCTTGGGTCCTTCTCCACCAAAAAGGCCCTGCCTTCAATGATTTTATATATTTTTCCTTCAAAAAGACTTTATTCAAAAAAATTTCCAACTCTTTCCCCAATTTTGAAAAATTTTGGCAGAGTTCCGCTTAAAAGTGGCTCCTACAACGCCCACAACATCAACCCAAAACACAAACCATGCACTTCACAACATCACAATCACATAGCACTAACACCCGCGCACATTTTTCAGGTTTCCAAATTTTTCAAAAAACTTGTTTTATTTTTCAACAAATCAATGGCTTTCAAAGTTATCCCAAAATTTCTCAAAATTATTTCAAATATTTTCTAAAATATTTCTACATTTCTCTACACACTAAACTCTAATAATTTCTCAATTTTCTCAATTTTTTAATTTTTTTAAGTATTTTTCTAATTTTCAAAAAATTAAAAATTCACCGAGTTTTCAAAAATCACGAAACTTCACATGGCTATTAAACACAGTTTCTAAGGCACATGGTATAAAAATTTAGCCAAAAAACTCAATACCCAAGGCTGTGGAAACAAACCCCCAACTCTTGCAAAATCACTCAAATTCAATTAAACAAGCATCAAAACATCAAAATAACATCATCAAAGTGTTCAAAACATAACAAAACATCAATTTTCACTGTTCGCATAACTCAAACAGAGTTCTATACATCAAAATTAAGATAAAATAAAAAACTCACCTCGTGGAATTCTCCGGCGAAATCTTCTCTTCCAGCAACTTTTTCGGTGAAGGTATTTACTTCCAGCAATCCTTCGTGGTCCCTAGGGAGCACTCCTTCAATGTTCAAGTCGATTGCCTCGCAAAAGCTCTCAATTTTTTGAAGAACCTTTCAAACCTCGCAAAAAGGGCGAACCAGTAGTTTGCTAGTTTTGATCTTAGTCCTGGAGCCACTAGCGGTGCCGCCAAGGCAAATTTGACAAGGGCACCACTAGTAGTGGCGCCAGTTTCCAATTCTGGGCAGTTTTGCCTTTTTTCTGCCGAAGCCCGATTTCGAACACCGTTTGGGCCAAATATCCATTTTCAAATTCCAGTTTCTAAAAAATTTTCAAAGTCTATCCCTCCGACCGCCTCACGGTCAAAATAGGACTCTTATTCTATCGTTTTCTGTTTTGGACAAGTAAAGACAGAAAAAGAGGGGCAGTTGTAAGCACCCCACTTTTGTCAGCTCGGCAGTCTTTAGTCCGTCCAGACTTGTATTCAAGTCAATATGGACATATTCTAGTTCAAACCAAATTTTCAAACATAATCCAGTCAATCGATCGACTTGCGGGTGTCGCCCCTAGATTTTTCGCACTCGAGAAATACACACACAAGCGAAAAAAATATTGTACTCTCTCGTTAGAACTCATCATCCTAAAAGAATGAGTGCGACTAGGTTTAAATTGAAAATTAATTTAAATAAAGGGCTCTTAGAAAACAATTCGGAGTTGCCACCTAACTTGGTTAAGGCGAGTTAGGTCACCTAAAAACTAAGCATAATCCGAAGACTACACTTAGGATTTTTGAAAAGGATTTTGAAAATACTTCCTCACGAGAGGGTTTTTAGGAAAATGGGTTGTTTGGAAATCTTTGGAAAATATTTAAGCCCTTTTTTGAAAATAACTCCATTTTGGTTTTTCGAAAACAGTGATCCTAGGCTTGGAGTTTGGTTACGTGTAGGGAAGATGCACTAAGCCATCACCCTACCCCACCCTTGCGGTACCTACATGTCTATTCACCCTAGATTCACCTATGAGAGCCTATGATTAACAAATGTCCAATTCTATTCACTTTAGACAAGAATTTTTAGAAAGATATGATGCATGATATGTAAATGCAAGAAAAAGATTTGATTTAGAAATAGATCTAAAAAGAACTTGATTTGATTTGAAAAGAGATTTGAAAAGATAGATTTGATTTTTAAAGAAAGTTTTGGAAATTGGAAATATAGATTTGGAAATAAAAATTTGGAATTGGAAGTTGGAAAAAGTTATGGAATTTGAAGTTTGAAAAAGGTGGTAACCGCACCCGTGAGGGTTGCCTACGTATCTTTTTTGAGAAATCAGGTCAGTCGTAGTTCAGACAAAAGTCCGATAGAAAATAGAAGGTTTGATTTGAGAAAAAGATTTTAATTTGGAACTTAGAATAGAAGATTTGAAACCAGGATTGAACTTAGACCTAGAATTGAACTTGAAATAGGATTTGACCCTTGGAAGAGAACTTAGACTAGATTTGAAAAGATAGAGTTGTGGGAAACCTAGACTTAGGAAAAATGGGATTTAAGAAATACTTGAGGTTTAAGAAAGATTTGACTCGGACGTTGGACTTGGAAGATTAAGGAAGAGATTGGATTTAGGAAAGTTTCATTTTAGGAAAGTTTCAAAATAGGAAAGCTCCGTTTTAGGAAAGTTTCATTTTAGGAAAGTTTTCGAATTAGGAAAAGTTTTTATTTAGGAAAGTTTTGAAATAAGAAATATTTCATTTTAGGAAAACGGAATGTTTTTGGAATAGGAAAGTTTTGAAATTGGAAAGTTTTGAAATAGGAAAGTTTTGACTTAAGAAAGATTTGAAAAGTTAGATTTGGAAAAGGTATAGAATTTAGAAAATGTTGGAATTAGGAAGATTAAGAAATTTAAAGTTTAAGGGAAGATTTAAAAGTTTAGGTTTTGGAAACTTAAGGTTTAGGAAAGTATGAGATTAGGAAGGAGTGGATTTAGGAAAGATTTAAATTAGGAAGGATTGAGGTTCCTATTTCCTAAAACAAAAGATTGAATTTTGTTTCTAAAAGAAGTGTTTTGATTTTGTTTTCAAAAACGGAGGATTGGATCTAGTTTCCTAAAAGGGAATATTGGATTTGGTTTCCTATAGGGAAGATTGGATTTGTCATGTGTCGCGCCCAGATTTTTCGCACTCGAGGAATACACACACAAGTAGAAAAAATACTGTACTCTCTCGTTAAAACTCACCCTCCTAAAAGAATGAGTGCGACTAAGTTTGAATTGAAAAATTGGTTTGAATAAAGGGCTTTTGAAAAAGATTCGGAGTCACCACCTAACTTGATTAAGGTGAGTTAGGTCACCTAAAAACTAAGAATAATCCGAAGACTACACTTAGGGTTTTTGAAAAACAATTTTGAAAATATCTCCTCAAGAGAGGGTTTTTTAGGAAAACAGGTTGTTTAGCAACCTTTAGAAAACATTTAGCCCTTTTTAGAAAAAATAACTCCTTTTGGTCTTTGAAATCAGTGATCTAGGTTCGATGGTTGGTTACGTGTAGGGAAGACGCACTAAGCTATCACCCTACCCCGCCCTTTCGGTACCTACATGTCAATCTACCCTAGATTTCTATAAGAGTCTTTAATTAACCCATGTCCAATCCTATCCACTTTGAAAAACAATGTTTGAAAACTAACATGATGCATGATATGCAAGTGCAAAATAAGAGAATTGGAAAATAGAAATTGATTTGAAAAGAAATTGATTTGATTTGAAAATAGATTTGAAGAGATGGAATTGAAATTGGAACGTTTGAAAATTGAAAATAGAAGTTTGAAAATAGAAATTTTGAAATTGGAATTTAAGATTTGAAAAGATTTTGGAAACCACACCCATGAGGGTGGAATTGAAAGTTTGAAAAGTGTTGTGACCGCACCTATGGAGGTTGCCTACGTATCCCTTTGGGGGAATCAGGTCAATCGTAGTTCGGACAAGAGTCCGATTGAAAAGAGATTGATTTGAAGAGAGAGATTGGATTGGAAGAAAGAGATTGAATTGAAAATTGGATTTGATTTGAGATTAGAAGAAGAGATTAGAAATTGAAATTGAGAAGAAGATTGGACTTTGATTTGAAAAGATTGATTTTGGAAAGACTTGGTTTTGGAAAGATGGAGGTTTAGGAAACCTAGACTTAGGAAAGATAGGAGACATAGAGAAGACTTAAGATTAAGAAAGATTGGATTGGAATGTTGGATCTGGAAGATTTAGAAAGATTGGATTTTTAGAAAATGTTCGAATTAGGAAAGGAAGGTTTCGTTTTTGGAAAGTTTTGAAATTAGGGAAGTTTGGAATTTAAGAAAGTTTTAGGTTTAGGAAAGTTTTCACTTTAGGAAAGTTTCAGGTTTAAGAAGGTTTTCACTTAGGAAAGTGTTGTTTTAGGAAAGTTTCAATTTAGGAAAGTATTCAAATTAGGAAAGTTTTGAATTAATAAAGTTTTGAAAATTAGAAAGTTTAAGATTTAGAAAGTTTTAGAGTTTTAGGAAATCTTAAGATTAGGAAAGGTTTGAGTTTAGGAAAGATTTGAAAGCTTGGATTTGAAAAAGATTTTGGAAAGGGGTAGAATTAGGAAAGGGTTGAATTAGGAAAGATTGGAAAGTTGAGTTTTAGAGTTTAGGAAAGATTTTTACGTTCAAGTTTTGGAAACTTAAGATTTAGGAAAGTAGAAGTTTAGGAAGGATTTGAATTAGGAAAGAGTTGGATTTTGAAATTTAAGGAAAGGTTTAAAGTTTGGGTTTTAGGAAACTTATGGTTTAGGAAGGAGTTGAATTAAGAAAGGTTTGGATTATGAAAGGATTGAATTTTGTTTCTAAAAGAGAAGGTTTGATTTTGTTTCCAAAAACGGAGGATTGGATCTAGTTTCCTAAACGGGGAGATTGGATTGGGTTTCCTAAAGGGAAGATAGGATTTGGTAAGGATTTGGAAAGGGAGATTCTAGAAACCCTAGATTTGGAAAATTGTTGTTTTGATGTAGAAAAGAGGTTTTGAAAACATGTATAGTTTTGATGTAGAAAACGAGAGATTTTGGAAACCTAGGTTTAGGGCAAAGTTTGAAAACCATGTTTTTGGGAAGAAAATTTAGGGTTTCCTAATTGTGGGTTCTAGGGCTTGACTTGGGCTTCTTAAGGAAAGAGTTTTTGGAAAGTGCACTTTTGGAAATGAAGGTTTTCTAGAAGGGAATCCTAGGGAGGAGTTTTTGGAAAGTGTGTTTGAAGAGGGAGTTTTTAGAAGGAAAATCCTAGAGAGGAAATTTCTAGAAGAAAGATTTTGGAAAGAGAGTTTTTTAGAAAGGTTTTTGGGGAAAGTTTTTCTAGAAAGGTTTTTGGTTAAAGATTGTTGAAGAGAGTTTTTGGAAAGTATAAAAAAACATCTCACTTTCCTAAAGCGATTCTAGCCATAAGAGGGCTAGAACCACTTTAAGAAAGTG
Organism: Euryodendron excelsum; assembly: GCA_033060915.1. NCBI lineage: Eukaryota > Viridiplantae > Streptophyta > Magnoliopsida > Ericales > Pentaphylacaceae > Euryodendron > Euryodendron excelsum. Next base: position 19,552,676 of record CM065397.1, read on the forward strand.
GTTTTGAAAACAAGGTTTGAAAATATAGACCAAAAGGTCACTTTTAATATAACACTTTCCTAAAGCAACCCTAGCCATGGAAAGGCTAGAATCACCCTAGGATTGTGATTTTGAAAACATGTTTTTGAAAAAGAGCTTTTGATGCAATTTTGAAAACAAGTTTGAAAACGATTTTTGAAAATAACTTTTTGAAAACGAATTTTGGAAGATGCAAGACTATGATATGCACAATGCAATTTGGGGTCGTGAACATACAAGGCTAAGGCTTCACCACATAATCAAGGGGGCCGGACCCACGTGGTCTTTGGTTAGACTAAAAGAAAGCCCCCGACACGGTGACTCTCCAATAGTCCAATCCTACACATGGACCGGGAATTCCCTTGTTTCAAGCATGCAAAGAAAGGGCGGGAAAGAGATGGGGGATTAAAATAGAGAAAACCCAAGTGGGTTGGAGAGAGAAGAGAGAAGGGGGAAGTGCAGAAAATTAAAGAGAAAGCCTACCTTGTTTCTTGTTTATTTTGCGCGCCGTGCAGTCTTCGATCTTCAGTCTTCGGTCTTGATCTTCACCTTCAGTCTTCAAGGATTGTCTTCAAGCTTTGGATGGCTGCTCTTCAAGTCTTTAGAGAGTGGTTGAAGGCTAGTGTATGAGTGTATGGGGGAATGTATGAGTGTATAGGAGAGTGTATGAGCGTATAGGAGGCTAGGGTTTGTGTATAGTGGCTAGGGTTTGGGAAAACCTAGGGAGGCTAGGGTTTTGGAGGTGCTCGAGCTCTATATATCGAAATATGAGATTCTTAGGTTAAGTTTTCAGACCCCTTTCACGTTGAATGAGGCTCTATATTTATAGAGGAAAGACAAGCCTGGCGCCTGTTGCAGTGGCGCTAGGGCAAAATTTACACTGGCGCCACTAGTAGTGGCGCCAGGCCATTTTTTGGCTTGGCGCCACTACTAGTGGCGCTAGCCATTTAGGAAACAATTAAGGTCGGCAAGCAACGTATCTTTGACTAGATTTGGGTGCCTGTACTAGTGACTACCGTGTAAACTTTAGCCTGGCTTCACTAGGAGTGACTCCGAAAAGTCCGGGAATGATTTGAAGGAGCTGGGAGTGACCCGGAAGGCCGGAAAGGAGCAGGAACACTTAAAATAGTGTCCTGGAGGTATTTGACTTGAAAAATGAGGATAAGATGTGTCGGAAAGGTTGATCGAGCCTTTAGGGGCAAAACGGTCAACCGGACCGGAAAGCTGCCGGGACAGACTCAAACTGTCCTAGAAGAAGACTTGGGATCTGGAAACATTATTTAGAATGTTCCCAGAGGTTTCCAGTTGGATTCCCAGAGCCGGCGTGGTCGGAAAACGAGACCGGCCCACTAGGGGCAAAACGGTCATTTTACACCGGGTTTGCCGGAACTGACTCGGAATGGTCCGGAAAGGTAAAGGAAGGTTGAGAACACTATAAAAAGTATTCCAAGGTCATTACCGGTTTGATACCCAGAGCCGGTGTGGTTGAAAAAGGAAGGCCGGCCCACTAGGGGCAAAATGGTCATTTTGTACCGGGTTTGCCGGAACTGACTCGGAATGGTTCGGAAAGGTAAAGGAAGGTTGAGAATACTATAAAAATTATTCTCGGGACATTACCGGTTTGATACTCAAAGCCGGTATGGTCGAAAAAGAAAACCGGCCCTCCAGGGGCAAAACGGTCATTTTGTACCGGGTTGGTCGGAACTGACTCAGAATGATCCGGAAAGGTAAAGGAAGATTGAGAATACTATAAAAAGTATTCTCGGGTCATTACCGGTTTGATAACCAGAGTCGGTGTGGTTCCCCGGGCGTTCGGATGCCTAGGGGCAAAATGGTCATCTTGACCGGAAAGTCTCGCAAAAGGTCTTAAGGGTAGTTTGGTCCTTTTCCTCCGAAGTGGGCTAACAGCCACTGGTGTTGACCTAGGTTTTGAGTGTTTTCGCCACTCAAACGGTATGAGTATTTCCGCTACTCGGGCGGGGTTGATGATTTGTGAGTATTTCCGCTACTCGGACGGGGTTAATGATTTGTGAGTATTTCCGCTACTCGGACAGGGTTGATGATTTGTGAGTATTTCCGCTACTTGGACGAGGTTAATGATTTGTGAGTATTTCCGCTACTCGGACGGGGTTGATGATTTGTGAGTATTTTCGCTACTCTAACGGTTCTGTGAGTATTTTCGCTACTCTAACGGTTCTGTGAGTAGTTTTGCTACTCGGACCGTCTCGAGGAATAAACTGTCTCGAGAGAGGGATTGGAAAGGGGTCTTACCGTCTTCGAAGAGACGTGCCTGGGTTTTGAGTGTTTCCGCCACTCTAACGGTGTGAGTATTTTCGCTACTCTAACGGTTTGGTGAGTACTTCCGCTACTCTAACGGTTTGGTGAGTACTTCCACTACTCTAACAGTTTTGTGAGTACTTCCGCTACTCTAACGGTTTTGTGAGTGTTTCCGCCACTCTGACAGTTTTGTGAGTGTTTCCGCCACTCTAACGGTTTTGTGAGTAGTTTTGCTACTCGGACCGTCTCGAGGAATAAACTGTCTCGAGAGAGGGATTGGACTTGGAATAAGAAAGGACAATGCCCCTAAGGGTATTTTGGTCATTTTGCCTCTATTTGGGCCCAACAGGCCTGCGAAGCGATGGAAAGACGAAATTTGGACTAGAGGATTTGTTTCGATTGGAATATGTCCATATTGACTTGAAAACAAGTCTGGATGGAGTGTAGACTGTCGAGCGGTCAAAAATGGAGTGCTTACATCATGGATTTGGAAGATGAAGTTTTAAAAATCCTAGATTTGGAAGACTATAGTTTTGATATAGAAAATAGATTTTGAAAACCTAGGTTTTGAGGCAAGATTGGAAAACATGTTTTAGGCAAGAAAATTAGGGCTTCCTAATTGTGGGTTCTAAGGTTTGACTTGGACTCCAAGGTAAAACGTTTTTTGAAAGTGAATTTTAAAGAAAGAAGATTTTTGTAAGGAAAATCCTAGAAAGGAGTTTTTAGAAAGTATACTTGAAAAGAGAGTGTTTGGAAAGGGATTTTTGGAAAGAGTATTTTAGGAAAGAGATTTTTGGAAGGAAATCCTAGAGAGGAGTTTTTAGAAAGTGAATTTCGAAAAGAAGTTTTTCGAAAGGGATTTTGGAAAGTAAAACTTTGAGAGAGTTTTTGGAAAGAGAGGTTTTGGAAGGAGATCTTAAAAATGAGTTTTTGGAAAGCGAACTTGAGAGGAGTTTTAGAAAGAAGATTTTAGAAGAAGCTTTTAGGAAAGAGATTTTAGGAAAGAGATTTTTGGAAAGAGTTTTTAGGAAGGAAATTTAAGTAGTGTTTTTAGAAAAGGAATTTTGAAGAGAGTTTTTTAGGAAAGAAGTTCGGAAAGAAGTTTTGAAAAATAGATTTTTGGAGGGAGTTTATAGAAAGCAATTCTGAAAAGGAGATTGGAGAAAGTCTTTAGAAAGTATGTTGGAAAAGAGGTTTTTTTTTTTTTAGAAAGAGAGATTTAAAAAGAGAGTTTTTAGAAAGTCCATAAAAACATCTCACTTTCCTAAAGCGATTCTAACCATAAGAAGGCTAGAACCACTTTAGGATAGTGGTTTTGAAAACAACAATGATTTTGAAAATATGAACCATATCGGTTACTTTAAATATAATACTTTTCTAAAGCAACCTTAGCCATGGAAAGGCTAGAATCACCTTAGGATTGTGGTTTTGAAAACAAGTTTTGAAAAAGAAGATTTTAACACAAACTTTGAAAATGATTTTAATGCAAGTTTTGAAAACAAGTTTGAAAACGGATTTTGGAGAGATGCATGATCATGATATGCACAATGCAAGTTGGGGTCGTGAACATACAAGGTTAAGGCTTCACCATACAATCAAGAGGGCCGGACCCACGTGGTCTCTGGTTAGACTAAGAGAAAGCCCCAGACATGGTGACTCTCAATAGCCTAATCCTACACACGGACCGGGAAGTCCCTTGTTTCAAGCATGCAAGAAAAGAGGGGGGGGTGGGGAGGGGGGGAAGATGAGGGGTTAAAATAGAAGAAAACCCAAATGGGTTCGGAGGGAGAAGAGAGAAGGGAAAGATGCGTAAACTTAAATAGAGAGCCTACCTTATGTCTTCTTTATTTTGCTTTGCTTTGCGCACTTTGTTTTTCTTGTTTTGCTTCAGTCTTCGCTTCAGTCTCCGTCTTGATCTTCGAGAGCTTCAGTTTGCAGCACTTTAAGTCTTAAACGGAGGCTTTGGAGGCTAGTGTATGAGTGTATAAGAGTGTATGTGAGTGTATAAGAGAATAGGGTTTATGTATGAGGGCTAGGGTTTGGAAAACCTAAACAAAACTAGGGTTTAGGGAAGCTACGACCTCTGTATATCGAAGAGCAGGGTTTTTAGACTGAGTTTGCAGACCTCATTCACGCTGGAAGCGGCTTTGTATTTATAGAGAGAAGAATAACCTGGCGCTTGATGTAGTGGCGCCAAGCCAAAAACCCTTCTGGTGCCACTAGGAGTGGCGCCAGGCCAAAATTTGGCATGACGACACTAGTAGTGGTCCCAGCCACTTAGGAAAGTGTTTAAGTCGGTAAGCAACGTATCTTCAAAAGATTTGGGGCACCTGTACTAGTGACTACCATGCAATTTTTAGCCTAGCTTCACTAGGAATGACTCCGAAAGGTCCAGGAATGATTTGAAAGGGCTGGGAATGATCTGGCAGGCCGAAAAGGGACAAGAACACTTAAAATAGTGTCCCAGAGGTAATAGACTCGAAGAATGATGACAGGATGTGTAGGAAGGGTTGACCAGGCTATTAGGGGCAAAACGGTCATCCGGGCTGGAAAGCTACCAGGACGGACTCAGAATGTCCCAGAAGAAGACTCGAGGTTTGGAAACATTACTTAGAATGTTCCAGGAGGTTATCGGTTTGTTACCCAGAGTCGGTGTGATCAGAAAAGGCGATCGGCCCACTAGGGGCAAAATGGTCATTTTACATTAGGTTTGTCAGAATTGACTCAGAATGATCCGGAGAGATAACGAAAGGTCAAGAATACTATAAAAAGCATTCTCATGAGGTTACCGGTTTGATACCCAGAGCTGGTATGGTTCTCGGAGCGTTCGGATGCCTAGGTGCAAAATGGTCATCTTAGCCAGAAAGTCTTGGAATTGGCCTGAAACTGGCTAGAAGGCACCTAATCATACCGGATCGTCTTTGGCACGATCTTGGAAAGGTGGACTTACCATTCTGAAGACTTAGGTACTTTCTCAAGAAATGTGCCAGAAATGGCCCTAGGGGCAATTTGAGTATTTTTCACCGAAGTGGGCTAGCAGGCTCTGATGTTGACCTGGGCTTTGAGTGTTTTTGCCACGCTGATTGCGGTCTCGTGATACAAGGGTTTGTTGGAAATTCCTTATATTGACCTGTTTACGAGTGTTTTCGCTACTCTGACGGTTCGCGATCATTTCCGAGACTGCCTGATCTCAGGAAGCTGCTAAATGGACTTAGCGCCTGAGGAGTCAATTTTCTTAAAAGGTGTGTCGAAACAGACATTTCTGCATTGGTGGGCTAGTAGGCGCCAAAGGTGGACCGTTCTACCATATCGGGGACTTAGGGTCTCGTCCCGGTCGACGGGTTTGAAGGGACTTACCGTTTCGAAGAGTTCACTCAGAAACGTACCGAATTAGAGGGTCTTACCACCTTGAGGAATCAACTTTCTCAAAAGGTGTGCTAAATTTAATTGAAATTGCAATTAAAAAGGGGACTTACTGTCTTCGGAAAGACGTGCCTATTGGAATTTGGCCGAACAATGCCCTTAAGGGCATTTTGGTCATTTTGCCTCTATTTGGGCCCAAAGGGCCCGTGAAGCGATGGATTGACTAGATTAGGATTGAAAAATTGAGCTGACTCAGAATATGTCCATATTGACTTGAATACAAGTCTAGATGGACAGGAGACTGCTGAGCAGGCCCATTGGGCACACGTAGAAGCATGTAAGCACCCCATTTTTGCCCGCTTGGCAGTCTCCGGTCCGTCTAGACTTGAGTTCAAGTCAATATGTACATATTCTAGTTTTTCAATTCTAATCTAGTCAATCCATTGCTTCATGGGCCCGCAGGGCCCAAATAAAGGCAAAATGACCAAAATGCCCTTTGGGGGCCTTGTTCGGTCCAATTCTAGTAGGCACGTCTTCTCAAAGACGGTAAGTCCCCATTTTCAAGTCCAATTCCAATCCCTCCCTCGAGAAATTTGATTCCTCGAGCTAGTAAGTCTATCTTGTCTGGTAAGTTTTTCAAAGAAAGTTCTTCGAAACGGTAAGTCTTTTCAAACTTATCGACTGGGACGAGACCCCAAGTCCCCGAGATGGTAGAACGGTCTACCTTTGGCACCTGCTAGCCCCCTAATTCAAAAATGTCCATTTCCGCATGCCTTCCGAGAAAATTAATTCCTCAGGCGCTAAGTCCATTTAGCAGCTTTCTGAGATCAGGAAGTCCCAGGAATGATCACGAAGCGTTAGAGTAGCAGAAATACTCGCAAACATTGCAACCGTCAGAGTAGTGAAAATAATCGCAAACAGGTCGATATAGGGAATTGCCAACAAACTTCTATATCATGGGACCGCCGTCAGAGTGATGAAAACACTCAAAACCCAGGTCAACACTAGTGCCTGCTGGCCTACTCCGATGAAAAATGACCAAACTGCCTCTAGAGCCATTTTCTGGCATGTTTCTCGAGATAGTACCTAGGTCCTTAGAATGGTAAGTTCACCTTTCCAAGATCGTCCCAGAGATAATCCAACATGATTAGGTGCCCTCCAGTCAGTTTCGGGCCAATTTTGAGACTTTTCGGTCAAGTTGACCATTTTGCCCCTTGGTATCCGAGTGTCCCAGGGACCACACTGGCTCTGGGTATCAAACCGGTAGCCTCTTGAGAATGCTTTTTATAGTATTCCCAACCTTTCATTATCTTTTCAGATCATTCCGAGCCAATTTTGGCAAAATCGGTGCAAAATGACCATTTTGCCCCTGGTGGGCCGGTCGCCTTTTCCAACCACACTGGTTTTGGGTATCAAACCAGTAACCTTTGGGAACATTCTAAATAGTGTTTCCAAACCTCGAGTCTTCTTCCGGGACATTCTGAGTCCGTTTTGGCAGCTTTTCGGCCTGGTTGACCATTTTGCCCCTAATAGCCCAGTCAACCCTTCTAACAAATCTTGACATCATTTTTCAAGTCTAATACCTCTAGGACTCTATTCTAAGGGTTCCTGTCTCTTTCCGGCCTTCCGGGTCATTCCTGGTTGTCGCGGCTAGATTTTTGGCACTCGAGGAATACACACAAGCGGGAAAAATACTGTACTCTCTCGTTAGAACTCATCCTCCTAGAAGAATGAGTGCGACTAGATTTGAATTGAAAATATATTTGAATAAAGGGCTTTTAGAAAATATTCAGAGTCGCCACCTAACTTGATTAAGGTGAGTTAGGTCACCTAAAAACTAAGCACAATCTGAAGATTACACTTAGGGTTTTTGAAAACTATTTTGAAAATACTTCCTCAAGAGAGGGTTTTTAAGAAAATAGGTTGTTTGGCAACTTTTAGAAAGCATTTATGCCCTTTTTAGAAAAATAAACTCCATTTTGGTCTTTCAAAAACAGTGATCCTAGGTTCGGAGGTTGGTTACGTGTAGGAAAGACGCACTAAGCCATCACCCTACCCCGCCCTTGCGGTACCTACATGTCTATTTACCCTAGATTCACCTATAAGAGTCTTCAACTAACAAATGTCTAATCCTATTTACTTTAGAAAAGAATTTTTAGAAAAGACATGATGCATGATATATAAGTGCAATAAAAAGATTTGACTTGAAAATAGATTTGAAAAGAAATTCATTTGATTTAAAAAGAAATTTGAAAAGATAGATTTGAAATTGAAAAGTTTTAGAAATTGGAAATAAAGATTTGAAAATAGATTTTTGGAATTGGAAACTTGAAAATAGATTATGGAATTTGGAGGCTGGAAAAAGTTACGGAATTGAAAATTTGAAAAAGTTTGTGGAATTGGAGATTAGAAAGAAGTTGTGACCGCAACCATGAGGGTTGCCTACGTATCCTTTTTGAGGAATCAGGTTAGTTGTAGTTCAAACAAGAGTCCGATAGAAAATAGAAGATTTGATATAGAAGAAGAAATTGAATTGGAATTTGGATTTGATTTGAATTTAGAATAGGAGATTGAAATTTGGAATTGAAAAGATTGGACTTTGATTTGGAAGGGTTTTAGAAAAGATTTGACTTAAATGTTGGACTTGAAAGATTAGGGAAAGATTGAAATTTAGGAAAAGATTTGGAGTTGGAAGGATTGGGATTCCTATTTCCTAAAACAAGGGATTGGATTTTGCTTCTAAAAAGAGGTGTTTTGATTTTGTTTCCAAAAACGGAGAATTGGATCTAGTTTCCTGAATGGGGAGGTTAGATTTGGTTTCCTAAAGGGAAAATTGGATTTGACATGGAATTGGAAAGGGAAGTTTTAGAAACCCTAGATTTGGAAGACTATAGTTTTGACGTAGAAAAGGGGTTTCGAAAACTTATGATTTTTTATGTAAAAAGGGAGATTTTGGAAACCTAGCTTTTAAGGCAATATCGAAAATCATGTTTTTGGGAAGACAAATTAGGGTTTCCTAATTGTTGGCTCTAAGATTTAACTTAGGCTCTAAGGAAAGAGTTTTTGAAATGTGACTTTTTGAAAAGGGAGATTTTTGGAAGGCAATCTCAAAGAGGAGTTTTTAGAAAATGAATTTTGAAAAGAAAGTTTTTTGAAAGCGATTTTGGAAAGTAAAACCTTGAGAGAGTTTTTGGAAAGAAAGGTTTTGAAAGGAGATCTTAAAAAGGAGTTTTTTGGAAAGTGAACTTGAGAGGAGTTTTAGAAAGAGCTTTTAGGAAAGAATTTTTAGGAAAGAGATTTGTGAAAAGATATTATTGGAAAGGGTTTTTAGGAAGGAACGTTTTTAGAAAGGGAATTTTGAAGAGAGTTTTTTGGAAAGGAGTTCGAAAAGTAGTTTTGAAAAATAGATTTTTGAAAGGAGCTTTTAGAAAATAATTTCGGAAGAGAATTTTGAAAAGAAAATTGAAGTGAGTTTTTAAAAAGTATGTTAGAAAAGAGCTTTTTAGAGGGAGAGATTAAAAAATAGAGTTTTTAGAAAGTATATAAAATATCTCACTTTCCTAAAGCGATTCTAACCATAAGATAGTGGTTTTGAAAACAACAAGGATTTGAAAATATTGACCATATTGGTCACTTTAAATGTAACACTTTCCTAAAGCAACCCTAGCCATGGAAAGGCTAGAATCACCTTAGGATTGTGATTTTGAAACAAATTTTGAAAAAGAAGATTTTGATGCAAGTTTTGAAAACAGTTTTGATGCAAACTTTTGAAAACAAGTTTAAAACAAACTTTGGAGGAATGCAAGATCATGATATGCACAATGCAAGTTGGTGTCGTGAACATACAAGGTTAAAGGCTTCACCACATAATCAAGGGGGCCGAATCCACGTGCTCTCTGATTAGACTAAAAGAAAGTCCCTGACATGGTGACCCTCCAATAACCTAATCCTACATATGGATCGGGAAGTCTATTATTTCAAACATGCAAGAAGGGGGGGGGGGGGGGGGGGGGGGGGGGGGGAAGAAAATGGGGAATTAAAATAGAAGAAAACCCAAGTGGGTTAGGAGAGGGAAAAGAGGCGAAAGATGCAGAAACTTAACGAGAAAGCCTACCTTGTGTCTTGTTTATTTTGCTTTGCTTTGTGCGCTTTGCTTTTCTTACTTTGCTTCGGTCTTCACTTCAGTCTTCGTCTTGATCTTCGAGAGCTTCGGGTTGCAGCACTTCAAGTCTTCAATGGAGGCTTTGGAGGCCAATGTATGAGTATATAAGAGTGTGTATGAGTATATAGGAGGCTAAGGTTTAGAGAACCTAAGGAGACTAGGGTTTAGAGAGGCTACGAGCTCTGTGTATCGAAAAGTAGGGTTCTCAGACTGAGTTTGCGGACCTCTTTCACGCTGGAGGAGGCTCTATATTTATAGAGAGGGAAATGACCTGGTGCCTGTTGCAGTGGCGCCAGGCCAAAAAACCTTCTAGTGCCACTAGGAGTGGCACCAGCCGCTTAGGAAAGTTTTAAGGTCGGCAAGCAACGTATCTTCAGAAGATTTGGGCGCCTGTACTAGTGACTACCATGCAATTTTTAACCTGGCTTCACTAAGAGTGGCTCTGAAAACTCTGGAAAGGATTTAAGGGAGCAGGAATGGCCCGAAAAGCCAAAAAGGGACAAGAACCCTCAGAATAGGGTCTCAGAGGGTAATGGACTTGAAAAAGGATGACAAGATGTGTTGGAAGGGTTGACTGGGCCATTAGGGGCAAAACGGCCAACTTGATCAAAAAACTACCAGGACGGACTCAGAATGTCCCGAAAGAAGAATCGAGATTTGGGAAAATTATTTAGAATGTTCCCAAAGGTTACCGGTTTGACACCTAGAGCCAGTGTGGTCGGAAAAGGCGACCGGCCCACCAGGGGCAAAACAGTCATTTTGCACTGAGTTTGCCGGAATTGACTCGGAATGATCTAGCAAGATCATGAAAGATCGAGAACAATATAAAAAGCATTCTTGAGAGATTACTGGCTTGTTACCCAGAGCCGATATGGTCACCGGGGCGTTCGGATGCCTAGGGGCAAAATGGTTATCTTGACTTAAAAAGTCTCAAAATTGGCCCGAAACTGACTAGAAGGCACCTAATCATGCCAGATCATCTCTAGGATGATCTTGGAAGGGTGGACTTACCATTCTGAGGACTTCGGTACTTTCTTGAGAAACGTACCAGAACATAGCCCTAGGGACAGTTTGGTCATTTTTCACTAAAGTGGGCTAACAGGCACCGATGTTGACTTGGGTTTTGAGTGTTTCCACCACTCTGACGGCGGTCCCGTGATATAGGGGTTTGTTGGCTATTCCTTATATCGACCTGTTTACGAGTACTTCCACTACTCTGATGGTTGCGATGTTTGGGAGTACTTCCGCCTCCCTAAACCCTAGTCTTCCTTAGGTTTTCCAAACCCTAGCCTCCATACACAAATCCTAGCCTCCCATACACTGTAAGCATCCCATTTTTTACCGCTCGACAGTCTACACTCCGTCCAGACTTGTTTTCAAGTCATTTTGGGCATATTCCTATCGATTCCAATTCCCTAGGTCCAGATTTCATCTTTCCATCGCTTCGCGGGCCTATTAGGCCCAAATAGAGGCAAAATAACCAAAATGCCCTTGGGGGCACTGTCCCTTCTTATTTCAATTCCAGTCCCTCTCTCGAGATAGTTTATTCCTCGAGACGGTCGGAGTAGCAAAACTACTCACAGAACCGTTAGAGTGGTGGAAACACTCACAATCCAGGCACGTCTCTTCGGAGACGGTAAGACCCCTTTCCAATCCCTCTCTCGAGACAGTTTATTCCTCGAGACAGTTCCAATCCAGGCACGTCTCTTCGGAGACGGTAAGACCCCTTTTCAATCTCTCTCTTGAGACAGTTTATTTCTTGAGACGGTCCGAGTAGCAAAACTACTCACAGAACCGTTACAAATAACGGAAATACTCACAGAACCGTTAGAGTAGCGGAAATACTCAACCGTTAGAGTAGCGGAAATACTCATAGAACCGTTAGGGTAGCGGAAATACTCACAAATCATCAATCCCGTTAGAGTAGCGGAAATACTCACAGAACCGTTAGAGTAGCGAAAATACTCACAAATCATCAAACCCCGTCCGAGTAGCGGAAATACTCATAAATCATCAACCCCGTCCGAGTAGCGGAAATACTCACACCGTTAGAGTGGCGGAAACACTCAAAAGCTATGTCAACACCAGTGGCTATTAGCCCACGTTGGTGGGAAAGGACCAAACTACCCTTAGGACCTTTTCCGAAACCTTCCAGTACAAAATGACCGTTTTGCCCCTGGAGGGCCGATCTCCTTCTTTGACCACACCGGTTTTGGGTATCAAACCGGTAATGTCTCGAGAATACTTTTTATAGTATTCTCAACCTTCCTTTACCTTTCCAGACCATTCTGAGTCAGTTCCGGCCAACCCGGTACAAAATGACCGTTTTGCCCCTAGAGGGCCGGTCTCCTTCTTCGACCACACCGGTTCTGGGTATCAAACCGGTAATGTCCTGAGAATACTTTTTATAGTGTTCTCGACCTTCCTTTACCTTTCCGGACCATTCCGAGTCAGTTCCGGCAAACCCGGTACAAAATGACCGTTTTACCCCTGGTGGGCCGGTCTCTATTTCCGACCACGCCGGCCCTGGGAATCAAACCGGCAACCTCTGGGAACATTCTAAATAATGTTTCTAGATCCCAAGTCTTTTTCCGGGACAATCCGGGTTCGCCCCGGCAGTTTCCTAGTCCGATTGACCGTTTTGCCCCTAAAGGCCCGGTCAACCTTTCCGACTCACCTTATCTTCATTTTTCAAGTCAAATACCTCCAGGACACTATTTTGAGTATTCATGCTCCTTTCCGGCCTTTCGGGTCATTCTCGGCTCCTTCAAATCATTCCCAGACTTTCCGGAGTCACTCCTAGTGAAGCTAGGCTAAAAATTGCATGGTAGTCACTAGTACAGGCGCCCAAATCTAGTCAAAGATACGTTGCTTGCCGACCTTAATTGTTTCCTAAATGGCTGGCGCCACTAGTAGTGGCGCCAAGCCAAAAAATGGCCTGGCACCACTACTAGTGGCGCTAGTGTAGAATTTGGCCTGGCGCCACTGCAACAGGTGCCAGGTTTGTCTTCCCTCTATAAATACAGAGCCTCGTTCAACGTGAAAGGGGTCTGCAAACTTAACCTAAGAATCACATATTTCGATATACAGAGCTTGAGCACCTCCAAAACCCTAGCCTCCCTAGGTTTTCCCAAACCCTAGCCACTATACACAAACCCTAGCCTCCTATACACTCATACACTCTCCTATGCACTCATACACTCCCCTATACACTCATACACTAGCATTCAACCACTCTCTGAAGATTTGAAGAGCGGCCATCCAAAGCTTGAAGACAATCCTTGAAGACTGAAGGTGAAGATCAAGACCGAAGACCGAAGACCGAAGACCGAAGACTGCACGGCGTGCAAAATAAACAAGATACAAGGTAGGCTCCCTCTTTAATTTTCTGCACTTCCCCCCTCTCTCTTCTCTCTCCAACCCACTTGGGTTTTCTCTATTTTAATCCCCCATCTCTTTCCCCCGCCCCCCCCCCCCCCCCCCTTTCTTTGCATGCTTGAAACAAGGGGATTCCCGGCCCATGTGTAGGATTGGACTATGGGAGAGTCACCGTGTCGGGGGCTTTCTTCTAGTCTAACCAGAGACCACGTGGGTTCGGCCCCCTTGATTATGTGGTGAAGCCTTAATCTTGTATGTTCACGACCCCAAATTGCATTGTGCATATCATAGTCTTGCATCTTCCAAAATTTGTTTTCAAAAAGTTGTTTTCAAAAAATCGTTTTCAAACTTGTTTTTAAAATTGCATCAAAAGCTCTTTTTCAAAAACATGTTTTCAAAATCACAATCCTAGGGTGATTCTAGCCTTTCCATGGCTAGGGTTGCTTTAGGAAAGTGTTACATTAAAAGTGACCTTTTGGTCTATATTTTCAAATCTTGTTGTTTTCAAAACCACTTTCATAAAGTGGTTCTAGTCCTCTTATGGCTAGAATTGTTTTAGGAAAGTGAAATGTTTTTTACACCTTCTAAACTCTCTCTTTTCAAAAATCTCTTCCTAAAAATCTCTTTTTCAACATACTTTCCTAAAACTCTCCTTTTTCAAAATTGTTTTCAAAAACTCCCTTCCAAAACCTATTTTTCAAAACTATCTTTTTCAACTCCTTTCTAAAAACTCTTTCTCCTCAAAATTCACTTTCTAAAAACACTCCCTAAATTCACCTTCCTAAAAACTCTCTCCAACAACCTCCCTCCAAAAATCTTTCTAAAAAACTCTCTTTCCAAAATCTTCCTTCTAGAAATTCCCCTTTAGGATTTTCCTTCTAAAATCTACGTTTCTAAAAACACACTTTCCAAAAACTCCTTTCTCTTTAAAATCTTTTTCCAAAAACTCCTTCTTCCCAAAAATCTTTCCAAAAATTCCTCCCTAGGATTCCCTTCTAGAAAACCTTCGTTTCCAAAAACACGTTTTCCAAAAACTCTTTTCTTAGAGCCCAAGTCAAGCCCTAGAACCCACAATTAGGAAACCCTAATTTTCTTTCCAAAAACAAGATTTTCAAACTTTGTCCTAAACCTAGGTTTCCAAAATCTTTTGTTTTCTACACCAAAACTATCTTTGTTTTCAAAAACCTATTTTCTACGTCGAAACTAGAATTTTCCAAATCTAGGGTTTCTAGAATCTCCCTTTCCAAATCCTATCTTCCCTTTAAGAAACCAAATCAAATCTCCCCGTTTAGGAAACCAAATCCAATCCGTCGTTTTTGGAAACAAAATCAAACCTTTGCTTTTAGAAACCAAATCCAATCCCTTCTTAATCCAAACCTTTTTTAATTCAATTCCTTCCTAAACCATAAGTTTCCTAAACCTAAACTTTAAATCTTTCCTTAAATTTCAAAATTCAAATCTTTCCTAATTCACATCCTTCCTAAACTCCCACTTTCCTAAACCTTAAGTTTCCAAAACTTGAACATAAGAATCTTTCCTAAGTTTTTAAAACTCAACTCTCAAATCTTTCCTAATTCAACTCTTTCTTAAATCTACCCTTTTTACAAATCTTAACTTTTCAAACCTAAGTTTTCAAACTCTTCCTAAACTCAAACCTTTCCTAATCTCAAGATTTTCTAAAACTCTAAAACTTTCTAAATCTTAAACTTTCTAAATTTCAAATCTTTCCAAATTCAAAAATTTCTAAATTTGAAACCTTCTTAAGTTAAATCTTTCTAAACCTAAAAACTTTCTAAATTCTAAACTTTCCAAAACTTCAAATCTTTCCAAATCTAAGGCCTTTCTAAACTCAAAACTTTCTTAATTTAAGACTTTTTTAAGTTGAAACTTTCTTAATTCAAACATTTCCTAAACTAAAAACTTTCCTTTTTCAAACCTTTCCCAAAATGAAACTTTCTTATTTTCAAAACTTCCTTGTTTTCAAAACTTTCAAAATTCAAAAACTTTCCTTTTTCAAACATTTCTAAATTCAAAACTTTCTTAATTTAAAACTTTCCTAATTTCAAAAATTCTCCTAACTTTCCTAAATTCAAAACTTTCCTAATTCAAAAACTTTCCAAAAATGAAACTTTCCTAATTCGAAACTTTCCTAAATCGGACCTTTCCTAATTCGAACATCTCCTAAAATCCAATCTTTCCAAATCTTCCAAGCCAAGTCAAATCTTTCCTAGGTCTCCTATCTTTCCTAAGTCTAGGTTTTCTCAAACCTTTTCTTTTTCAAAACAAGTCCAAATCTAGCTCTTCAAATCAAAGTCCAATCTTCTCAATTTCAATTTCCAATCTCCTCTTCTAATTTCAAATCAAATTCAATTTCCAATTCAATCTCCTTCTTCAAATCCACTCTTCTATTTTCAATCGGACTCCGGTCCGAACTACGACTGACCTGATTCCCCCAGAGGGTTACGTAGGCAACCTTCATAGGTGCGGTCACAATACTTTTCAAACTTTTAATTCCACCCTCATGGGTGCGGTTTCCAAAATCTTTCCAAATTTCAAATTCCACTCAATTTTCAAATTCCAATTTCAAAATTTCTATTTTCAAATTTCTATTTCTAATTTTTCAAACTTTCCAATTCCAATTCTATGTTTTCAAATCTCTTCTAAAATCAAATCAAATTCTTCTTTTCAAATTTCCTTTCAATCTATTCCTAAATCAACTTTCTTTTCTATTGCATTTGCATATCATGCATCATGTGAGTTTTTTTTAAACATTGTTTTTCAAAGTGAATAGGGTTGAACTATAGTTGGTTAAAGACTCTCATAGGTGAATCTAGGGTAGATTGACATGTAGGTACCGAAAGGGCGGGGTAGGGTGATAGCTTAGTGCGTCTTCCCTACACGTAACCAACCTCCGAACTTAGATCACTATTTTCAAAGACCAAAACGGAGTTATTTTTCAAAAAAGGGCTAAATATTTTCCAAAGGTTGCCAAACAACCTGTTTTCTTAAAAACTCTCTCTTGAGGATGTTTTCCAAAATTGTTTTTCAAAAACCCTAAGTGTAGTTTTCGGATTATGCTTAGTTTTTAGGTAACCTAACTCACCTTAATCAAGTTAGGTGGCGACTCCAAATCTTTTTCAAAAGCCCTTTATTCAAATCAATTTTTCAATTCAAACCTAGTCGCACTCATTCTTTTAGGAGGGTGAGTTCTAACGAGAGAGTACAGCATTTTTCCCATTTGGGTGAGTATTCCTCGAGTGCGAAAAATCTGGGCGCGACATACACTCACATACACTCTTATACACTTATACACTAGCCTCAAAGCCTCCATTGAAGACTTGAAGTGCTATAACTTCGAAGCTCCCAAAGAACGAAGACAAGTTCTCAAAGACTGAAGCGAAGTAAGGACCGAAGTAAGAAAAGCAAGCAAGAAAAACAAAGCGCGCAATGCAAAGCAAAATAAAGAAGATACAAGGTAAGCTCTCCATTTAAGTTTACGCATCCTCCCCCACTTGGGTTTTCTTCTATTTTAATCCCCCATCTTCTTTCCCCCTTTCTTGCATGCTTGAAATAAGAGACTTCTCGGTTCATGTGTAGGATTAGGCTATTGGAGGTCACCGTGTCGGGGGATTTCTTTTAGTCTAACAGGAGACCACGTGGGCTCGGCCCCCTTGATTATGTGCTGAAGCCTTAACCTTGTATGTTCACGACCCCAACTTGCATTGTGCATATCATGATCTTGTATTCCTCCAAGATTCGTTTTCAGACTCGTTTTTCAAAACTTGCATCAAAACCGTTTTCAAAACTTGTATTAAATCTTCTTCTTCAAAACTTGTTTTCAAAATCACAATCGTAAGGTGATTCTAGTCTTTCCACAGCTAGGGTTGCTTTAAGAAAGTGTTACATATAAAGTGACCGTTATGGTCCATATTTTTTAATCCTTGTTATTTTCAAAACCGCTATCTTAAAGTGGTTCTAGCCTTTTTATGGTTAGAATCGCTTTAGGAAAGTGAGATATTTTTTTGGACTTTCTAAAAACTCTCTGTCTAAAAATCTCTTTTACAACACACTTCCTAAAAACTCTGTCCAATCTCCTTTCCAAAATTGTTTTCCAAAATTCTCTTTAAAAATTTATTTTTCAAAACTCTTTTTAAACTACTTTCCAAAGAAAACTCTTTTCAAAATTCACTTTCTAGAAACACTCTCTAAGTTTTCTTCCTAAAAACTCTTCTAGAAATCTCTTTCCTAAAAACTTTTTCCAAAAATCTCTTTTCAAAAACTCTCTTTTCAAAATTTGTTTTCCAAAAACTCCTTCTTAGGATCTCTTTCCAAAAACCTTTTCTTTCCAAAAACTCACTTACCAAAAATCTCTTGTCTTAGAGTTCAAGTCAAGCCCTAGATCCCACGATTAGGAAACCCTAGTTTTCCTTCCCAAAAACATAATTCCAATTCTCTATTTTGGCCTCAAAACTTAGGTTTTCAAAACCTCTTATTTTCTACATCAAAACTATATGTTTCTAAAACCTATTTTCTACATCAAAACTATAGTCTTCCAATTCTAGGCTTTTTAAAACTTCACCTTCCAAATCCATGTCAAATCAAATCCTCTGTTTTAGGAAACCAAATCCAATCTCCTTGTTTAGGAAACTAGATCCCATCCTCCATTTTTGGAAACAAAATCGAAACACCTCATTTTAGAAACAAAATCCAATTCTTTGTTTTAGGAAATAGGAATTTTAATCCTTCCTAGTCTAAAACTTTCCTAATCCACTCCTTCATAATCTCAGACTTCCCTAAACCTTAAAATTCCAAAACTCAAATTCAAATATTTCCAAAATTCTAAACTTTCTAAATTTCAAATCTTTTCAAATTCAAAACTTTCTAAATTCGAAACTTTCTTAAGTTAAAACTTTCCTACATCAAAATTTTCCTAAAGTGAAACCTTTCCTATTTCAAAACTTTCGTAATTCGAAACCTTCCCTAAAATAACACATTCCAAAAATGAAACTCTCCTATTTTGAAACTTTCCTAATTTGAAACTTTCCTTATTCGAACCTTTCCTAATTTGAACTTTCCTAAATCCAATCTTTCCTAATCTTCCTAGTCCAACATTCGAGTCAAATCTTTTTTTAAAACTCTTCCAAGTCAAATCTTTCTAAATCTCAAGTCCTTCTCAAATCCTATCTTCCTAAGTCTAGGTTTCCTAAATCTCTGTCTTTCCAAATCAAAGTCTAATCTTTCTAATTCCAAATTCCAATTTTCAATCTTCTATTCCAAGTTCAAATCAAACTAAAAATCTATTTTCTATCGGACTCTTGTTCGCACTACGACTGATCTGATTCCTTAAAAGGATACGTAAGCAACCCTTATGGGTTTGGTCACCACCTTTTTCAAACTTCTATTTCCACAACTTTTTCCAACTTCCAATTCCAAATTTTTATTTCCAAATCTCTATTTCCAATCTCCAAAACTTTCTTTCAAAATCAAATCTATCTTTTCAAATCAAATCAAGTTCTTTTCAGATATATTTCTAAATCAAATCTTTTTCTTGCGTTTACATATCATGTATCATATCTTTCTAAAAATTCCTTTCTAAAGTGGATAGAATTGGACATTTGTTAATCGTAGGCTCTCATAGGTAAATCTAGGGTGAATAGGCATGTAGGTACTGCAAGAGCGGGGTAGGGTGATGGCTTAGTGCGTCTTCCCTACATGTAACCAACTTCCGAACTTAGGATTACTATTTTCAAAGACCAAAATGGAGTTTATTTTCAAAAAAGGGCTTACAAGTTTTTCAAAGGTTGCCAAACAACCTGTTTTCTTAAAAACCCTCTCTTAAGGGAGTATTTTCAAAATCGTTTTCAAAAACCCTAAGTGTAATCTTCGGATTGTTATTAGTTTTTACGTGACCTAACTCACCTTAATCAAGTTAGGTGGCAACTCCAAATGGTTTCCAAAAGCCCTTTATCCAATTCAATTTTCAATTCAAATCTAGTCGCACTCATTCTTTTAGGAGGATTAGTTCTAACAAGAGAGTACAGTATTTTTTCTGCTTGTGTGTGTATTCCTTAAGTGTGAAAAATCTGGGCGCGACAGCTAGCGACTTTGCTGGGGACACTTAGAGGGTTAGGCCATAGTCATGTCTCTTCATCCTTCACCCATGTAGAGTCTTCGATTAACTTGTCCACTTCTATCCACTTTCAATTTTCAAAATCAAATTTTCAAATTTATTTTCAAAAACATGCACTTTACTCCATCCATATTATCTTATATTAAGTTTGCCATCCACATACTAACTCTTGCTTCTTTGTTTTGTAGGTGCGCTTTTTGTTTACATTATCGTTTTAATTAACTGATATCGATGAATGTGATGAACAGGATGGATGGGAGTTGTTGGGCTCTTTCCTCCGCTTTCAAAAATCACACACACACTGCATGTGCACTTGCATTCTGCATACTTGCATTTTTACCCTAATATGACCCTTCTAGTTAGAAAGGGGGAATGGTATATTGGTTGTGGGCAAGATGCTGTGTCAGTTTCTTCGCCTATGGCCTCTTGATGGTTCTCCTACTCGGTTCACCAACCGATCATGGCACCACCTCAGGAAGTGGGCCTAGGTTTGAAGATCTGGGGACCGAACCTTTTTAGGACGCATTAGTGAACCCTCAACCTCATGCTCATATAGACACCATGCATAGCCGAACCTCTGCCAAATTTAGGACACGCGCACCGTTTTTCAAAACCATGGAGTAAAGGGCAACTGCTCTTACTTTCATTTATACCTGTTTATGCCTGTTGTTATAATGATTATATTCTTACTGTTATAATGTTTGTCTAATTTCTCATTCATGCACGTTTACTTTACCATTGCATTCTCTTTCCTTATACTCTTTGCATATCCATGTTCATACATTCAATATCCCATGTCAAGACAAGAGTTCCAAAGTAACTCAAGTCATTGCATTCTCATGCATATGATCAACCCATTGAGAGTGACACCAAGGTCACTCTCCTTTGCATTAAACCTACCCAAACCCTAAGGGTTCCCACATAACCCTAAGGACTCATGCCATGCACATCAATTCATTCCATAAGAGGAGCCCTAATACCTCTATGCTCACGGAGATAGGGTTGCCAAGAAGACAAGGGGCAATCAATCAACAAGATCTCTCAGTGACCTCCTCAACATTGAATCAAAGAAGGCGAATCCGAAGACTCAAGAGTAGTTTAGGATTTCATATGTAAAAGTAGATAGGTGAAAGTCCAAATGAAAATGTTCCCCTTCCCCCTATTGAAATGTATTTCAAGTCTTTTGTATCTTAAACCCAAAGTTAAATGTACTTCTTTATTCTCCGCGAATGAATGGATGGATGAACGGATGAATGGATGAAGGTTCCCACTTGACGTTAAGGTATTTGCATACAGGGGCAAATCCCATATCTCCAAAGTGAGCAAATGCAACATATTTAGTTTCTCTTAAGTAGGGGGACCCCTATGACATGTATTGCATAAAAATATTCAAATCAAGGCACTAACTTCTCTTTTGTTTCTTATCTTCTATCCTCCGTCTCCTCATCTCCAAATACCAAGAGAATCAAAGGCAAAAGCAAGACAAGAAGGGGGTTTTCTGAATCACTCACTTATTATCATCATATTGCTTACACATTTACTTCTTTTATGCTCATATACCCATATCCATTCCAAGACAATAGTTCTAAGAAACTCAAGTCATTTCATTCTCATGCATCTAAACAACCATAGAGAGAAAAGAGCAATCCAATCTCATGCTAATCAAACCTACCAAAACTCCTAAGGGTTCTTAAACCTTAAGGATTCATGGCTTGCATAGAACCATATCTCAAGAGAGGCCTAAATCTCTCTCAGTCCATTGAGGCGGGATTGCCCAAATAAGGAAACATCAACCGGCCCACATCAAAGAGGTATTGTATTGCATAATAGGGGCAAAACCCTACCTCCAAAATGGACTTGTCATCATGCCTAGATTCCCTCAAAGAAGGGACCTCCATAGGACATGCATCGCGTAGAACCTCCGACTCCACATGCTGACTACATTCTATTTTTCTTTTTCTTTTTGTAGGTTAGAGAGCACAATTGAATTCATGGAATCCCTCTAGTACCCCACCAAATTCAAACTCATGGAATGATGAGCCTAGTTGTTAGAAAAGGCCGAACCTACATCAGGGAGCAAGAAGAACTAGCCATCCATCAACAAGACGTCACCTCTACACCATGCCGCGACAACCACTGTCCATGCAAAAGGAGGCTTCACCGTTTGAAAAGTCCTATCAGACCCGTGCATTGCTATAAAAGAATCTCTTAACTGCCGAATGCATGCCAATCACCGCAAAAGATCTGTCAATTCACCCTCCGTAGTTTAGTGATACACCCGGGAAATGAAATACCAAAGCAGTCGGCACAGTTTTAAAACCCTGTTAAGGGTTCTCACCAAGAGGCCCATAAGAAAAGGGAGGTCTTCATAAAATTCGTCTGCTTCCTTTTTATCTTTCTATTTCTTGCATATCTTATTTAAATAAACATTGCATGCCATGTAATCATGTTTTTAAATGAAAATAGGTAGTTCTCAGTTTATCTCCTTTGTCTTATACTTTTGTGGACGATTGTTATGTTTAAGGATTCTTTCCCATTCAGTAATGACTTGACTTGAAGGATAAGATAGCATGGGCAACTTGCTCAAAGGGGGTTAAAACCTTTGAGAGACTAAAAGAGAGAGTGGGAGACAGGAGGAAGGCAATCTCAACAAAGAAGTGTGAATTTCATTGAAAAGGCGACACTTGCGTGATATCTTAGCTAAGCGATGGACAGCCGAGTACTCAACATGATGAGGAGCCATTGTTCTATTTATCCCAAATAAACACTATCCTTTGGTTAGTTCACTAGAGCCGTACATGATTTCTATTCAAATAACCCTAAACAATTAACCATCCCCCGCACTGGGGTAAGCACAGAGTAGTTGATTCGATAGAATATATAGTGGTTTACTAATAGAAACACATCATCCCTAGGAATTTTGTCTAAATTTTGTACTAAAGCTTTATGGATTAAGCAATTCAATTTGAAATGATTAGAGACCCTCAATTCTGCTACCATACACAAAAATATCCCCTTTGCTTAACCCACTAGTGCCTCACGAAAAGCGAAAGATTTTTTTTGTCAACCCCGATCTGAAACCATCCCCCCATACTGGGGCAGACAGGCAGCAGAAGATTTGGTAGAGAATGTCATCGACCATCAAGTTGAAGTAACGTGAAGGCTTTATAGATCAAGTAATCTTGTTCAAAATGAAGAGAGGTCCTTATTTCATTCCCCATACAGTTAAAAGCAACCCTTGTCAAACCTGTTGAGCCCATTACCTTTTTCTCTTGAAAAAACCCCAACCTAGGATTCACCGCCCACAATGGGTTAAATTGAAATGCTAAGGAAAGGATCTGAGAGAAAGAAGTTATGGAAATGTTCGTCTTGCAGAAAGCAGAAAGAAAGGGAAGAAGCAGAAAAGCAAAGAGAAAAAGCTACCGCGAGACAAGTTAAAAGAAATATATAAAAAAAAAAAAGAAGAAAGAAAATGAAGGGGCAACTCTGTTAGAACGTCAAGGATCAAACTACAAGAAAGGTGAACTACTTGAAAAATATATAGTTATTCAAAAGTGATCCTAGGAAACAAAGAAGCCCAGTAGAAGCAATAGGTTCGAGCCTTTATCCTTTCTTGTAAAAACCCGAAACCGTGGCCTACATTACAACCCTGTTAAAGTCCTCTCCGATCGGAAAAAGATTGCTTGATCTAAATGAGCTAGACATGTGGCTGAAGCTAAAGGTGGATATCAGGGGACGAAACCCCGTTAGAAGACCAACCAAGGATGGTGTGGATCTAAAGCTTACTAGAAACAACATCAAGTTTGAGCCTGCGTATCCTTTTTCATTTATAAACCCCTTAACCTAGCTTACATTACGGTCCAAATTAAAGTCCTCTCTGATCAAAGAAAATTGCTTAGTCCAAATAAGCTTGAACAATACCAAGACAAGTAGGATAAGAAAGGAGAATTGGAAGGGAACACAAGGGCAATCTCATGCTCCGAAGTATGCTCAGATGGTTTTGGTTTAAACAACCCACTAAAAGAAGACCTTTGAGCCTAAATGTCCTTTCATTTCTTACAACCCCTAAACCCAGTCTGCATTACGGTCCTAAAAGAAGTCTTCTCTGATTGAGGGCCTAGTTGTTTATCACTCTGCAAAGGGCACACAAGTCATTGCTTTGAGCCACGGTGGCATTTTGGAAATTTGAGAGAGAGAAAACCAAGTGAGGTCAGAAAAATCCCAAATAGCAACCCTGTAGAAAGTAGGGATAGGATAGTAAACCAAAAGGTTAAGATCCCTAGAGAATGGTACAAATGCTATCACACCCTAATAAGAATGAGACAAAACTGAATAGGGCAGAATCCTAAAAAGGAAACAAAATCCTGAGAGTATGGGCCCTGGGAAAATCCTGGGACATTCTTTGTAAATAGTTTATATATGTGTAGTATATTGCATCCATGACATGTATAATCTGTACATCCATTAAATTCTTGCGTAGTTTGTATCTATTCGTGCATTCATCAAAAGCATGGCATGCATCCAATTCCATTCATGTATGTACATTCATCCAAAAAGTATAACATGTATTAAATTCTATTCTTGTATGAACCTGTGCATTCATAAAAATATATATATAAAAAAAGTAGGACATGCAAAATAAGTCATACATCTAATTCCATGTGCATTCATAAAAAATAATAAAAATAATAATAAATAATAAAATAAAAAAGGGTATAACATGCTTTTACCTGTACACTTTTAGAATTGGCATATGTAAACTGTTTTTGTAGAAAAACAAACTTTATGTCTCTCTCTCTCTCTCTCTCTCTCTCTCTCTCTCTCTCTCTCTCTCTCTCTCTCTCTCTCTCAAATAAGAAACAGGGGACAAGGTAAAACACAAAAAGGAGCTAAAGCCACCGTTCGGATATCCGACAAGAAATAGAGAATAGGTCAATGGCCCACGCTCGACCTCCCCATTCAAATGACTTCTGACTCGAGAAACCATGTATGCTAAAAAAGGGGAGTAATGAATAAGTGTCTAATCGCTCAAAGCTGGAATAATAAAGCATATCCCCAAAAATGAGCATTAACCCCCTGCTAGAGTCTGGTAGGGCTCACGAAGGTCTCTCCAACAACCATAGGAGCATGGGAGTGCCCCTCACGAATCTTGACAAGCAGTGCACGTAACCGACAGTTAACCAAGTCATCCCCCCAGGCGAAAACATCAACAAGTTTAGGAGAAGCAAAGCTAGGGCTACCATGGAGAAATGGATCAATCTTGATAAGTATGCCAATCCCCTATCCGTCGCAAACTCAAAATGAGAGAAATAAAAACTTCACCTGGACATGAGGAAACTGGGCAGCAGATCAGAAGAAAATGCTGCATAATGGAGCCCAGGCTGAGAAGAGATAACCGCAATGCAGCCATCAAGAAAACTAGGTCCCATAATGTCAGCTGAACCATCCTGAAGTCCTAGGAGGAAGCCATACTCATAGGGAGTAGGGGCAAGCTCACATTCCCCAAGAAAGATGGGTCAGGTGGCCAAAAGGGAACCACTACTAGAAAACAAGCTGCACCAATAGGAGAGAAGCCATGCAACCAACCAAAGGACTGATGAAAAATGTCTTGCTCATCTGGAGGATACCCGTCATACCAAACTTGTAGTCAACTCAAAATAGCGTCGGCCATCCTAAAAGTCAAAAGTGGAAAATCTCGGCGTCCATCTCATCCTCGAAGGCTGGCTCAAATAGAGCGAAAGGGTCGGCTGGAGGCCTACTCCCCCTTCCTTTTTGGATAGAAAATGCCCTGCTAGCTGATTTGTGACTACCCCCGGATCGACTGGAACTGCTGACAAAATTCGTCTGAGCCACCTTCCCGGAGCAGCGCCTCCTGTCAGAACCATCATCACCCGCATCTACCATCTTGAAAAGGTAAGTCAAGATAAGAAGTGTTAATATAAGGTACATGCAGATAAGAAAATAAAAGTAGAAGAAAAATAATAATAAAATAATAAAAACAAACAAAAAACAAACAAATAATAAAAAAATTTCAAATGATAAGTTAAAATGAATTTCCTACACATTTTGATTTTAAATCAAATTCTAAGTCAAGATGAATTTCCTACACATTTTGATTTTATATCCAATTCTAAGTCAAGATGAATTTCCTACACATTTTGATTTTAAATCCAATTCTAAGTCAAAATGAATTTCCTACACATTTTGATTTTTCGTGCTAAGTCAAAATGAATTTCCTACACATTTTGATTTTCCGTGTTAAGTCGAAAAGAATTTCCTACACATTTTGATTTTAAACTTCCCATTCTAAGTCAAAACAAATTTCCTATACATTTTGTCCGAAAATTCTAAATGAGTCCAGTCAAAATTCATCCCAAACTTTTTCTATCCTAATCGAGATTTTCTAAAAACTTCTTCCTCCAAAAAGTTTTCTTCAAACTCAATTCTCAAATTTTCAATCTTTCGAAATTCTCATCAAAATCCCGAGTTTTCCAAAGTCAAAATCTGTTTTCAAAACATATCTTTTTCCTAAATTTTTCTTCCAATAGTTTTAAGGCCCCCGAGTTTCTCGGGGTCTTCTCCGCCAAAAATGCCCCATCCTCAATAGTTTTATATCTTTTACCTTTAAAAAAATTTTATTCCAAAATTTCTCCAACCCTTTCTCTAGATTTCTAAACATTTCGGTGGAGTTCTACTTGGAAAACGGTCCCTACAACACCTACTACATCAACATAAAACACAAACCGTACACTTCACAATGTCATAATCACATAATGTCAATGCCCGCGCATAATCTTCAAGTTTTTTAATTTTTCAAAACACATGTTTTCTTTTTCAATAAGCTAACGGTTTTCAAAGATGTCCTAAAATTCCTCAAAATCATTTCAAATGTTTTTTGAAATATTCTCAAATTTTTCTAAATTTTAAACTCTAAAATTTCATCAATTTCTTAAATTTTCTTAAATTTTCAAGTATTTTTCTATTTTTCAAAAAATTAAAAATTCACTGAGTTTTCAAAAAATCACGAAAACTTCATACGACTGTTAAACATGTTTTTCTAAGGTACACACTATAAACATCTAGCCAAAAAACTTAACACCCTAGCCTTTAGGAACAAACCCCCAATTCTTGTAGAAACCCCCTTCACATGATCATGCAAAATCACTCAAATTCAATCAAACAAGCATCAAAATAAAAAAATAACTTCACCACAGTATTCAAAGCATAACAAAACATCAATTTCCACTACTCACATGGTTCAAACGGAATTCTACACGTCAAAATCAACATAAACTCAAAAACTCACCTCTTGGAGTTCTCCAGCAAAATCTTCTCTTTTGGCAACTTTTCCAGCAACAGCGTCTACTTTCGGCAATCCGTCGTGGTCTTTAAGAAGTGCTCTTTCAATGCCCAAGTTGGTTTTCACGTAATGCCTCTCAGTTTTGCGAAAAACCTTCAATACCCACAGCAACGTCGAACTAGCAAATGCTAGTTTTGATCCCAGGCCTGGCGCCACTAGTAGTGGCGCCAAGCCAGTTCTTCCAAAGGCGCCACTGCTAGTGGCGCCAGTTGCCAATTCCAGGCAGCTTTATACTTTTTCCCGCCAAAACTCGATTTCAAAGGTCTTTTGGGCCCAATATCTATTTCCATACTCTCGTCTTCCAAAATTTTCGAAGTCTGTCCCTCCAACCGCCTCACGGTCAACATGGAACCCTTACTTTATCGTTTTCTGTCTTCAACAAGCAAAGACAGAAAAAGAGGGGCAGTTATAAGCACCCCATTTTTGACCGCTTGGTAGTCTCCGGTCCGTCCAGACTTGAGTTCAAGTCAATATGGACATATTCTAGTTTTTCAATCCTAATCCAGTCAATCCATCGCTTCATGGGCCTGCAGGGTCCATATAAAGGCAAAATGACCAAAATGCCCTTTAGGAGCATTGTTCGGTCCAATTCCAGTAGGCACGTCTTCTCGAAGACGATAAGTCCCTTTTTTCAAGTCCAATTCTAATTCCAATCCCTCCCTCAAGAAAGTTGATTCCTCAAGGTGGTAAGTCTATCCTGTCTGGTGTGTTTTTTGAAGAAAGTTCTTCAAAATGGTGACTCCCTTCAAACTCGTCAGCCGAGACGAGATCCCAAGTCCCCGAGATGGTAGAACGGTCCACCTTTGGCGCTTGCTAGCCCGCTAATGTAGAAATGTCTATTTCGACACGCCTTGCGAGAAAGTTGATTCCTCAGGCGCTAAGTCCATTTAGCAGCTTCCTGAGATCAGGTAGTCTCAGAAATGATCGCGAACTGTCAGAGTAGCAGAAATACTCACAAACATCGCAACTGTCAGAGTAGCAAAAATACTGGTAAACAGGTCAATATAGGGAATTGCCAACAAACTCCTATATCATGGGACCAACGTCAGAGTGATGGAAACACTCAAAACCCAGGTCAACACCAGTGCTTGTTAGCCCACTCCGGTGAAAAATGACCAAACTGCTCCTAGGGCCATTTTTTGACACGTTTCTCGAGATAGTACCTAAATCCTCAGAACGGTAAGTCCACCCTTCCAAGATCATCCTAGAGATGATCCGGCATGATTAGGTGCCCTCCAGTTAGTTTCGGGCAAATTTTGAGACTTTCTGGTCAAGATGACCATTTTGCCCCTAGGCATCCGAGTGCCTTACGGACCACACTGGCTCTAGGTATCAAACTGGTAACCTCTCGAGAATGCTTTTTATAGTATTCCCAACCTTTCATTATCTTTCTAAATCATTCTGAGCCAATTCTGACAAAATCGGTGCAAAATGACCGTTTTGCCCCTGGTGGGCCGGTTGCCTTTTCCAACCACACCGGCTCTAGGTATCAAACTGGTAACCTTTGGGAACATTCTAAATAGTGTTTTCAAACCTTGAGTCTTCTTCCGGGACATTTTGAGTCCGTTCTGGCAGTTTTTCGGCCCGGTTGACCGTTTTGTACCTAATGGCCCGGTCAACCCCTCCAACAAATCTTGACATCATTATTCAAGTCCAATACCTCCAGGAATCTATTCTAAGGGTTCCTGTCCCTTTTCGGCCTTCCGGGTCATTCTCGGTCCCTTCAAATTATTTCTGGACCTTTCAAAGTCACTCCTAGTGAAGCCAGGCTAAAAATTACATGGTAGTCACTAATACAGGTGCCCAAATCTTCTAAAGATACGTTGCTTGCCGACCTTAAAACTTTCCCAAGTGGCTGGCACCACTACTAGTGGTGCCAAGCCTAATATTGGCCTGGAGTGGTGCCAGAAGAATTTTTGGCCTGGCGTCACTACAACAGGCGCCAGGTCATTCTTCTCTCTATAAATACAGAGTCTTTTCTAGCGTGAAAGATGTCACGCCCAGATTTTTTGCATTCGAGGAATACTCATACAAGCGAGAAAAAGACTGTACTCTCTCGTTAGAACTCACCCTCCTAGAAGAATGAGTGCGACTAGGTTTGAATTGAAAACTGATTTGAATAAAGGGCTTTTGAAAAAGATTCAGAGTTGCCACCTAACTTGATTAAGGTGAGTTAGGTTACCTAAAAACTAAGCATAATCCGAAACTACACTTAGGGGTTTTGGAAAACAATTTTGAAAATATCTCCTCGAGAGAGGGTTTTTAGGAAAACAGGTTGTTTGGCAACCTTGGGAAAACATGTAGCCCTTTTTTGAAAAATAACTCCGTTTTGGTCTTTGAAATCAGTGATCTAGGTTTGGAGGTTGGTTACATGTAGGGAAGACGTACTAAGCCATCACCCTACCCTGCCCTTTCGGTACCTACATGTCAATCTACCCTAGATCCACCTATGAGAGTCTTTAACTAACTATTGTTCAATCCTATCCACTCTGAAAAAGAATGTTTGAAAAGAAGCTAACATGATGCATGATATGCAAGTGCAAGAGAAGAGAGTTGATTTAGAAAATAGATTTGAAAAGAAGAATTTGATTTGATTTTAGAAGAGATTTGAAAAGATATAATTGGAATTGGAAAGTTTTAGAGATTGGAAATTGAGATTTGAAAATATATTTTTGAAATTGGAAACTTGAAATAGATATGGAATTGGAGATTGAAAAAGATTATAGAATTGGAGATTTGGAAAGGTTTTGTGGAATTAGAAATTTGAAAAATGTGGAGACCGCACCCATGAGGGTTGCCTACGTATCCTTTTGGAGGAATCAGGTCAGTCGTAGTTCGGACAAGAGTCCGATTGAAAGGAGATTGATTTGGAAGAAAGAGATTGAATTGGAAATTGGATTGGAAAATTGAGAGATTGAACTTTGATTGGAAGATTTAAAAAGACTTGACTTTGGAAAACTTGGTTTTAGGAAACCTAGACTTAGGAAAGATAAGGAGGATTGGAGTTGACTTGGAAAGATTTTCGAAAAGAATTGACTCAAATGTTGGACTTTGGGAGATTTGGCAAGATTGGATTTAGAAAATGTTCACATTAGGAAAGGTTCAAATTAGGAAAGTGTCATTTTAGGAAAGTTTCGTTTAGGAAAGTTTTGAATTAGGAAAAGTTCGAATTAAGAAAGTTTTATTTTGAGAAAGGTTTTGAAATAGAAAAGTGTTGAATTTAGAAATGTTTTGAATTAGGAAAGTTTAGTTTAAGAAAGGTTTAGACTTTGGAAAGTTTCAAGTTTTGGATTTGGAAAGCTTAGACTTTTAGAAAGATTTTAAACTAGGAAAGTTTTGAAAAGGTTTGAATTAAGAAAGTTTCAACTTAGGAAAGTTTTGAAATTAGGAAAGTTTTGAAATTAAGAAAGTTTTGAAAGTTGGAAAGTTTAGAAAACAAGGAAGTTTTGAAAATAAGAAAGTTTTGAGTTTAGAAAGTTTTGGATTTGGAAAACTTCGAATTTGAAAAGATTTGAAATTTAGAAAGTTTAGGATTTAGAAAGTTTTAGAGTTTGAGTTCTAGAAAACCTTGAGATTAGGAAAGGTTGAGTTTAGGAAAGATTTAAAAACTCGGATTTGGAAAGTTAAGATTTGGAAAAGGATAGAATTAGGAAAGGGGTGAATTAGGAAAGATTTGAAGGCTTAATGTTTAAGGAAAGATTTGAAAGTTTTAGGAAACTTATGGTTTAGGAAGGTGGGAAATTAGGTGAGAGTTGAATTAAGAAAGATGTAGATTTTGAGTCTAAAAGAGAAGGTTTGATTTTGTTTCCAAAAACGGAGGATAGGATTTAGTTTCCTAAATGGGAAGATTGGATTTGGTTTCCTAAAGGGAAAATTGGATTTGGCAAGGATTTGGAAAGGGAAGTTTCTAGAAACCCTAGATTTGGAAGACTATAGTTTTAATGTAAAAAATAAGTTTTGAAAATATGTATAGTTTTGATGTAGAAAACAAGAGGTTTTGGAAACCTAGGTTTTAAGGCAAGTTTGAAAACCATGTTTTTGGAAAGAAAATTAGAGTTTCCTAATCGTGGCTCTAAGGTTTGACTTGGGCTCTAAGGAAAGGGATTTTTGAAAAATGCATTTTTGGAAGCAAAGATTTTTGGAAAGATTCTAAAGAGGAGTTTTTAGAAAGCGTATTTTGAAAAGAATTTAGAAAGGGAGTTTTTGGAAAGTAAAACTTTGAGAGAGTTTTGAAAACAAGATCTTGGAAGGAGATTGTTAGAAAGAGTTTTTAGGAAAGAGATTTAGGGAGTGTTTTTATGAAAGGAATTTTGAGGAGAGTGTTTTGGAAAGGAGTTGAAAAGAGAGTTTTTGAAAAATTGATTTTTGGAGGGAGTTTTTGAAAATAATTTTGGAAAGAAGAGTTCTTGGAAGTGTGTTGAAAAAGAAAGTTTTAGAAAAAGAGACTTTTGAAAAGAGAGCTTTTTGGAAAGTATAAAAACATCTCACTTTCTTAAAGCGATTCTAACCATGAGAAGGCTAGAACCACTTTAAGAAAGTGGTTTTGAAAATAAGGAGTTGAAAATATAGACCATACCGGTCTCTTTAAATGTAACACTTTCCTAAAGCAATCCTAGCCATGGAAAGGCTAGAATCACCCTAGAATCGTGATTTTGAAAACAAGTTTTGAAAAGGAGATTTTGATGCAATTTTGAAAGCAAGTTTAATACAAAGTTTGAAAACGAGTTTGAAAATGATTTTTTGGAAGATCCACGATCATGATGTGCACAATGCAAGTTTGGGGTCGTGAACATACAAGGTTAAGGGTTCACCACATAATCAAGAGGGCCGAACCCACGTGGTCTCCGGTTAGACTAGAAGAAAGCCCCCGACACGGTGACCCTCCAATAGTCTAATCCTACACATGCACCAGGAGTCCCCTTGTTTCAAGCATGCAAAGAAAGGGGAGGGGGGGGGGGAAAGAGATGGGGGATTAAAATAGAGAAAACCCAAGCGGGTTAGGAGAGAGAAGAGAGAGGGGGGGAAGTGCGAAAATTTAAAGAGAAAGCCTACCGTATGTCTTCTTTATTTTGCGCACCTTGCTTGTCTTCGATCTTCGTCCTGATCTTTGTCTTCAATCTTCAAGAGTTGTCTTCAAACTTTAGATTGTAGCTCTTCAAGTCTTCAAAGGAGGGTTGAAGGCTACTGTATGAGTGTATGAGGGTGTGTATGAGTGTATAGGAGGCTAGGGTTTGTGTATGGTGGCTAGGGTTTGGAAAACCTAGGGAAGTTAGGGTTTAGGGAGTGCACGAGCTATGTATATCAAAATATATGATTTTTAGACTGAGTTTGCGGACCCCTTTCATGCTGGAAGAGGCTCTATATTTATAGAGGTTGGACAAACGTGGCGCCTGTTGCAGTGGTGCTAGGGCAAAATTGCTCTTAGTGGCGCTAGGCCAATTCTTGGCTTGGCGCCACTACTAGTGGCGCTAGCCAATTAGGAAAGTTTGTAAGTTGGCAAGCAACGTATCTTTGACTAGATTTGGGCACCTGTACTAGTGACTACCATGCAATTTTTAGCCTACTTTCACTAGAAGTGACTCCGGAAAGTCCGGGAAGGAGTTTGGAAGACCGGGAATGACCCGGAAGGCCGAAAAAGAGCAAGGACACTTAAAATAGTGTCCCGGAAGTATTTGACTTGAAAATTAAGGATAAGATGTGCCGGAAGGGTTTACCGGGCCTTTAGGGGCAAAACGGTCAATCGGATCGGGAAGCTACTGGGACGGAATTGGACTGTCTCGGAAGAAGACTTAAGATTTGGAAACATTATTCAGAATGTTTCCAA
This sequence comes from Euryodendron excelsum, assembly GCA_033060915.1. Classification (NCBI taxonomy): domain Eukaryota; kingdom Viridiplantae; phylum Streptophyta; class Magnoliopsida; order Ericales; family Pentaphylacaceae; genus Euryodendron; species Euryodendron excelsum. The sequence continues at coordinate 19,585,188 of CM065397.1, forward strand.
AGGTTTCCGATTTGATACCCAGAGCCGGTGTGGTCGAAAAAGGTGACCGGCCCACTAGGGGCAAAATGGTCATTATGCACCGGGTTGGCCGGAACTAACTCGGAATGATCCGCAAAGACAAAGGGAGGTTGAGAACACTATAAAAAGCATTCCCGGGAGATAACCGGTTTGACACCCAGAGCCGGTGTGGTCAGAAAAGGTGACCGGCCCACCAAGGGCAAAATGGTCATTTTGTACCGGGTTGGCCGGAACTGACTCGGAATGATCCGGAAAGATAAAGGGAGGTTGAGAACACTATAAAAAGCATTCTCGGGAGATTGCCGGTTTGATACCCAGAGCGGGTGTGGTCGGAAAAGGAAACCGGCCCACCAGGGGCAAAACGGTCATTTTGTACCGAGTTCGCCGGAACTGACTCAGAATGATCCGAAAGGATAAAGGAAGGTTGGGAACACTATAAAAAGTAATCTCAGAAGGTTACCGGTTTGATACCAAGAGCCGGTGTGGTTCCCGGGGCGTTTGGATGCCTAGGGGCAGAATGGTCATCTTGACTGGAAAGTTTCGGAAAAGGCCCAAGGGGCAGTTTGGTCATTTTTCACCGAAGTGGGCTAGAGGCACTGGTGCTGACCTGGGTTTTGAGTGTTTTCGCCACTCTGACGGTGGTCGTCGAGACATAGGGGTTTGTTGGCAATTCCCTATGTCGACCTGTTTGTGAGTATTTCCGCTACTCTAACGGTTGCAATGTTTGCGAGTATTTCCGCTACTCGGACTGTCTCAAGGAATAAACTGTCTCGAGAGAGGGATTGGAAAGGGGACTTATCGTCTCCGAAGAGACGTGCTTGATTTGGGACTGTCTCAAGGAATAAACTGTCTCGAGAGAGGGATTGGAAAGGGGACTTATCGTCTCCGAAGAGACGTGCTTGATTTGGGACCATCTCGAGAATAAACTATCTCGAGAGAGGGATTGGAAAGGGGACTTATCGTCTTTGAAAAGACGTGCCTGATTTGGAACCGCCTCGAGGAATAAACTGTCTCGAGAGAGGAATTGGAAAGGGGACTTATCGTCTTCGAAAAGACGTGCCTCATTTAGAACCGTCTCAAGGAATAAACTGTCACGAGAGAGGGATTGAAAAGGGGACTTATCGTCTCCGAAAAGACGTGCCTGATTTGGAACCATCCCAAGGAATAAACTCGAGAGAGAGAGAGGGATTGGAAAGGGGACTTATCGTCTTCAAAAAGACGTGCCTGATTTGGGGACTTATCGTCTTCGAAAAGACGTGCCTGATTTGGGACCGTCTCGAGGAATAAACTATCTCGAAAGAGGGATTGGAAAGGAGAGTTATCGTCTTCGAAAAGACATGCCTGATTTGGAACCGTCTTGAGGAATAAACTGTCTCGAGAGAGGGATTGGAAAGGGGACTTATCGTCTCCGAAAAGACGTGCCTGATTTGAATAGATTTACTGTCTCGAGGAATCAACTGTCTCGAGAGAGGGGTTGGAGTTGGAATTGGAAAAGACAATGCCCGTAAGGACATTTTGGTCATTTTGCCTCTATTTGGGCCTGGTGGGCCCGCAAAGCTATGGACATATGGGATTTGGACTTAGAAAGTTGGTTTCTATTGGAATACATCCACATTGACTTGAGTACAAGTCTGGACGGAGCGTAAACTGCCGAGCGGTCAAAAATGGGGTGCTTACAAAAGAGGTCTGCAAACTCAGTCTAAAAAACATCCGCTTCGATATACAGAGCTCGTAGCCTCCCTAAACCCTAGTCTTCTTTAGGTTTTCCAAACCCTAGCCTCCATACACAAACCCTAGCCTTCCATACACTCACATACACTCTTATACTCTTATACACTAGCCTCAAAGCCTCCATTAAAGACTTGAAGTGCTGCAACTTCGAAGATCCCGAAGATCAAAGACAAATTCTCGAACACTGAAGCAAAGTAATGACCGAAACAAGAAAAGCAAGCAAGAAAAACAAAGCGCGCAAAGTAAAGCAAAATAAAAAAGATACAAGGTAGGCTCTCTATTTAAGTTTACGCATCCTTCCCCTCTCTATCCTCCCTCCAAACCCACTTGGGTTTTCTTCTATTTTAATCCCCCATCTTCTTCCCCCCCCCCCCCCCCCCCCCCCCCCCCCCCCCCCTGCCCCCCCTTTTTGCATGCTTGAAATAAGGGACTTCCCGATCTATGTGTAGGATTAGGCTATTGGAGGTCACCATGTCGGGGGATTTCTTTTAGTCTAACCAATGCCACGTGGGTTTGGCCCCCTTGATTATGTGGTGAAGCTTTAACCTTGTATGTTCACAACCCTAACTTCCATTGTACATATCATGATCTTGTATTCTTGCAAAATTTGTTTTCAAACTTGTTTTTCAAAACTTGCATCAAAACTGTTTTCAAAACTTGCATTAAATCTTCTTCTTCAAAACTTGTTCTCAAAATCACAATCCTAAGGCAATTCTAGTCTTTCCATGGCTAGGGTTGCTTTAAGAAAGTGTTACATTTAAAGTGTCTGTTATGGTCCATATTTTTTAATCCTTGTTATTTTCAAAACCACTATCTTAAAGTGGTTCTAGCCTTCTTATGGTTAGAATCGCTTTTGGAAAGTGAGATGTTTTTTCAAACTTTCTAAAAACTCTCTGTCTAAAAAATCTCTTTTCCAACACACTTCCTAAAAACTCTCTCCAATCTCCTTTCTAAAATTCTCTTCAAAAATCTATTTTCCAAAACTCTTTTTAAACTACTTTCCAAAGAAAACTCTTTTCAGAATTCACTTTCTAGAAACACTCTCTAAGTTTCCTTCCTAAAAACTCTTCCAGAAATCTCTTTCCTAAAAGCTTTTTTCAAAAATCTCTTTCCAAAAACTCTCTTTTCAAGCTTCGCTTTCCAAAAACTCCTTCTTAGGATTTCTTTCCAAAAACCTTTTCTTTCCAAAAACTCACTTTCCAAAAATATCTTTTCTTAGAGTTCAAGTCAAGCCCTAGAACCCACGATTAGGAAATCCTAATTTTCCTTCCCAAAAACTTAGTTTCCAATTCCCTATTTTGGCCTCAAAACCTAGGTTTTCAAAACCTCTTATTTTCTACATCAAAACTATATGTTTGTAAAACCTATTTTCTATATCAAAACTATAGTCTTTCAAATCTAGGGTTTCTAAAACTTCACCTTCCAAATCCATTTCAAATCAAATCCTCCATTTTAGGAAACCAAATCCAATCTCCTCGTTTAGGAAACTAGATCCCATGCTCCGTTTTTGGAAACAAAATCAAAACACCTCATTTTAGAAACAAAATTCAATCGTTTGTTTTAGGAAATAGGAATTTCAATCCTTCCTAGTCTAAAACTTTCCTAATCCACTCCTTCCTAATCTCATACTTTCCTAAACCTTAAGATTCCAAAACTCAAATTCAAATGTTTCCAAATCGAAAGCTTTCTAAATTTGAAACTTTCTTAAGTTAAAACTTTCCTAAATCAAAATTTTCCTAAAGTGAAACCTTTCCTATTTCAAAACTTTCCCAAATTGAAGCTTTCCTAATTCGAAACCTTCCATAAAATAACACATTCCAAAAAGGAAACTCTCTTATTTTGAAACTTTCCTCATTCAAACCTTTCCTAATTCGAACTATTCCTAAATCTAATCTTTCTTAATCTTCCAAGTCCAACATTCGACTCAAATCTTTTTTCAAAACTCTTCCAAGTCAAATCTTTCTAAATCTCAAGTCCTTCTCAAATCCTATCTTCCTAAGTCTAGGTTTCCTAAATCTTTATCTTTCCAGATTGTCGCGCCCAGATTTTTCGCACTCGAGGAATACTCACACAAGCGGGAAAAATGTTGTACTCTCTCGTTAGAACTCACCTTCCTAAAAGAATGAGTGCGACTAGGTTTGAATTGAAAAATTGGTTTGAATACAGGGCTTTTGAAAAAGATTCGGAGTCGCCACCTAACTTGATTAAGGTGAGTTAGGTCACCTAAAAACTAAGAATAATCCGAAGACTACACTTAGGGTTTTTGGAAAACAATTTTTAAAAATATCTCCTCAAGAGAGGGTTTTTAAGAAAACAGGTTGTTTGGCAACCTTTTGAAAACATTTAGCCCTTTTTTGAAAAATAACTCCTTTTGGTCTTTGAAATCAGTGATCTAGGTTCGGAGGTTGGTTACGTGTAGGGAAGACGCACTAAGCTATCACCCTACCCCGCCCTTTCGGTACCTACATGTCAATCTACCCTAGATTCACCTATGAGAGTCTTCGACTAACTATAGTTCAATTCTATCCACTTTAGAAAAAATAATGTTTGAAAACTAATTTAGCATGATGCATGATATGTAAGTGCAAGATGAAAGAATTGGAAAATAGAAATTGATTTGAAAAGAAATTGATTTGATTTGAAAATAGATTTGAAAAGATGGAATTGAAATTGGAAACTTTGAAAACTTAGAAATTGGAATTTGAAAATAGAAATTTTGAAATTGAATTTTGAAAATTGATTGGAATTTGAAATTTGGAAAGATTTTGGAAACCACACCCATGAGGGCGGAATTGAAAGTTTGAAAAGTGTTGTGACCGCACCTATGAAGGTTGCCTATGTATCCCTTTGGGGGAATCAGGTCAGTCATAGTTCGGACCGGAGTCTGATTGAAAACAGAAGGGTTGATTTGAAAGAAAGAGATTGAATTGGAAATTGAATTTGATTTGAACTTAGAATAGGAGATAAGGAATTGAAATTGTTTTGGAAAGATTGAGGTTTAGGAAACCTAGACTTAAGAAAGATGACTTAGGAGAGATTTGACTCGATCTGGAGGGTTTAGGAGATTAAGAAAAGGTTGGATTTAGGAAAGGTTGAATTAGGAAAGGTTCGATTTAGGAAAGTCTCGAATTAGGAAAGTTTCATTTTTGGAAAGCTTTGAATTTGGAATGTTTCAACTTTAGGAAAGTTTTAGGTTTAGGAAAGTTTTGAATTTAAGAAAGTTTTGAAATAAGAGAGTTTTGAAAATTAGAAAGTTTTGAAATAGGGAAGTTTTGAAATTAGAAAGTTTTGAAATAGGGAAGTTTTGAAAATTAGAAAGTTTTGAAATAGGAAGTTTTGAAATTAGAAAATATTTCGAATTAGGAAATGTTTGAATTAAGAAAGTTTTGAGTTTAGAAAAGTTTTAGATTTGAAAAGATTTTGAACTTTTGGAAAGTTTAGGATTTAGAATGATTTGAAATTTAGAAAGTTTAAGATTTAGAAAGTTTTGGGTTTAGAAAGATTTAAGATTTTAGAAAATTTTAGAATTTTAGAAAATCTTGAAATTAAGAAAGGTTTGAATTTAGGGAAGGTTTAAAAGCTTGAATTTAGAAAGTTAAGATTTGGAAAAGGGGTTGAATTAGGAAAGATTTTTATGTTCAACTTTTTGGAAACTTAAGGTTTAGGAAAGTGGAAGTTTAGGAAGGATTTGAATTAAGAAAGAGTCGGATTTTGAAACTTAAAGAAAGGTTTAATGTTTAGGTTTAGGAAACTTATGGTTTAGGAAGGAATTGAATTAGGAAAGGTTTGGACTAGGAAGGGATTGGATTTGGTTTCTAAAAGAGAAGATTTGATTTTGTTTTCAAAAACGGAGGATGAGATCTAGTTTCCTAAATGGGGAGATTTGATTTGGCTTCCTAAAGGGAAGATAGGATTTGGCAATGATTTGGAAAGGGAGACTCTAGAAACCCTAGTTTTGGAAAATCATAGTTTTGACGTAGGAAATAGGTTTTGGAAACAAGGATAGTTTTGATATGAAAACAAGAGATTTTGGAAACCTAGGTTTGGGGCAAAGTTTGAAAACCATGTTTTTGGGAAGAAAATTAGGCTTTCCTAATTGCGAGTTCTAGGGCTTGACTTGGGCTCTAAGGAAAGAGTTTTTGGAAAATGCGTTTTTGGAAACGAAAGTTTGTTAGAAGGGAATTCTAGGGAGGAACTTTTGGAAAGTGAATTTTGAAGAGGGAGTTTTTGGAAAAAGATTTTTGGAAAGAGGGAATTTTTGGAAAGTGTGTTTTTGGAAACATAGATTTTGGGAGCAAAAATCCTAAAGGAGAGTTTCTAGAAGGAAGATTTTTGGAAAGAGAGTTTTTGGAAAGATTTTTAGGGAGCGTTTTTAGAAAGTGAATTTTTAGGAGAGAGAGTTTTTGAAAAGGAGTTGAAAAAGGGGGTTTTGAAAAATAGATTTTGGAGGGGAGTTTTTGAAAACAATTTTGGAGAGAAGAGCTTTAGGAAAGTATGTTGAAAAAGAGATTTTTTAGGAAGAGATTTTTGAAGAGAGTTTTTGAAGAGTATAAAAACGTCTCACTTTCCTAAAGCAATTCTAACCATAGGAAGGCTAGAACCACTTTAGGAAAGCGGTTTTGAAAACAATAAAGTTTGAAAATATAGACCAAAAAGGTCACTTTTAATGTAACACTTTCCTAAAGCAACCCTAGCCATGGAAAGGCTAGAATCACCCTAGAATTGTGGTTTTGAAAACAAGTTTTGAAAAAGAGATTTTGATGCAATTTTGAAAAACAAGTTTGAAAACAGTTTTGAAAACAACTTTGAAAATGAATTTTGGAAGATGCAAGATTATGATATGCACAATGCAATTTGGGGTCGTGAACATACAAGGTTAAGGCTTCACCACATAATCAAGGGGGCCGAACCCACGTGGTCTTTGGTTAGACTAGAAGAAAGCCCCCGACAAGGTGACTCTCCAATAGTCCAATTCTACACATGGACTGGGAATCCCCTTGTTTCAAGCATGCAAAGAAAGGGCGAGAAAGAGATGGGGGATTAAAATAGAGAAAACCCAAGTGGGTTGGAGAGAGAAGAAAGAGGGGGGAAGTGCAGAAAATTAAAGAGAAAGCCTACCTTGTTTCTTGTTTATTTTGCGCGCCGTGCAGTCTTCGATCTTCGGTCTTCGGTCTTGATCTTCACCTTCAGTCTTCAAGGATTGTCTTCAAGCTTTGGATGGCTGCTCTTCAAGTCTTCAGAGAGTGGTTGAAGGCTAGTGTATGAGTGTATGGGGGAGTGTATGAGTGTATAGGAGGCTAGGGTTTGTGTATAGTGGCTAGGGTTTGGGAAAACCTAGGGAGGCTAGGGTTTTGGAGGTGCTCGAGCTCTGTATATCGAAATATGAGATTCTTAGGTTAAGTTTGCAGACCCCTTTCATGTTGAACGAAGCTCTGTATTTATAGAGGGAAGACAAACCTGGCGCCTGTTGCAGTGGCGCCAGGCCAAATTATACACTGGCGCCACTGGCCTGGGGCCACTACTAGTGGCGCCAGCCAATTAGGAAAGATTTAAGGTCGGCAAGCAACGTATCTTTGACTAGATTTGGGCGCCTGTACTAGTGACTACCATGTAAACTTTAGCCTGGCTTCACTAGGAGTGACTCCGGAAAGTCCGGGAATGATTTGAAGGAGCCGGGAGTGACCCGGAAGGCCGGAAAGGAGCAGGAACACTTAAAATAGTGTCCTGGAGGTATTTGACTTGAAAAGTAAGGATAAGATGTGTCGGAAAGGTTGACCGAGCCTTTAGGGGCAAAACGGTCAACCGGACCGGAAAACTGCCGGGACAGACTCAAACTGTCCCGGAAGAAGACTTGGGAAATGTTTCCAGAGGTTGCCGGTTTGATTCCCAGGGCCAGAGTGGTCGGAAATGGAGACCGGCCCACCAGGGGCAAAATGGTCATTTTGTACCGGGTTTGCCGGAACTGACCCGGAATGGTCCGGAAAGGTAAAGGAAGGTCGAGAACACTATAAAAAGTATTCTTGGGACATTACCGGTTTGATACCCAGAGCCGGTGTGGTCGAAGAAGGAGACCGGCCCTCCAGGGGCAAAACGGTCATTTTGTACCGGGTTGGCCGGAACTGACTCAGAATGGTCCGGAAAGGTAAAGGAAGGTCAAGAACACTATAAAAAGTATTCTCGGGACATTACCGGTTTGATACCTAGAGCCGGTGTGCTTCCCGGGGCATTCGGATGCTTAGCGGCAAAATGGTCATCTTAACCGAAAAGTCTCGGAAAAGGTCCTAAGGGTAGTCTAGCCCTTTTTCACCGAAGTGAGCTAACAAACACAGGTATTGACCTAGGTTTGGAGTGTTTTCGCCACTCTAACGGTGTGAGTATTTTCGCTACTCGGACGGGGTTGATGATTTGTGAGTATTTCTGCTACTCGGACGGGATTGAGTATTTTCGCTACTCTAACGGTTCTGTGAGTATTTCCGCTACTCTAATGGTTCTGTGAGTATTTCCACTACTCTAATGGCTTTGTGAGTACTTCCGCTACTCTAACGGTTCTGTGAGTATTTCCGCTACTCTAACGGTTTTGTGAGTAGTTTTGCTACTCGGACCGTCTCGAGGAATAAACTGTCTCGAGAGAGGGATTGGAAAGGAGTCTTACCGTCTCCGAAGAGACGTGCCTGGATTGGAACCGTCTCGAGGAATAAACTGTCTCGAGAGAGGGATTGGAAAGGGGTTTTACCGTCTCCGAAGAGACGTGCCTGGATTGTGAGTGTTTCCGTCACTCTAACGGTTTTGTGAGTATTTCCGCTACTCTAACGGTTTTGTGAGTGTTTCCGCCAATCTAACGGTTTTGTGAGTAGTTTTGCTACTCGGACCGTCTCGAGGAATAAACTGTCTCGAGAGAGGGATTGGAATTGGAATAAGAAAGGACAATGCCCCTAAGGGCATTTTGGTCATTTTGCCTCTATTTGGGCCTGACAGGCCCGCGAAGTGATGGAAAGACGGAATTTGGACCTAAAGGGTTGGATTCGATAGGAATATGTCCACAATGACTTGAAAACAAGTCTGGACGGAGTGTAGACTGCCGAGCGGTCAAAAATGGGGTGCTTCCACAGATCAAAGTCTAATCTTTCTAATTCCAAATTTCAATTTTCAATCTTCTATTCTAAGTTCAAATAAAATCTTTTTTCAAATAAAAAAATATATTTTCTATCGGACTCTTGTTCGAACTACGACTGACCTAATTCCTCAGAAAGGATACGTAGGCAACCCTCATGGGTGCGGTCACCATCTTTTTCAAACTTTTATTTCCACAACTATTTTCAACTTCAAATTCCATGATCTATTTCAAACTTTTAATTCTAAATTTTTATTTCTAAATCTCTATTTTCAATCTCCAAAACTTTATTTCAAAATCAAATCTATCTTTTCAAATCAAATCAAGTTCTTTTCAGATCTATTTCGAAATCAAATCTTTTTCTTGTATTTACATATCATGCATCATATCTTTCTAAAAATTCTTTTCTAAAGTGGATAGAATTGGACATTTGTTAATCGTAGGCTTTCATAGGTGAATCTAGGGTGAATAGAGATGTAAGTACTGCAAGGGCGGGGTAAGGTGATGACTTAGTGCGTCTTTCCTACACGTAACCAACTTCCAGACTTAGGATCATTGTTTTCAAAGACCAAAATGGAGTTTATTTTCAAAAAAGGGATTAAAAGTTTTCCAAAGGTTGCCAAACAACCTGTTTTCTTAAAAACCCTCTCTTGAGGGAGTATTTTCAAAATCACTTTCAAAAACCCTAAGTGTAATCTTCGGATTGTTCTTAGTTTTTAGGTGACCTAACTCCCCTTAATAAAGTTAGGTGGCGACTCCAAATGTTTTTCAAAAACCTTTTATCCGAATCAATTTTCAATTCAAACCTAGTCGCACTCATTCTTTTAGGAGGATGAGTTTTAACGAGAGAGTACAGTATTTTTTCCATTTGTGTGTGTATTCCTTGAGTGTGAAAAATCTGGGCGCGACAAGGCGAGATGACCAAAATGCTCTTGAGGCATTGTTTGGTCCAATTCCAGTGGGCACATCTACTCAAAAACGATAAGTCCCTGTTTCCAGTCTTAATTCCAAAATATTAAAATCCAATTTTGGTCTAATTCTTGTTTAAATCAAATTCGGCACGCCTTTTAAGAAAATTATTCCTCAGGTGATCAGACTATCCAATTCGGCACATTTTTTGACAAAAATCTTCAAAACGGTAAGTCCCTTCAAACCCGTCAAGCGAGATGAGACCCCAAGTTCCCGAGATGGAAGAACGGCCCACCTTTGGGGCCTGCTAGCCCACCAATGAAGAAATGTTCGTCATTTGGCATGCCTTCTGGAAAAGTTGATTCCTTAGGCGATGTAGCTTCCTAAGATCAGGCAATCTTCAGAATGAACGCAAACCGTCAAAGTAACGGAAGTACTCATAATCATCGTAACCGTCAGAGTGGCGGAAACACTCACAAACAGGTCAACATTGGGAATTGCCAACAAACCCCATACGCCACGGGACCAAACTCGCCTCTAGGCTGTGACACATTTACCAAAGGGTGGGATACCTTTGGAAACTAACTCATCATAAATCGTCAGAGCGGTGAAAGCACTCAAAACCTAGGTAAAAAATGACCAAACTGCCCCTAGGGCCACTTCCGGCACATTTCTCGATAAAATACCTAAGTCCTCAGAATGGTAAGTCCACCCTTCCAAGATTGTTCTAAAGACAATCTGGCATGATTAGGTGCCTTCCAGTTGGTTTCGGGCCAATTCCAAGACCTTCCGATCAAAATGACCATTTTACCCCTAAATAGCCGAGCGCCCAAGGAACCACACCGGCTCTGAGTATCAAACCGGTAACCTCCCGGGGGTGCTTCTGATAGTATCCCTAGCCTCCAGATTTATTTCTGGATCATTCCGAATCAATTTCGGCAAACCTGATGCAAAATGACCGTTTTGCCCCTAGTGGGCCGGTCGCCTTTTACAACCATGCCGACTCTACTTATCAAACCGGAAACCTCCTAGAACATTCTAGCTAATGTTTCCAAGCCTTAAGCCTTCTTTTGGGACATTCCAATTCCGTCCCAGCAGCTTTCTGGCCCGATTGACCGTTTTGCCCCAAATGGCCCAATCAACTCTTCCAACACATCCTGACATCGTTCTTCAAGTCTCTTACCCTCGAGATACTATTCTAAGGGTTCCTGTCTGTTTCCTGCCCTTCAGGTCATTCTCGGCCCTTTTAAATCATTCCCGAACTTTTTGGAGTCACTCCTAGTGAAGCCAAGCTAAAAATTGCATGGTAGTCACTAATACAGGCGCCCAAATCTTCTGAAGATATGTTGATTACCGACCTTAAATATTTCCTAAAAGGTTGACGCCACTACTAGTGGCGCCAAGCCAAAAAATAGCCTAGCGCCACTACAGTAGGCGCCAGTCCATTCTTTTGTCTATAAATACAGAGCCTCCTCCAGCGTGAAAAGGGTCTGCAAATACAGTAAAAAAGACTCTGCTCTTCAATATACAAAGCTCGAACCCTCTCCAAACTCTAGCTCCGTTTAGGTTCTTCAAGCCCTAGCCCCTATACACTTCACCCTAGCATACATACACTCTTATACACTCATATACGAACCTCCAAAGCCTCCATTAAAGACTTGAAGTGCTGCAACTCGGAAGCTCCCGATGACCAAAGCAAGCTCTCGAAGACCGAAGTAAAACAAAGCAAATAAAGCAAACTAAAAAAAGAAGACACAAGGTAGGCTTCCTATTTACATTTACGCAAATGACTGTATAGAGGCTAGGGTTTGAAGAAACTAGAGAGGCTAGGGTTTTGGAGAGACTTCGAGCTCTGTAATTCAAAAAACAGAATTTCTAGACTGAGTTTGCGGACCCTTTTCACGCAGGGGGAGGCTCTGTATTCATAAACCAAAGACTAGCCTGGTGCTTGTTGCAGTGGCGCCAGGGCAAAAATGCTACTAGCGCCACTAGTAGTAGCACCAGGCCAAATTTTGGCTTGGCGCCACATAGGAAAGTCCTTAAGGTGGCAAGCAACGTATATTTCAACCGTTGATACGTTAGGCAAAAGATTTGGGGGCTTGTATTAGTGCCTACCATGCAATTTTTTGCTTGACCTCATTAGGAGTGACTCCAGAAGGTCTAAAATTTTTTTCAGGAAGCTGAGAATGGTTTGGAAGGCCGGAAATGGGTAGAAACCCTTGAAATAGTGTCCCAGAGGTGATGAACTTGAAAAACAATGTCGGGATTGTTAAATTGGTCGATTGAGCCAATAAGGGCAAAACAATCAACTAGACCAAAAAACAATCGAAATGGACTTGGAATGTCTCATGAGAGGACTTGAAGGTTGGAAACACTATCTAGAGTGTTCCAGAGAATTGCCGATTTGATACCCAGAGTTGGTGTGGTTGAAAACGGCGGCCGGCCTACTAGGGGCAAAAGGGTCATTTTGTATTAGGTTTGTCGGAATAGACTCGGAATGATCCGAAAAGGTGTTGAAAGGTTGGGAATACTATTAAAAGCATTCTCGGGAGGTAACCAACTTGATACCCAAAGCCGGTGTGGTTCCCGGAGGCACTCAGATGCCTAGGGGCAAAATGGTCATTTTGATTAGATAGTCTCGGAATTAGTCCGGAATCGTTTGAAAGGCATTTGAACATGCTGGATTGTCTTTGGGATGGTCTTGGAAAGGTGGACTTACTGCTCTGAGGAATTAAGTACTTTCTCGAGAAGCGTGCTAAAAAAGACCGAAAGGACAGTTTGGTCATTTTTTTTACTGGAGTACACATTCCATACACTCATATACAAGCCTCCATTGAAGACTCAAAGTGTTGCAACTTGGAAGCTCTTAAGGATCAAGCAAAGCAAAGCAAAATAAAGCAAGAAAACAAGAAGAATATGAGGTAGGCTCTCTTTTTATGTTTATGTATTTCCCCTCTCTCTTCTTCCTCTTAACCCACTTGGGTTTTCTTCTATTTTAATCCCTTATCTTCTTCCCCCCTTTCTTGCATGCTTAAAATAAGGGTTTTCCCAATTCATGTGTTGGAAGGATGGTTGAAAGTCACCATGTCGGGGGCTTTCTTCTAATTCGACCTTAGACCATGTGGATTTGGCCCCTTGATTATGTGTTGAAGCCAACCTTGTATGTTGACGACCCTACTTGCATCTACTTAAGATTGTTTTCAAAGTTTGCGTCAAAATCATCTTTCAAACTTGCATTCAAAATCTTGTTTTCAAAGTCACACTCCTAAAGTGATTCTAGCCATTCTATGGTTAGGGTTGCTTTAGGAAAGTGTTATATTCATTATAACCATCAAGGTCCATATTTTAGGTGTAAACCCTAACTTGTTTTTCATCAAAATCACAATCTTAAGATGATTCTAGCCATTCCATGGTTAGAGTTGTTTTAGGAAAATGTGATATTCAAAGTGATCAAATTGGTCCATTTTCAAATTCCTGTTGTTTTCAAAACCACTAACTTAGAATGGTTCTAATCTCTTCATGGTTAGAATTGTTTTAGGAAAGTGAGGCATTCAAAAGGTTTTCAAAAAGTCCACATTCAAACCCTTTTCAAAATTGCTTTTCAAAATACTTTCTAAAAGCTCTCTTCAAAAATCCACTTTCTAAAAACTCCTTAAAAACTCCCTTCAAAAATCTATTTTTCAAAAAGTCCTTTTCAACTCCTTCACAAAAGTTATCTTCAAACATACTTTCCAAAAGCTATCTTCAAGTCTCCTTCCTAGAAACTCTTTTCAAAGATCTCCTTTCCAAAAGCTCTTTTTCTTAGAGTCCAAGTCAAGCCCTAGATCTCATGGTTAGGAAACCCTAATTTTCTTTTCTAAAAACATGACTTCCTCTTTTGCTTCAAATCAAAGTTTCCAAAACCTCTATTTTCTCCATCAAATTTTAGATTTTCAAAATCTCTTTTTCTACACATAAAATCATAGGTTTCCAAGTCCTAGATTTTCAAAATTCAACATTTCCAATTCCATGCCAAATCCAATCTTTTAATTTAGGAAACTAGATTAAATATTTCAAATTAGGAAAACTAGATCGAATCTTTTAATTTTAGAAACCATATCAAATCATCTAATTTTTGGAAATAAAATTTAATCTTCTACTTTAGGAAACAAGAATCAAATCTTTCTTAATCCAAATATTTCTTAATTCCAATTTTTCTAAATTCAAAACTTTCCTAAAATGAAACTTTTCTAATTTGGTACTTTCCTAAAATGGAACTTTCCTATTTTGAAACATTCCTAATTCAAAGCTTTCCAAAGTCCAACCTTTCCTAAACCCTAACTTTTTAAATCACTTCAAGTTAAGTGTTTTCAAACCAACTCAAATCTCTTTTTAAATATTCCTTAAATCTGACTTTCTTAATTCGAACATTTCCTAAATCCAACATTCTAAAATCGAACTTCTTAAATCTAAATCAAAACCTTTCCAATTCAACTGCATGTTCCAATCTTAGGTAACCTAAACCCTAGGAGGCATAAACCCTAGTTCAACCCTAACCCTAAAATTAGAAAGCTTCAATAATTTTCTAAAACTCCTTTTTAAACCAAGATGGTTTTCCAGCTTCAATCTAAGTTAAAATATTTTCCAAACTCAACTCTATCTTTTCAAATTGAGTCCAAGTTTTTTTTTTTCAAAGTTCAAACCCTTTTTCAAGTCTAAGTTCAATTTTGAATCAAATCTCAATTTCATGTCTTCTATTCTAAGTTCAAATCAAATTCTTTTTCAAATCAAACTCTTTTCAAATAAAATCTTTTCAAATCAAAACTTTTCAAACCTCAAATGTCTATTTTCAATTGGACTCTTGTCCGAACTATGACTGACCTGATTTCTAACAAAAGGATACGTAGGCAACCTTCGTGGGTGCGGTCACAACTTTTTTCAAATCTTCAATTCCACAATCTATTTCAAGTTTTCTATTTCTAAAACTTTCTTTCAAACTTCAAATCTTCTTTTCAAATCTATTTGCAAAATTAAATCTTTCTTTTCAAATATTAAAAATCAAATCTACTTGTCAAATCTATTTTCAAAATCAAATTCTTTCTTGCGCTCACATATCATGCATCATGTAATTGTCTTCAAAGTGGATAACATTGGACTTTTAATAATCAAAGATTCCGAATGAGTGAACCTAGGGTGAATAGACATGGAGGTACCGCATGGGCGAGGTAGGGGGATGGCTTAGTGCATCTTTCCTACACGTAACCAACCTCTGAACCTAGAATCACTATCTCAAAGACCAAAATGGGGTTATTTTCAAAAAGGGCTTCAATATTTCCAAAGGTTGCCAAACAACCTCTTTTCTTAAAAACCCTCTCTCAAGAAAGTTTTTAAAACCCTTTCAAAAACCCTAAGTGTGATTTTCGGATTGTGTGTAGTATTAGGTGACCTAACTCACCTTAATCTAGTTAGGTAGTGACTCCAAACATTTTTTCAAAAACCCTTAATCAAATCAATTTTCAAATTCAAACCTAGTCGCACTCGTTCTTCTAGGAGAATGAGTTCTAACGAGAGAGTATTGTGTTTTTTCCACTTGTGTGTATTTTCCTCGAGTGTGAAAAATCGGGGCGCGACAACTTTGAAAACAACTTTTGAAAATAATTTTGAGTGGATGAATGAATATGACATGCATAATGCAAGTAGGGTCGTGAACATACAAGGTTAGGATTCACCATATAATTAAGGGGGCTGAATCCACACGATCTAAGGTTGAACTAGAAGAAAGCCCCCGACACGGTGACTTCCAACAATCCTTCCTACGCATGAATTGGGGAGTCCCTTATTTCAAGCATACAAGAAAGGGAGGTAAAAGATGGGGGATTAAAATAGAAGAAAATCCAAGTGGGTTAGGAGGAAGAAGAGAGAGGGGGTACTACATAAACATAAAGCCTATCTTCTTCTTTTGCTTTCTTTATTTGCTTTGCTTTACTTGGGCTTCGAGGGCTTCGAACTTGTAGCACTTGAGTCTTCAATAGCTTACTTTGAGGCTGGTGTATGAGTATATATAGTGTGAATAAACTAAGGTTAAAGTATATGGAGGTTAGTGTTTGAAAAGACTAGAGAGGGTTAGGGTTTGGAGAGACCTCGAGCTTTGTATTTCAAAAAATAGAGTTTTTGAATTGAGTTTGCAGACCCTTTTCATATAAGGGGAGGTTCTGTATTTATAGACACAAGAATAGCCCCGCGCCTGTTGTAGTGGCGCCAACCACTTAGGAAATTATTTAGAGCGGCAAAAAATGTATCTTTTGACCCTTGATACACAAGGCAAAAGATTTGGGCACCTGTACTAGTGACCACCATGCAATTTTTGGGTTAGTTCCACTGAGAGTGACTCTAGAAGGTCCGGAATTGTTCCAGGAGGCCAAAAATGACCCGGAAGGCTGAAAGTGGGTGAAAATCCTTGAAATAGTGTCTCGAGGGTAACGGGCTTGAAAAATGATGTCGGGATTGTTGAAATGGTTGACTGAGCCATTAGGGGCAAAACGGTCAACTAAATTGAAAAACCTATCGGTATGGACTTGGGAAATCCCATGAGAAGGCTTAAAGGTTGGAAACACTCTTAAGAGTGTTCTAGAAGGTTACCGGATTGATACCCAGAGCCAGTGTGGTTAGAAAAGGCAATTGGCCCACCAGGGGCAAAACGGTCATTTTGCACTAGACTAGCCAGAATAGACTCAGAATGATCCAAAAAAGTGTTGAAAGGTCGAGAACAATATTAGAAGCATCCCTGGAAGATAACTGGTTTGATACCCAGAGCTGGTGTGGTTTCCGGAGGCGCTCGGATGCCTAGGGGCAAAATGGTTATTTTGACCGGATGGTCCTAAAATTGGTTCAAAATCAACTGGAAGGACTTTGAACATGCCGGATTGTCTTTGGGATAATCTTGGAAACGTGGACTTACCACTCTAAGGACTTAGCTACTTTCTCGAGAAGCATGTCAAAAAAAGTCCAATGGGCAGTTTGGTCATTTTTCACTAGAGTGGGCTAGCAGGCAGTGGTGTTGACTTGGGTTTTGAGTGTTTCCGTCACTCTGACAGTCTGTGACGAGTTGGTTTCCAAAGGTATCTTATTCTTTGGTAAACATGTCACAGCCAAGAGGCAACTTTAGTCTCGTGACATAGGGGTTTTGTTAGCAATTCCCAATGTCGACCTATTTGCGAGTGTTTCCGCCACTCTGATGAGGTGTGTTCATGCCAAAGACTGCCTCATCTCGGAAGGCTGCTAAATGGACTTATCGTTTGAGGAATTTACTTTCTTGAAAGATGTGCTGAATAACGGATATTCTACATTGGTGGGCTAATATGCACCAGAAGTGAACCATTCTACCATCTATGGGACTTGGGTTTCGTCTCGGTCGACAGGTTTAAAGGGATTTACCGTTCCGAGAAGTTTTCTCAGAGAACGTGCAAAATTGGATGAACTTACTGCCCCAAGGGCATTTTGGTCATTTTGCCTCTATTAGGTCCGGTGGGCCTGTGAAGCGATTTATTGTTTAGATTGAGTCTAAAAAACTAATTTTGACTTAAATGTGTTTGTGTCGGTTTGAATGAGTTCAAACAGACCGAAGATTACCGTGCGGGCAAAAATGGGGTCCTTACAATATGCTATAAGCTTGTGTCTTAGAGTTTTAAGGTAATTGAGATACTCATTTGCTATTGATAGAGTTTGCATATAATAACAGTTACTAAGCTACCATTGCAATGGCACCATAAGAAACTCTATATTGCAGGATATGTAGAACTCTAGTGTGTTAGAGTGAAGTTGGAGAGCAGAAGTTATTAGGCCCAAATATTGTTCAAGCTACCACTAATAAGGATAAAATTATCCAAAACAAGATGAAAATAGCTTAAAGTAGACAAAAGAGTTTTACTGATAACCAGAGAAGGAATTTAGAGTTTGAAAAGGGTGATCGAGTATTCTTACAAGTATCTCCTTAGAAGGGGGTTATAAGGTTCAAGAAGAAGGGTAAGTTAAGTTTGCACTATATTGGCCCTTGTGAGATTATTAAACGGATTGAAAACATAGCTTAATGATTGGCATTGATAGCTGAAATGTCATAGCTGCATGATGTGTTTCATATATCAATGCTACAAAAGTATATTCCAAATCCATACATGTGTTAGTTGCACAATCAATGTAGTTGAAAAAGGATTTAACTTATATAGAAGAGCCAATTTAGACTTTGGATCATAGAGATCATACTTGACAAAACAAGGTTGTATCGTTGGTTAAAGTTTTGTGAAAAAATCAAACAGTTGAGGAAGCTACTTGGAAAAATGCAGAGAACATGAGAAATTACTGTCCTTATTTATTTCATGGATTAGCCTATTCAATATGCTTAATTAGCATGGTTTTATGTTCATAAATTTTTTTTCATTTTTATTCATAATTAAACTTGAGTAATTAATTTTAAGTGAGGATTAATTAGTCTTAATCAAAGTGATTTAGTAAAAATGCTTAGTCATCAAGGTACTAGGGTATCTACTATTGTAAGCACCCCATTTTTGCCCGCTCGGTAGTCTTCAGTCTGTCCAGACTTGTATTTGAGTCGATATGGACGCATTCCAAGTTTAAATCAGTTCTCCAGATATAATCCTAGCATTCGATTGCTTCGCGGGCCCATTGGGCCCAATAGAGGCAAAATGACTAAAGTGCCCTAGGGGAATTATTCGGTCCAGTTCCAGTGGGCACATCTTGCCGAAGACGGTAAGTCCCCTTTTCAATCTCAATTCCAGTTCAAATCCAATTCCAGACCAATTCCAATTTCAATTCTAATTAAATTCAGCACACCTTTCGAGAAAGTTGATTCCTCAAGGTGGTATGTCCATCCTGTCCGGCACGTTTTTTAAAAGAACTCTTCGGAACGGTAAGTCCCTTCAAACCCCTCAACTGGGATAAGACCCTAAGTCCCTGAGAGGGTAGAACGGTCCACCTTTGGCGCCTGCTAGCCCGCCAATGAAGAAATGTCCGTTTCAGCACGCCTTTCGAGAACGTTGATTCCTTAGGCAATAAGTCCACCTAGCAGCTTCCTAAGATTAGACAGTCTCTGGAATGATCACGAACCGTTAGAGTAACAGAAGTGCTCGTAAACATCGCACCCGTCAGAGTGGTGGAAACACTTGTAAAGAGGTCGATATAGGGAATTGTCGACAAACCCCTATGTTACGGGACTGCCGTCAAAGTGACGAAAACACTCAAAACCCAGGTCAACACCAGTGCCTGCTGGCCCACTCCGGTGAAAAATGACCAAATTGCCCCTAGGGCCGTTCCTAGTACATTTCTCAAGAAAATACCTAAGTCCTCAGAACGGTAAGTCCACCCTTCCAAGATTTTCCTAAAGACAATCCGGCATGATTAGGTGCCTTCAAGTCAGTTTCGGACCAAATCCGAGACCTTCTAGTCAAGATGACCATTTTGCCCCTAGGCATCCGAGCGCCTCGTGAACTACATCGGCTTTGGGTATTCAACCGGTAACCCCCTGGGAATATTTCTGGTAGTATCCCCGGCCTTTCAATACATTTCTAGGTCATTCCGAGTTAGTTCTGGCAAGCCCGATGCAAAATGACTATTTTGCCCCTGGTGAACCGGTTGCCTTTTCCAACCACACCAGTGTAAGCACCCCATTTTTGCCCGCTCGACAGTCTCCAGTCTATCCAAACTTGTATTCAAGTCAATAAGGACATTTTCCAATCTAAATCAATTTTTCAAGTCCAATCTAGTGAATCCATCGCTTCGCCGGCCCGCCGGGCCCAATTAGAGGCAAAATGACCAAAATGGTCTTGGGGG
Source organism: Euryodendron excelsum (assembly GCA_033060915.1). Classification (NCBI taxonomy): domain Eukaryota; kingdom Viridiplantae; phylum Streptophyta; class Magnoliopsida; order Ericales; family Pentaphylacaceae; genus Euryodendron; species Euryodendron excelsum. The sequence continues at coordinate 19,604,779 of CM065397.1, forward strand.
CATTGTTCGGTCCAATTCCAATAGGCACGTCTTTCTGAAGACGGTAAGTCCCTTTTCCAATTCCAATTCCAATTAAATCCAGCACAACTTTTGAGAAAGATAATTCCTCAAGGTGGTAAGAACCTCCAATCCAGCACATTTTCAAGTGAACTCTTTGGAACGGTAAGTCTCTTCAAACCCGTCGACTGGGATGAGACCCCAAGTCCCCTAGATGGTAGAATGGTCCACCTTTGGCACCTGCTAGCTTGCCAATGCAGAAATGTCTGTTTCAGCACGCCTTTCGAAAAAGTTGATTCGTTAGGCACTAAGTCCATTTAGCAACTTCCTGAGATCAGGAAGTCTCGGGAATGATCGTGAACTGTTAGAGTAGTAGAAGTACTCGTAAACATCGCAACCGTCAGATTGGCAGAAATACTCGTAAATAGGTCGATATAGGGAATTGCCAACAAACTCCTGTATCACGGGACCATCGTTAGAGTGGCACAAACACTCAAAACCTAGGTTAACACCGGTCCTGCTAGCCCACTTCAGTGAAAAATGACCAAACTGCCCGTAGGGCCATTTTCGGCACGTTTCTCGAGAAAGTACCTTAAGTCCTCAAAAGTGTAAGTCCACCTTTCCAAGATCGTCACGAAAACGATCCGGTATGATTAGGTGCCTTCTAGTCAGTTTCGGGCCGATTCTGAGACTTTTCAGTCAAGATGACTATTTTGCCCCTAGGCATTCGAACGCCCCGGGAATCACACTTGCTCTGGGTATCAAACCGGTAACCTCCCGAGAATGCTTTTTATAGTATTCTCGACCTTTCATTATCTTTTCGGATCATTTTGAGTCAGTTCCGGAAAACCCAGTACAAAATAATTGTTTTGCCCCTAGCGAGCCAATCGCCTTTTCTAACCACACTGGCTCTAGGTAACAAACCGGTAACCTCCAACGATATTCTAAGTAATGTTTCCAAACCTCGAGTCTTCTTCTGGGACATATCGAGTCCATCCTGGTATTTTTCTGATCCAGTTGACCATTTTGCCCCTAATGGCCCAGTCGGCCCTCCAAACATAACCTGTCATCATTTTTCAAGTCTAATACCTCTGGGACTCTATTCTAAGGGTTCTTGTCCCTTTTTGGCCTTCCAGGTCATTCACAACCTCTTCAAATCATTCCCGGACCTTCTAGAGTCACTCCTAATTGTCGCGCCCCATTTTTTTGGGTGTCCAAGGTCCTTTTGGCTCGGAGACCCTAAAGCACGGAACTCTGTCACTAGACCTCATCCTCCTAGAAGGACAAGTGCGACTAGGTTGGAAAATTGGTTTGACTAAGGGCTTTTCAAAAAAATAGGAGTCGCCACCTAACTTGATTAAGGTGAGTTAGGGCACCTAAAACTAAGTGTTAATTAGAAGATTAAACTTAGGGTTTTTTGGAAAAGGTTTTGAAAACTCCCTTAAGAGAGGGTTTTTAAGGAAATGGATTGTTTGGCAACCTTTGGAAAGATTTAAGCACTTTTGGAAAATAACTCCGTTTTGGTCATTTGAAAACAGAAATCTATGGTTCGGGGGTTGGTTACGTGTAGGGAAGACATCCTAAGATCATTACCCTACCCCGCCCTTTCAGTACCTACATTTCTAATCACCATTTGTTCACTCACTAGAATAATCGGTTACCATTGTCCACTTAATATCCACTTTAAAATTTTGAAAACGGGGTTTAATCATCACTTTTCGGATGGATGATGCATGATGTAAGTTTTTGGAAGAAGTTTGAAAATGATAAGGGTTTTGAAAGAGTTTGGAATAGGAACTTTGAATTAATTAGAATTTTTGAAAAAGGGATTGGAGTTTGAATAAAAGTTATGACCGCACCATTTTAGGTTGTCTACGTATCTCATTTGGCGAGAATCAGGTCATTCGTAGTTTGGGCAAGAGCCCGATGGAAAATAGGCGTATTAAGGCCTTTGGAAGGTTTAAAGACACTTTGGGTCTTTGAAAAAGTTTAAGACACTTTGAGGTCTTTGGAAAAGTTTAAGACACTTTGAGGTCTTTGGAAGTTGAAGATCCTTTATGGTCTTGGAGGTTTTGACTTGAAATTGAATGGTGGAGTGTTTTTGAAAGTGATTTTGGATCACCTTAAAGGAGTTTTGGAAAAAAAAGGCTTTGTCATGACTCAAGGGAACTTGAAAGTATTTTTTAAAGTTTTGTTTTGAAAACCTTGGAGGAATGTTTTGATGAATTAGTTTTGGAGAGTGGTTTTTGGAAAGGGCTAAGGGTTTGGAATCCTAATATGGACAACCTTAGAGGTTGTTCTCGATTTATTACTTGTCCTTGGAATCCCTAACCATGAGGGGGCTAGGAACACCTTAGGTTTGTGACCTTTTGAAAATATTTTTGGAAATGTCTTGAAGATGGAGTGTAAGAACATTTAAAGAGATTATGGAGTTGGTTCCTTTTTTGGAATCATGAGAGTAGGAGGTTTTGGAAAAATAGGTTATGAGAATAGTTTGAAAGTTTGAATGATCATTTAGAAAAGGGTTCAAGAGTTGGAAACTTGAAGTGTACTAATCTAGGTAAGGTTAGCCCAGGGTTAGGGGTAACGTAAGGTTAACTAACTTGGGTTAGGTAACTAGGGTAGAGTTAACCTAAGGTGAGTGAACTAGTGTCTAGTTAACCTAGGGTTGGACAACTAGGGTCAAGTTAACCTAGGGTTAGATAACTAGGGTCAAGTTAACCTAGGGTCGGATAACTAGGGTCAAGTTAACCTAGGATTGGGTAACTAGGGTCAAGTTAACCTAGGGTTAGATAACTAGGGTCAAGTTAACCTAGGGTCGGATAACTAGGGTCAAGTTAACCTAGGGTCGGGTAACTAGGGTCAAGTTAACCTAGGGTTAGATAACTAGGGTCAAGTTAACCTAGGGTTAGATTGTAGAATGGTTTTGAAAGTTGGTTTGATACACTCTTAGAAAGAGTTTTGAAAAACAAAACATGTTATGCCATGGACCTTGGTTGGCAATCTTCTTGAAGATCATTTCCATGAAAATTTTGACTCTAGCCAAGAGTATGATTTATATGGTTGGTGATTGGAGACTATTCCAAGGAAGGTTTCCTCATGGCCATTATAACCTTTATCTTGACAAGAGTGGGGGTTTCAAAAATCACCATAATGATGACAATTTTTGGAAAATTATTTTTGATACAAAGATGGAGAGAATGCAATTTTGAAAATCATCTTTTGAGAAGGATTTTGAAAACCACTTTTCAAGGGGTCCATTCTATCAAGAAAGTGTTCATATGGCCAAACAAAAGGGAGACCACTTAAGAGAGGGTTCCATGGGGCCATTCCAACCACTACACTTTAAAGAATGGAAATCTTGAAAATTAGAGAATTAGAAAGCAGCCCTTATTCAAATTAAAATGTCATGATACCAAAATGAAAGTTAGGGGATTAGTAGGAGGTCTTCCAAGGCATAATTCCTAAAATCTCATCCTACACTTCAAGTGGCCAACTCTTGGGACAATTTTTGAAAGAAATATAGAGTTTGGAGATGGTATGAGAATTAGAGCAATGTAAGTATTGTGGAGTATGAAAATAAGCATAAAATGAAGCCAAGCACACAAGACATGATCAAAATAGTAATATGCAAGGGGTCATGATTCACATACAAGGCTTTTAGGCTACACCACATAAACAAGGGGCTCCTAGGCCATACCATCTTAGAGTAGGCTAGTGAGAGGTCCCCCTACACGGTGACTCTCACTTGCTTTCCTCTAGGCATGATCTAAGAGCCTTCTTGGCTCAAGCATGCAAGAAAGGGGGGTTGAAAATGGGGATTAAAATAGATAATAGCCCAAGTAGGCTAGGAGGGAGAAGAGAAGAGTGCGGGAGAGCACAAATGTAAAAGAGATACCACCTTTTGCCTTCAACACACTTGTAGTCTTCAATGGATGTCTTTATTGGAGCTTGAGTGACTTCAAGAGGGTTTGAGAGGCTAGAGTGGAGTGTGTAAGTGTGTATGAGGCCTTGTATGTGGAGTGTATAGGCTTGAGAGAGGTAGAATCTAGCCTAAGTATTGGAGGGGTGGAATATATGTAAGGATTCGAGTTTCTGGAGTGATTTTAGTAGAACTTCGCATCAATTTCGGACCTGGAATATACAAAGGGGGAGGCCTCTATTTATAGGCAATCTCGAACAGGCCTGGCGCATGTGCTACATGCGCATGGCCAAAATTTGGCCTTGCACATATAGGACATGCGCAGGTACTGTTCCATTGCCAGAATGACACGTGGCACCTATTGTACTGGATAAATCTCGACTGTTGATCGAAAGTCGGTCGATCTTATCAAAATTTGAGCACATGTAGCATACGCTCCATCACCGGGAAGGTTTTTTTAAACTTTGCCTCGATAATTGAGTCAAATGGGAAGATTTCGGGGGAATCAGTCGCACTCAGGATGTTCTCCCAGGGCTTCCAGTGAACTTTCATGTTTTCAGGAAGTTTGAATTATGTTTGGAAGCATGGGATATCGTCTTGAGAAGTGTGCTAAAAAGGTCACTTTTGCAGAGCGTTTGTGATATGCTCCGGGGGTGTTTGAACGTGGCTGTTTTCGTTTCGTGTGATCAAGGCCTTCGGGAAACGATCTATTCGATCGGACCGTACCGATGGAAAGTACTCTGGAAATACTTTCAGGAATTCTCAGATTTACACATTTCTCAAGTCATTTGATGGTGCGTTTTGATTAGGGAATCGGAAAAAAAGTCAACCTTGGCGGAGCGTTTGCGAGACGCTCTAGGGGTTGTTAAAAGTAGCCATATTTGGGCCATACGATGAAGGGCTTTAGGAAGCGATCTATCCGATCGAGCTGTATCGATGGAAAGATCTATGAATGAGCTTTCGAGAATTCCCTAATTTACGCATTTGTCAAGTCAGTTGATGGTGCGTTATAATCAGTGAATCGAGAAAAAAGACAATTTAGGCGGAGTGTCTGCGAGACGCTCCAGGGAACTTTTATCGAGTCGTGTGAGTTTAGTGTTGTAAAGTCCTCCTCGGGTTAAACAAGGGCGTGTGGTGAAACCCTCTGCTCGAAATCCTGAGGCTGGTGCTGTTTCGAGGTATATTTGGGCTTCCACAGGCAAAATGGTCATTTTGACCAGGATTGGCTGGAAATGGTTAGGAATGGTTTGGTGTGTGCGTTAAGTGTGTAGGGTTGTTCAAGGATGATTTTGAAAAAGTCTTTTACTGTTCGGTGGGGATTGTGCAGTGCTAAAGTGTTCAGGGGTAAAACGGTCATTTTAACCGGAGTTAGTTGGAATGGGACCGAAATTGGACTGAATGGCGTGCGGGAGGCGCCTAACAGTTTAGTAACATTTGGAAAGGTTGACTTATCGTTTTGAGAGATTTTGAACTTTCCCAAAACGCGCCTGGAGGCCCAAATGGTGGGTTTGGTCATTTTTTTACCGAGTCGGGCTAGCAAGCGCCGGTGTTGACCTAGGTGTTGGTTCCCGAGACCGCCCGGTCTTGGAAAACTACCTGCGCGGTGTTGGTCTCTAAGAATGCCCGATCTTAGAGAACTATCTGTAAGGGTGGTGTTGGTTCCTGAGAACGTCTGGTCCCAGAAAGCTACCTGGAAGGGTGGTGTCGGTTCCTGAGAATAACTGGTCCCAAATAGCTACCTAGAAGGGTGGTGTTGGTCTCTAAGAACGCCCGATCTTGGAGAACTACCAAATGACGGACATTTTACGTTGGCGAGCTAGCAGGCGCCAGAAGTGAACCGTCTGGATTTTGATGAGGTGTTGGTCCCTGATATCGCCTGATTCCGGGAAGCTATCTGGATGGCATTGGTTTCCGGGACCGCCCGGTCCAGAAAGCTACCTGGAATAATGGTGCTTATGGCTCCAGTGGATCCTTGTGGGCCCGAGAACGACCAGCTGGTTGGATTGGAGACTGTAAGGCTCATCTTGAACCTGTATATATTGTGACATTGGAAACCGAACCCGGTCGGGCCGGAGATTGCCAAGCGGGCAAAAATGGGGTGCTTACACTAGTGAAGCCAGGCTAAAAAGTTTATGGCAGTCACTAGTACAGACACCCAAATCTTCGGAAGATACGTTAGTTACCGACTTAAAAACTTTCCTAAGTGGTGCTAAGCCAAATTTTAGCCTGGCACCGCTCCTAGTGGTGCTAGAAGGACTTTTGGCCTGGCGCCACTACAACAGACACTAGGTTGTTCTTCTCTTTATAAATACAGAGTCTCTTCCAGTGTGGAAGGTGTAAACACCCCATTTTTTACCGCTCGGCGGTCTACACTCCATCCAAACTTGTGTTTAAGTCGATATGGACGTATTCCAATCAAAATTAACTTTCTAAGTCTAATCCCGTCAGTTCATCACTTCACGGGCCTTGCCAGGCCCAAATAGAGGTAAAAGGACCAAAATTCCCTTTGTGGGCATTGTTTGGTCTAATTCCAAATTAGGCACGTCTTTCCGAAGATGGTAAGTCCCTTTTCCAATTCCAAATCAGGTGCGTCATTCCAAAGGCAGTAAGTCCCCTTTCCAATTTCAAATCAGGCACGTCTTTCCGAAGACGGTAAGTCCCCTTTTCAAATCCAACAGGCACGTCTTTCCAAATGCGGTAAGTCCCTTTTCCAATTCTAATTCCAATCCCTCTCTCGAGATAGTTGATTCCTCGAGACGGCAATTCTATTCAGTCAGGCACGTCTTTCCGAAGACAGTAAGTCCCATTTCCAATTCCAAACCAAGTGCGTCTTTCCGAAGATGGTAAGTCCCCTTTTTCAATTCCAAATCAGGCGCGTCTTTCCGAAGACGATAAGTCCCCTTTCCAATTCAAAACCAGGCGCGTTTTTCTGAAGATGGTAAGTCCCCTTTCCAATTCCAATTCCAATTCCAATCCCTCTCTCGAGATAGTTGATTCCTCGAGATGGTCCGACACGTTTTTCAAAAAAAATCTCTTCGAAACGGTAAGTCCCTTTAAACCTATCGACCGGGACGAGACCCCAAGTCCCCTAGATGGTAGAACGGTCCACCTTTGGTGCCTGCTAGCCTGGCAATGTAGAAATGTCCATTTAAGCATGCATTTCAAGAAAGTTGATACTTAGGCGCTAAGTCCCTTTACCAGCTTCCCGATATCAGGCAATCTCGGGAATGATCACGAACCGTTAGAGTAGCGGAAATACTCACAAACATCGCAACCGTTAGAGTAGCGAAAATACTCGCAAACAGGTCGATATAGGAAATTGCCAATAAACCCCTGTATCATGCGACCGCCGTCAGAGTGGCGGAAACACTCAAAACCCAGGTAAACACCAATGCCTGCTAGCCCACTTATGTGAAAAATGACCAAACTGCCCTTAGGGCCATTTTTTGGCACATTTCTCGAGAACAAATTTGAGTCCTTAGAACGGTAAGTCCAACCTTCCAAGATTGTCTTAAAAGCAATCCGGCATGATTAGGTGCCCCCCAGTCAATTTCGGGTCAATTCCGAGACTTTTCGATCAAGATGACCATTTTGTCCCTAGGCATTCGAATGTCTCGAGAACCACACCGGCCCTGGGTATCAAACCGGTTACCTCCCAAGAATACTTTTTATAGCATTCCTGACCTTCCTTTAACTTTTCGGATCATTCCGAGTCAGTTTTGACGAACCCGGTGCAAAATGACCGTTTTGCCCCTAGTGGGCCGATCACCTTTTCCAACCACACTGGCTCTGGGTATCAAACTGAAAACCATTGGGAACATTCTGAATAATGCTTCCAAATCTCGAGTCTTCTTTCGGGACATTTTGGGTCCGTCTCGGTAGCTTTCCGGCTTGGTTGACCGTTTTGCCCCTATTCTCATTTTTCAAGTCAAATACCTCTGGAACACTGTTCTAAGTGTTCTTGCCCTTTTTTCGGCCTTCCGGGTCATTTTCAATCCCTTAAATCCTTCTCGGACTTTCCGGAGTCACTCCTAGTGAAGCCAGGCTAAAAATTGCATGGTAGTCACTAGTACAGGCGCCCAAATCTGTCAAAGATACCTTGCTTGCCGACTTAACAAACTTTTCTAACTTGCTGGCGCCACTGCCACTAGTAGTGGTGCCAAGCCAAAAAATGGCCTGGCGCCACTCATAGTGGCGCCAAGAGGAATTTTGCCCTAGCGCCACTGCAACAGGCGCTAGGTCTATCTCATGTCTATAAATACAGAGCCTCCTCCAATGTAAAAAGGGTCGGCAAACTCAATCTAAAATCCCTAATTTTTGATATACATAGCTCGTACACTCCCAAAACCCTAGCTTCTCTAGGTTTTCCAAACCCCAGCTAAACCCTAGCCTCCTATACACTCCTACACACTCTCATACACTTATACACTAGCCTCCAACCCTCCTTTGAAGACTTGAAGGGCTGTAATCTAAACGTTTGAAGATTGAAGACGAACTCTTGAAGATTGAAGCGAAGACCGAAGAAAAAGCAAGAAAAGCAAGGCGCGCAAAGCTAAGCAAAATAAAGAAGACACAAGGTAGGCTTTTTATTTAAATTTTCGCACTTCCCCTTCTCTCTTCTCTCTTCTAACCCACTTGGGTTTTCTCTATTTTAATCCCCAATCTCTTTCTCACCCTTTCTTTGCCTGCTTGAAACAAAGGGACCCCCGGTTTATGTGTAGGATTAGACTATTGGAGGGACACCGTGTCGGGGGCTTTCTTTTAGTCTAACCGGAGACCACGTGGGTTCGGCCCCCTTGATTATGTGGTGAAGCCTTAACCTTGTATGTTCACGACCCCAATTTGCATTGTGCATATCATTATCTTGCATTCTTCAAAAAAAATCATTTTTAAACTCATTTTCAAAGCTTGTATTAAATTTGTTTTCAAAATTGCATCAAAATCTCCTTTTTCAAAATTTGTTTTCAAAATCACAATCCTAGGGTGATTCTAGCCTTTCCATGGCTAGGATTGCTTTAAGAAAGTGTTACATTTAAAATGACCGATATGGTCTATATTTTCAACTCCTTGCTGTTTTCAAAACCACTTTCTTAAAGTGGTTCTAATCTTTTTATAGTTAAAATCATTTTAGGAAAGTGAGACATTTTTATACTTTCCAAAAACTCTATTTTCAAAAATCTCTTTTCCAACATGCTTTCTTAAAACTCTTCTTTCGAAAGTTGTTTTCAAAAACTCTCTCCAAAAATCTATTTTTCAAATCTTCTCTTTTCAAACTCCTTTCCAAAATACTCCCCTCAAAATTCGCTTTCCTAAAAACTCTTTCCAAAAAGCTTCTTCCAAAATCTTGCTTCCCAAACTCTCTCAAAGTTTTACTTTTTAAAAACTTCCTTTCTAAAACTTTTTTTCAAATTCACTTTCTAAAAACTCATCACCAGAATTTCTTTCCAAAACCTCTCTCTTTTCAAAATCTACATTCTAGAAACTCCTCCTAGGATTTCCTTCCCAAAACCTCCTTTCCAAAAAAACTCACTTTCCAAAAACTCTTTCCTTAGAGAGTCCAAGTCAAGCCCTAGAACTCACAATTAGGAAACCCTAATTTTCTTTCCAAAAACATGATTTTCAACCTTGCCCCAAACCTAGGTTTCCAAAACCTCTTGTTTTCTATATCAAAACTATACATATTTTCAAAACTTATTTTTTGCGTCAAAACTATAGTTTTCTAAATCTAGGGTTTCTCAAAACTTCCCTTTCCAAATCCTTGTCAAATCCAATCTTCCTGTTTAGGAAACTAGATCCAATCCTCCGTTTTTGGAAACCAAAATCAAACCTTCTCTTTTAGAAACAAAATCCAATCCTTGCTTTAGGAAATAGGAATCTCAATCCTTCCAAATCCGAATATTTCCTAATTCAACTCTTTCCTAATCTTCTACTTTCCTAAATCTTAAGTTTCTAAAACTTGAACATAAAAGTCTTTCCTAAATTTTAAAACTCAAAATCTAAATCTTTCCTAATTAAACTCTCTCCTAATTTCCTACCTTCCTAAACCATAAGTTTCCTAAAAGTTTCAAATCTTTCCTTAAACATTAAGCTTCCAAATCTTTCCTAATTCTACCCCTTTTCAAATCTTAACTTTCCAAATCTAAGTTTTCAAATCTTTCTTAAATTCAAACCTTTCCTAATCTCAAGATTTTCTAAAACTCTAAAACTTTCTAAATCTTAAACTTTCTAAATTTTAAATCTTTCCAAATTCAAAGTTTTCTAAATTCAAAACTTTCTTAAGTAAAACTTCCAAACTTTCTAAGTTCTAGACTTTCCTAAAACTTCAAATCTTTCCCAAATCTAAAACTTTCTAAACTCAAAACTTTCTTATTTTCAAAATTTTCTTATTTTCAAAACCTTTCTTAAAATGAAACTTTCTTAATTCAAAACTTTCCTAAGTTGAAATTTTCTTAATTCAAAACTTTCCTAAGTCGAAATTTTCCTAAGTCAAAACTTTTCCTAATTTAAAAGTTTCCTAAAACGGAACTTTCCTAAAACGAAACTTTCCTAAATTCAAACTTTTCCTAATTCGAATCTTTTCTAAACTCCAACTTTCCTAATCTTCCAAGTCCAACATTCAAATCAAATCATTCTAAATTTCAAGTCTTTCCTAAGTCTAGGTTTCCTAAAACCGAGCCTTTCCAAAACCAATCTTTTCAAATCTTCCAATCAAAGTCCAAATTTTCTATTCTTCCAATTCCAATTTGAATTCCAACTCCAACTCTTTTCCAAATCAACTCTTCTATTTTCTATCGGACTCTTGTCCAGACTACGACTGACCTGATTCCTCCAAAATGATACGTAGGCAACCCTCATGGGTGTGGTCACAACATGTTTCAAATTTCTATTTCTACAACTTCTTTCCAATCTCCAATCCTACAATTTTCTTCAAGTTTCCAATTCCATGATCTATTTCTATTTTCAATCTTCTATTTCAATTTCCAAAACATTTTTTTCCAAATTCAAGCTTCTATCTCTTTCTTTTCAAATCAAATCAAATTCTTTTCAAATCTATTTTCAAATCAAGTCTCTTTTCTTGCACTTGCATATCATGCATCATGTTAGTTTCTTTTCAAACATTGTTTTTCAAAGTGGATAGGATTGAGCTATTTGTTAGTTGAAGACTCTCATAGGTGAATCTAGGGTAGATTGACATGTAGGTACCGAAAGGGCGGGGTAGGGTGATGGCTTAGTGCGTCTTCCCTACACGTAACCAACCTCCAAATCTAGGATCACTGTTTTCGAAAGGCCAAAAGGAGTTATTTTTCAAAAAGGGCTTAAATGTTTTCCAAGGGTTGCTAAACAACCTTTTCCTTAAAAACCCTCTCTTGTGGAGATATTTTCAAAAACCTTTTCCAAAAACCCTAAGTGTAGTTTTCGGATTATGCTTAGTTTTTAGGTGACTTAACTCACCTTAATCAAGTTAGGTGGCGACTCCAAATCTTTTCTAAAAACCCTTTATTCAAATTAATTTTCAATTTAAACTTAGTCGCACTCATTCTTCTAGGAGGGTGAGTTCTAACGAGAGAGTACAGTAATTTTCCCGCTTGTGTGTGTATTCCTCGAGTGCTAAAAATCTGGGCGCAATAGAAGGGGTCCGCAAACTCAGTCTAAAAACCCTACTCTTCTATATACAGAGCTTGTAGCTTCCTTAAACCCTAGTTTTCTTTAGGTTTTCCAAACCCTAGCCCCCATACACAAACCCTAGTTCTCATATACTCCCATACACTTATATACACTCATACACTAGCCTCTCAAGCCTCCATTGAAGACTTGAAGTGCTACAACCTTAAGCTCTCGAAGATCAAGACAAGTTCCCAAATATCAAGACGAAGACTAAAGCGAAGACCGAAGCAAAGCAAGAAAAACAAAGTGTGTAAAGCAAAGCAAAGCAAAATAAAGAAGATACAAGGTAGGCTCTCAATTTAATTTTACACATCTTCCCCCTCTCTCTTCTCCCTCCTAACCCACTTGGGTTTTCTTCTATTTTAATCCCCCATCTTCTTCCCCCCTTTCCTGCATGCTTGAAACAAGGGACTTCCCGGTCCATGTGTAGGATTAGGCTAATGGAAGGTCCTTGTGTCGGGGGCTTTCTTTTAGTCTAACCGGAGACTACGTGCGCGCGGCCCCCTTGATTATGTGGTGAAGCCTTTAACCTTGTATATTCATGACCCCAACTTACATTGTGCATATCATAATCTTATATTCTTCCAAAATTCGTTTTTAAATTCATTTTCAAAACTTGCATTAACATCATTTTCAAACTTGCATCAAAATCTTCTTTTTTAAAACTTGTTTTCAAAATCACAATCCTAAGGTGATTCTAGCCTTTTCATTGTTAGGGTTGCTTTAGGAAAGTGTTACATTTAAAGTGACCGATATGGTCCATATTTTTAAAATCTTGTTGTTTTCAAAACCACTATCCTAAGGTGGTTCTAACCTTCTTATGGTTAGAATCGCTTTAAGGAAGTGAGATATTTTTATGAACTTTCCAAAACTCCCTTTTCAAATCTCTCTTTCTAAAAATTTATTTTCCAACGTACTTTCTAAAAACTCTCTCCACTCTCCTTTTCAAAATTCCTTTCTAAAAACTCCCTCTAGAAAATCTATTTTTCAAAACTCCTTTTTGAACTCCTTTCCAAAAAAGCTCTCTTCAAAATTGCTTTTCTAAAAACACACCTTAAATTTCCTTCCTAAAAACTCTTTCCAAAAACCTCTTTCCTAAAAACCCTTTCCTAAAAGTTTTTTTCCAAAATCTTCTTTCTAAAACTCCTCTCAAGTTCACTTTCCAAAAACTCCTTTTTAGGATCTCCTTACAAAAATCTTCTTTCTTTAAAATTCACTTTCCAAAAACTCTGCTCTTGGATTGCATTTCAAAAATCTCCCTTTCTAAAAATTCACTTTCCAAAAACTCTTTCCTTAGAGCCTAAATTAAACCCTAGAGCCATCGATTAGGAAACCCTAATTTCCTTTCTTAAAACATGTTTTCCACTCTTGCCTTAAAACCTAGGTTTCCAAAAATTTTTCTTTTACATCAAAATCATAAGTTTTCAAAAACCTATTTTCTACATCAAAACTATAGTCTTCCAAATCTAGGGTTGCTAAAACTTCACCTTCCAAATCCATGCCAAATCCATTCTCCCATTTAGGAAACTAGAACTTATCCTCCGTTTTTGGAAACAAAATCAAACACCTCTTTTAGAAACAAGATCGAATCATTTGTTTTAGGAAATAGGAATCTCAATCCTTCCTAGTCTAAGCCTTTCCTAATTCACTCATTCCTAATCTCATACCTTCCTAAACCATAGACTGGGGCAATGGCCCACCCTCGACCTCCCCAATCAAATGAGTTCTGACTCGAGAACCATGTATGCTGAAAAAGGGGAGTAACGAATAAGTGTCCGATCGCTCAAAGTTGGAATAATGAAGCATATCCCTGAAAATAAGCATTGAGTCCCTGCTGGAGTCTGGTAAAGCTCACGAAGGTCTCTCCCACAACCATAGGAGCATGGGAGTGCCTGTCACGAACCTTGACAAGCAGTGCACATAACCGACAGTCGACCAAGTCATCCCCCCGACAGAAACATCAACATGTTTAAGAGAAGCAAAGCTAGGGCTACCATGGAGAAATGGATCAATCTTGAGAAGTATGCCAATCCCCTATCCGAAGCAAACTCAAAATGAGAGAAACAAGAACTTCGCTGGGACATAAGGAAACTAGGGCAGCAAATCAAAAGAAAAGGCCGTTCAACGGAGCCCAAGCTGAGAAGAAACAATCGTAATGTAACCATAAGGAAAAGTAGGTCTGATAATGTCAGCTGAACCATCCCGAAAACCTAGGAGGAGGCCATACTCGTGAAGAGTAGGGGTAAGCTCGTACTCCCCGAAGCAAAAATGAGATAAGCCAGGTTGCCAAAAGGGAATCACTGCTTCTATGAACATGGGAATAAGCTGCACTGACAGGAGTGAAGCCACCCGACCAAAGGACCGGCGAAAGATATCCTGCTCATCCGGAGGGTAACTGTCATGCCAATCTCTCAGTCGACTCAAAATCATGTTTGCCATCTTGAAAAGGTAAGCCAAGGTAAGAGGTGTTAGTATACGGTATATGCAGATAAAAATAATAGTAAAATAAATAAATAAATAATCAAAACAAACAAAAGATAATAAAATAACATAAAAAAATTTTAAATTCCAAGTCAAAATGAATTTCCTATACATTTTGATTTTAAAATTCCAAGTCAAAATGAATTTCCTACACATTTTGATTTTAAAATTCCTAGTCAAAATGAATTTCATACACATTTTGATTTTAATCCTCCACGTCAAAATGAATTTCCTATACATTTTGATTTGTCAACTTCAAGTCAAAACAAGTTTTCTAAAATTTCTAGGGTTATCTGTCATTTTCCTTCAAAAAGATTTTATTCCAAAACTTTTCCAACTCTTTCCTAATTTCTAACAATTTCAGCAGAGTTTCGTTTAAAAATGATCCCTATAACACCCAACACATCAACACAAAACACAACCATGGACTCTACAACAACACAATCACATAGCACCAATATCCGCACACACTTTTCAAAATTTTAAACTATTCAAAAGACTTGTCTTATTTTCCAAGAAATCAATGGTTTTCAAAGTTATCCTAAAAATTTCTCAAAATCACCTCAAATGTTTTCTAAAATATTCCTACATTTTTCTAAACACTAAACTCTAATAATTTCTCAATTTTCTCAAATTTTCCTATATTTCTAAGTGTTTTTCTATTTTTCAAAAAATCAAAAATTCAAAAAGTTTTCAAAAAAATCACGAAACTTCACACTTTTGTTAAACACATTTTTCTAAGACACACGGTATAAAATCTAGTAAAAAAACTCAATACCCAAAGCTGTAGGGATAAACCCCAATTCCAACAGAAGCCCCCTTCACATAATTATAAAAAATCACTCAAATTGAATCAAGCAAGCATCAAAATAACTTCACCACAGTGTTCAAAACATATTAGAACATCAATTTTTACTACTCACATGGTTCAAACGGAATTCTACACGTCAAAATCAATATAAACTCAAAAACTCACCTCGTGGAGTTCTTCAGCCAAAACTTCTCTTCCGGCGACTTTTTCAGCGACGTGGCTTACTTCCGACAATCTCTCGTGGTCTCCAAGAAGTGTTCCTTCATTGTCCAAGGCAGTTTCCTTGCTATACCTCTCGGTTTTGGGAAAAACCTTCAATACCCGCAGCAGTGTCAAACCAGGAAATGCTAGTTTTGATCCCAAGCCTAGCGCCACTAGCAGTGGCGCCCAGCCATTTCTTCCAAAGGCGCCACTGCTAGTGGCGCCAATTGTCGATTCTGGGCAGCTTTGCCCTTTTCCCCGCCAAAACTCGATTTCAAAGGCTTCTTGGGCCCAATATCCGTTTCGAAACTCCCGTTTTCAAAACATTTCCAAAGTCTGTCCCTCCGACTGCCTCACGGTCAACACGAGACTCTTACTCTATCATTTTCTGTTTTCGACAAACAAAGACAGAAAAAGAGGGGTAGCGATAAGCACCCTATTTTTTCCCGCTCGACAGTCTCCAGTCCATCCAGACTTGTATTCAAGTCAATATGGACATTTTCCAATCTAAATCAATTTTTCTAGTCCAATCTAGTCAATCCATTGCTTCGCAAGCCCGCCAGGCCCAAAGAGAGGCAAAATGACCAAAATGCCCTTTGGGGCATTGTTCGGTCCAATTCCAATAGGTACGTCTTTCCAAAGACGGCAATTCCAATTCCAGTTCTAATTAAATCCGACACACCTTTCGAGAAAGTTGATTCCTTAAGGTGGTAAGACCCTCCAATCTGGCACATTTTCAAGTGAACTCTTTGGAACGGTAAGTCCCTTCAAACTCGTCGACCGAGACGAGATCCTAAGTCCCCTAGATGGTAGAACGGTCCACCTTTGGCGCCTACTAGCCCGCTAATGCAGAAATGTCCATTTTGGCACGCCTTTCGAGAATTTTGATTCCTTAAGTGCTAAGTCCATTTAGCAATTTCCCGAGATCAGATAGTCTCGAGAATGATTGGGAACCGTCAAAGTAGCGGAAGTACTCGTAAACATCACAACCGTCAGAGTGAGGGAAACACTTATAAACAGGTCGATATAGGGAATTGCAACTAACCTCTGTATCACGGGACCGCCGTTAGAGTGGCGAAAACACTCAAAATCCAAGTCAACACCGGTGCCTGCTAGCCTACTTCGGTGAAAAATAGAGATTTGGAAATAGAAATTTGGAGTTAGAAATTTGAAAATAGATTGGAGATTTGGAAAGATTTTGTGGAAATAGAAACTTGAAAAATATTGTGACCGCACCTATGAGGGTTGCTTACGTATCCTTTTGGAGGAATCAGGTCAATCGTAGTTCGGACAAGAGTCCCATAGAAAATAGAAGGTTGGATTGGAAGAAAGAGATTTTGATTGGAAAAAGGATTTGATTTGAACTTAGAATAGAGGATTGAAAATTGAAATTTAAAATTTTGGAATTGAAGAGATTGAATTTTGATTTGAAAAAATAAAACTTAGAAGAAAGATTTAGACTTATTTTAGAAAGATAGAGGTTTAAGAAACCTAGACTTGGGAAAGAGACTTAGGAAAGATTTGACTCGACTTGGAAGGTTTAGGAGATTAGGAAAGATTGGGTTTAGGAAATGTTTGAATTAGGAAAGGTTCAAATTAGGAAAGTGTCATCTTAGGAAAGTTTCAATTTGGAAAGTTCTGCTTTAGGAAAGCTTTCGAAATAGGAAAGTTTTGGAATTAGGAAAGTTCAACTTAAAAAAGTTTTGACTTTAGGAAAGTTTCAACTTAGGAAAGTTTTGAATTAAGAAAGTTTTATTTTAAGAAAGGTTTTGAAAGAGGAAAGGTTTTGAAAATAAGGAAGTTTTGAAAATAAGAAATTTTTTGAGTTTAGAAAGTTTTAGATTTGGAAAGATTTGAAGTTTTAAGAAAGTTTAGAATTTAGAAAGTTTTAGATTTAGAAAGTCTTAACTTAAGAAAGTTTTGAACTTGGAAAGCTTTGGATTTGGAAAGATTTTGAAATTTAGAAAGTTAGGATTTTGGAAAGATTTGGGTTTAGAAAGTTTTAACTTAAGAAAGTTTTGAACTTGGAAAGATTTGAAATTTAGAGAGTTTAAGATTTAGAAAGTTTTAGAGTTTTAGTTTTAGAAAATCTTGAGATTAGGAAAGGTTGAGTTTAGGAAAGATTTAAAAACTTAGATTTGGAAAGTTAAGATTTGAAAAGGGATGAAATTAAGGAAAGGGTTGAATTAGGAAAAATTTGGAAGCTTAATGTTTAAGGAAAGATTTGAAAGTTTTAGGAAACTTATGGTTTAGGAAGGTAGGAAATTAGGAGAGATTTGAATTTTGAGTTTTGAAGTTTAGGAAAGATTGTTATGTTCAAGTTTTGGAAACTTAAGATTTAGGGAAGTAGAAGATTAGGAAGGATTTGAACTAGGAAAGATTTGGATTAGGAAGGGATTGGATTTTGTTTCTAAAAGGGAATGTTTGATTTTGTGCCCAAAAACGGAGGATAAGATCTAGTTTCCTAAACGCGAAGATTTGATTTGGTTTCCTAAAGGAAAATTTTGATTTGACATGGATTTGATAAGGGGAAGTTTTAGAAACCTTAGATTTGGGAAGACTATAGTTTTGATGTAGAAAAGAGGTTTTGAAAATATGTATAGTTTTGATGTAAAAAGGGAGATTTTGGAAAGCTAGGTTTTAAGGTAAATTTGAAAATTATGTTTTTGGAAAGAAAATTAGGGTTTTCTAATTTTTAGCTCTAAGGCTTGACTTGGGCATCAAGAAAAGGGATTTTTGGAAAGTGCGTTTTTGGAAACGAAGATTTTAGAAGGAAAATCCTAGAGGGGAGTTTCTAGAAGGAAGATTTTGGGAAGACAATTTTTAGAAAGATTTTTGGTAGAAGATTGTTGGAGAGAGTTTTTGGAAAGATTTTTAGAGAGCGTTTTTAGAAAGTGAATTTTGGGGAGAGTATTTTGGAGAGGAGTCGAAAAAGGGAGTTTTGAAAAATAGATTTTTGGAGGGAGTTTTTGAAAACAACTTTGGAAAGGAGAGTTTTAGGAAAGTATTTTGAAAGAGGAGGTTTTAGGAAAAAAGATTTTTGAAAATAGAGTTTTTAGAAGGTATAAAAATGTCGCACTTTTCTAAAGCGATTCTAACCATAAGAGGGATAGAACCACTTTCAGAAAGCAGTTTTGAAAACAACAAGATTTGAAAATATGGACCATAAAAGTCACTTTAAATGTAACACTTTCCTAAAGCAACCCTAGCCATGGAAAAGCTAGAATCACCCTAAGGTTGTGATTTTGAAAACATGTTTTGTAAAAGGAGATTTTGATGCAATTTTGAAAACAAGTTTAATGCAAGCTTTGAAAACGAGTTTAAAAACGATTTTTGGAAGATGCAAGATCATGATATGCACAATGCAAGTTTGGGGTCGTGAACATACAAGGTTAAGGCTTCACCACATAATCAAGGGGGCCGAACCCACGTGGTCTCTGGTTAGCCTAAAGGAGAGCCCCCGACACGGTGACCCTCCAATAGTCTAATCCTACACATGGACCGGGAGTCCCCTTGTTTCAAGAATGCAAAGAAAGGGGGGGAAAGAGATAGGGGATTAAAATAGAGAAAACCCAAGTGGGTTAGGAGAGAGAAGAGAGAGGGGGGAATTGCAGAAATTTAAATAGAAAACCTACCTTCTGTCTTGTTTATTTTGCGTGCGTTGCTTTTCTTCGGTCTTCGCTTCACTTTAGTCTTGATCTTCGAGGGCTCGTCTTCGGTCTTCAAATCTTCATAGTTGCAGCAATTCAAGTCTTCAATGGAGGGTTGGAGGCTAGTGTATAAGTTGTAAGCACCTCATTTTTGCCCGCTCAGCAATCTGCAGCCCGACTGGGTTCGGTTTCCAACATCACAGCACAGGCAAGCTCAAGACGAGCCTTTCAATCTCCAATCCAGTCAATTGGTCGCTTCTCGGGCCCACAAGGACCCACTGGAGCCATAAGCACCATTATTCCAGGCAGTTTGTCAAACCGGGCGGTCTCGAAAACCAACGCCATCCAGGTAGCTTCCCGGGATCGGGCGATCTCGGGGACCAACACCTCATCAAAATTCCAGACAGTTCACTTCTGACGCCTGCTAGCCAGCCAATGTAGAATGTCCGCCATCCGATAGTTCTCCGAGACCGGGCATTCTAAGAGACCAACACCACCCTTCTAGGTAGCTTTCTAGGACCAGGCGTTCTCAGGAACCAACACCACCCTACAGGTAGCTCTCTAAGATCAGGCGTTCTTAGGGACCAACACCGCACAGGTAGTTTTCTAAGACCGGGCGGTCTCGGGAACCAACACCTAAGTCAACACCAGCGCCTGCTAGCCTGACTCGGTGAAAAATGACCAAACCTGCCATTTGGGCCTCCAGGCACGTTTTGGGAAGGTTCAAAATCCCTCAAAACGATAAGTCCATCCTTCCAAAATGTTGTCAAACCATTAGGCATCCCCTGCACGCCATTCGGTCCAAATCCGGGCCTATTCCAGCTCACTTTGGTTAAAATGATCATTTTGCCCCTGAGCGCCTCAGCACGGCACAAACCCTGCTGAACGGCAAAAGACTCTCCTAAAACCATCCCTAAACAGCCGTACACGCTTAACACAACATATCAAATCATTCCTGACCATTTCCAGCCAACTCTAGTCAAAATGACCGTTTTGCCCCTAGAAGCCCAAAAATGCCCCGAAACAGCACCGTCCTTGGGGTCTCGAGCAGAGGGTTTCACCACACGCCCTTGTTTAACCCAAGGAACACCCTACGACACTAAGCTCACACAACGCGATAAAAGTTCCCTGGAGCATCTCGCAGACGCTCGACCTAAATTGTCTTTTCCCCCGATTCCCTAGTTATAACGCACCGTCAACTGACTTGAGAAATGCGTAAATCAGGGAATTCTGGAAAGCTCGTTCGTAGATCTTTTTATCGATACAGCTCGATCAAATAGGTCACCTCCCGAAGCCCTCTATCGTACGGTGCGAAAACTATAACTTTTAGCAACCCTTGGAGCGTCTCACAGACACTCCACCAAGGTTGATTTTTTCTCCGATTCCTTAATCAAAACGCACTGTCAAATGACTTAAGAAATGCATAAATTTGGGAATTCCTGAAGGTATTTCCAGAGTACTTTCCATCGGTACGGTCTGATCAAATAGATCCCTTCTCGACGGCCTCGATCACACGAAATGAAAATAGCCACTTTCAAACACCCAGGGAGCGTATCATAGACGCTCCGCAAAAGTGACCTTTTTGGCACACTTCCCAAGACGATATCACTCACTTCCAAACATAATTCAAACTTTTCAAAAATATGAAAGTTCATCAGAAGCACTAGGAGAACATCCCAAGTGCGACCGATTCCCCCGAGACCTTCCCAATTGACTCAATTATCGAGGTAAAGTTTGGATGAACTTTCCCGATGATGGAGCGTATGCTACATGCGCTCAAATTTTGATCAGATCGACCGACTTTCGATCAACGGTCGAGATTTAACCAGTACAAAGGGTGCCACGTGTTATTCTGGCAAAGGAACAATACCTGCGCATGTCCTACATGTGCAAGGCAAAATTTTGGCCATGCGCATGTAGCACATGCGCAAGACTTGTTCCAGATTGCCTACAAATAGAGGCCTCCCCCCTTGTATATTCCAGGTCCGAAATTGATACGAAGTTTTGCTGAAATCACTCCAAAAACTCGAATCTCTATATACATTCCTCCCCTCCAACACTTAGGCAAGATTCTACCCCTCCTAAACCTATACACTCCACATACAAGGCCTCATACACACTTATACACTCCACTCTAGCCTCTCAAGCCCTTCTTGAAGTCATTCAATTTCCAATCAAGATATCCATTGAAGACTACAAGAGTGTTAAGGGCAAAAGGTGGTATCCCTTTTACATTTGTGCTCTCCCCAACTCTTCTCTTCTCCCTCCTAGCCTACTTAGGCTATTCTCTATTTTAATCCCCATCTTCAACCCCCCTTTCTTGCATGCTTGAGCCAAGAGGGCTCTTAGATCATGCCTAGAGGAAAGCAAGTGAGAGCAACCGTGTAGGGGGACCTCTCACTAGCCTACTTTAAGATGGTATGGCCTAGGAGCCTCTTGTTTATGTGGTGTAGCCTAAAAGCCTTGTATGTGAATCATGACCCCTTGCATATTGCTATCTTAATCATGTCTTGTGTGCTTGGCTTTATTTTATGCTTATTGTCATGCTCCACAATGCTTCCATTGCTCTTAATTTTATGCCATTTTCAAGTTCTATGTTTCTTTCAAAATCGTTCCAAGAGTTGGCCCCTTGAAGTTTAGGATGAGACCTTAGGAGTCATGCCTTGGAAAATCCCTCACTACCTCCTAATTCACATTTTTGCATCATTGCATTACAACTTGCATGAAAGTTGCTTTCAAACTCTCTAATTTTCAAGGTTTCCATTCTCTCAAATTTAGTGGTTAAAATGGCTCCATGGAACCCTCTCTTGAATGGTCTCCGTTTATATTGGCCATAGGAGCCCTAAATTGTTAGAATGGTTCCATTTTCTCTTTATGATCGCCTAAGAATG
The DNA here is from genome assembly GCA_033060915.1 of Euryodendron excelsum. NCBI lineage: Eukaryota > Viridiplantae > Streptophyta > Magnoliopsida > Ericales > Pentaphylacaceae > Euryodendron > Euryodendron excelsum. The sequence goes on from CM065397.1 coordinate 19,626,397, forward strand.
ATGTTCAAACTCTTTGATATGGTTCCTATTCTCTCAAGTGTAGTGGTTGGAATGCCCCCATGGAACCCTCTCTTGAGTGGTCTCCCTTTTGTTGGCCATATGAACCCTCTCTTGATGGAATGGTTCCCTTGAAAAATGGTTTTCAAAATCCTTCTCAAACGATGATTTTCAAAATGCATTCTCTCCTTCTTTGCGTAAAAAATGATTTTTCAAAAATTACCATCATTATGTTGATTTTTAACCCCTTATACTCTTGTTAAGATAGTGGTTATAATGGCCATGAGGAAACCTCCCTTGGAATGGTCTCCAAGCACCACCCATACAAACCATACTCTTGACTAGAGTCAAAATTTTCATGGAAATGATCTTCAAAGAAATGGCCTACTAAAGTCCATTGCATAACATGTTTTGTTTTCCAAAACTCTTTCCAAAAATGCACCAAACCACACTTCAAAATCATCTTTCAATCCAGCCCTAGGTTAACTTGACCCTAGCTACCACACCCTAGGTTAACTTGACCCTAGTTACCTAACCCTAGGTCGACTTGACCCTAGTTGACCAACCTTAGGTTAGCTTGACCCTAGTTACATAACCCTAGGTTAACTTGACCCTAGTTACCAAATCCTAGGTTGACTTGACCCTAGTTGACCAACCCTAGGTTAACTTGATCCTAGTTATCCAAACCTAGGTTAACTTGACCCTAGTTCACTTACCTTAGGTTAACTTAACCCTAGTTAGTTAACCCTTAGTCTTCTTAACCTTAGGTCAACCTAACTTGAGTTAGTTAACCTTAGGTTCCCCCTAACCCTAGGCTAACCTAACCTAGGTTAATACACTTCAAGGTTCCAACTCTTGAACCCTTTCTTCAAATGACCATTCAAAATTTCAAATTATCCTCCTAACCTATTCCTCCAAAACCTCCTACCCCCATGATTTCAAAAACCCAACTCCATAAACTCTTCTACTGTCCCTACACTCCATCTTCAAAGCATTTCCAAAAACATTTTCGAAAGGTCATAAATCTAAGGTGTCCCTAGCCCTCTCATGGTTAGGGATTCCAAGGACAAGTGATAAATCAAGAACAACCTCTAAGGTTGTCCATATTTGGATTCCAAAACCTTAGCCATTTCCAAAAACCACTCTCCAAACCAATTCATCAAAACATTCCTCCAAGGTTTTCAAAACAAGACTTCAAAAACACTCTCAGGTTCCTTGAGTCATGACAAAGCCTTTTTCCAAAAACTCCTTTAAGGTGATCCAAAATCACTTTCAAAAAACACTCCACCATTCAATTTCAAGTCAAAACTTCCGAGACCACAAAGAGTCTTCAACTTCCAAGACCACAAAGAGTCTTCAACTTTCAAGACCTCAAAGTGTCTTAAACTCTTTCAAAGACCCAAAGTGTCTTCAAACCTTCCAAAGGCCCTAATGTGCCTATTTTCCATCGGGCTCTTGCTCGAACTACAACTGACCTGATTCTCGCCAAATGAGATACGTAGGCAACCTAAAATGGTGCGGTCATAACTTTTATTTCAACTCCAATCCCTTTTCCAAAATTCCAATCCATTCAAAGTTTCTATTCCAAACTTTTTCAAAACCCCCATTATTTTCAAACTTCTTCCAAAACTTGCATCATGCATCGTTCATCCAAAAAGTGATGACTAAACCCCTTTTTCAAAGTTGTAAAGTGGATATTAAGTGGACAATGGTAACCGGTTATTCTAGTGGGTGAACAAAGGGTGATTAGACATATGGGTACCGAAAGGGTGGAGTAGGGTGATGATCTTAGGATATCTTCCCTACACGTAACCAACTCCCGGACCATGGATTTTTGTTTTTGAAAGAACAAAAGGGAGTTATTTTCAAAGAGGGCTTAAATATTTCCAAAGGTTGCCAAACGACCTATTTTCCTAAAAACCCTATCTTGAGAGAATTTTCAAAAACTCTAAGTTTAATCTTCGGATTAACACTTAGTTTTAGGTGCCCTAACTCACCTTAATCAAGTTAGGTGACAACTCCTATTTTTCTAAAAAGCCTTTAGTCAAATCAATTTTCAAACCTAGTCGCACTTGTCCTTCTAGGAGGACGAGTTCTAGTGACAGAGTTCCGTGCTTTAGGGTCTCCGAGCCGAAAGGACCTTGGACACCCCAAAAACCGAAGCGCGACAGCTGGCGACTCCACTGGGGACATTTAGAGGGTTAGGCCATTAACATGTCTTTTTACCCTTCACTCACCCAGAATCTCCGGTTCCCTTGCCCAATTTTATTCACTCTTTGAATTTTTCAAATTTTCAAAGCAAGCTTTATTTTTCAAAATGATTTTCAAATAAGTGTCATCGCTTGCATTCATTGCCTACATTCATGCTTTTGCATCAATTTTACCTTGCATTGAGCTTCTTTTGAAAAGTTACAAACTCTTTGCATTCTTCTTTTGTAGGTGGACCTTTGTTCACATTTTTATCTTATTTATTGCCATGTATGTGAATGAATGGACAGGATGTGATGTGCGTTGTTGGGTCCTTTCCTCTATTTTTCAAAAATTCCACACACACTTGGTGCGCTCACTTGCATTTGCATCTTACATGTATTACCCGGTTACTACCCTTCTAGATAGAAGGGAGAATAGTATATTGACTGTGGGCGGATGCTGTGTCAGTTTCTTAGCCTACGGTCTCTTGATAGTTCCCCCGCTCGAACCACCATCTAAAGATGGAGTTCACCCTTTTGGGGGTGGATGCCGGAGGAATGAAGGTTCGGGGACCGAGTTTTTTAGGAAGCATTAGTAAACCCACAACCTCATGCTCATGTAGCACCCCATGCATAGCCGAACCTCTGTCGGATTTAGGACACACGCGTCAATTTCAAAATCAAGGAGGAAAGGGTGACCGCTGTATTCCTTATAAATCTTGCTTAATCCTTGCTATTATGCTATCTAATTCTTGCTGCTTCCATGAACATGCATCATAACTGCTCATATATTGGAATGCACTTCAAGACAAGAGTTCTCAAAGTGACTCAAGTCATTGCATCTTCATGCATCCAATCAACCCTTAGAGAAAGGCTCAAAGACCTTCTCGCTCAATTTAAGCCAACCCAAAACTCCTAAGGGTATCACGAGACCCTAAGGATTCATGGCATGCATCAAAGTCATCTTATAAAGAGGGGCCCTAATCCCTCTTCGCTCACAGAGATAAGGTTGCCAAGAAGATAAGGGAGCAATTCAAATCAAGGCCTCCTACCAACAAAGCAGATCCGAAGGCTCAAGAGTAGTTTAGGATCCTATAATGTAGAAATAGGTGGAAGTCCCGAGGAAAAAGTTCCCCTTCCCCATTTTTATGTCTTTTTGAAAAATTCTATGTACCAAAAGGAATTCATCTTAATAAAATCGTTCTTATTGTCAAATGAATGAATGAATCTACGAATAGATGAATGAACAGTGGCAGGTATAGTATTTGCATGCAGGGGCAATCCCTTATCTCCAGACATGAGCCAAAGCATCATGCTTAGCTCCCCTCAAAAGGCAAGGGCATCCTTAGGACACGCAACGCATAAAACCTTTCCAAATCGAGAACCTAACATGCAATCTTTTTGTTTTATTTTTCTTTAATTTCTTTTCCTCCCCCCATCTCATCAAAAGACTAGCCATAGCTTTGGTGAGACTGCTTGCATTGTAGGTCACCATTGCTCCACGGAAAGGAAGAAGAGGAACACGAGTGACCCCCGTCCTTCGAACGCCAATCTATACTCGACAAAGAACAGCACAAATGTCAAGCGAAGGCAACATCCCCGATCAACAGAACAGTTCAATGACACGTGAAGAAGTGAATGAAATGAAGCCAAAGATAGACGAAATGTTCAAACTCATACAACTAATGGCCTTCAAAGGGCCCATCAAGAACCCTTAGGCATCCACATCCTATCCTAAGGAAACTGAAGCAATCCCACCAAGGGTCGTCCTGCAAACTGACGGTACAACAAAGAGTAAGGAGATCCCTAAAGTAGTACAAACCGAGGAAGGAGAGGAGGACAACCCTGAAACCATCTTGCTAACTGCCACTTCAAAGAAAGAAGGCCCAGACCCTTTCGATCTCAAAATACAAGGCTTGGAGGAGTCCCTGCGTAGTCTCCATGGTCATGACACCTTCGGCGGGATGGCTTACGACGAACTTTGCTATTTCCCAGACCACCCAAGGCCGCCCAAGTTCAAAATGCCCGACTTTCAGAACTATGACGGGAGTGGGGACCCCGTAGCACACTTGAGATTGTACGCTGGGGCATTAAGCGGACATGGGAATGACCCTAAACTTCTGATGCAATTGTTTCAACACAACCTAACTAGGCCAGCTTTACAATGGTTTGCTCGCTTGGACTTGAGGAAAATAACAACCTGGAATGAGTTAGTCATAGCTTTTCGATCTCAATATCGGCATAACAGTGACCTGACCGTAGACAGATGCGCCTTGATGATGATGACTCGAGGTGAAAAGGAAAGCTTCAAAAGTTATGCTTTGAGATAGAGGGAGGCGGCTGCACAAGTTAGCCCTCCACTGCTAGAGAAAGAATATGTATAGCTGTTCGTGAATACCTTCCAAGGGTTGTACTATGAGCGCTTGTGCTTAAGTGTCAGAAAGAGCTTTTCTGAGTTGATAATGCAAGGGGAAATGTTGAGAGTGGGCTGAAAACTGGTAGAATCACTGACCCCTATGCCAAGATAAGTGAGGGATTTGCGAACGCGGCCAAGAAGGTGGCAACCACTCGGGGCACGGGCAAGAAAGAGGGAGAAGTGTCTGCTATCCTACCTACACAACAACAACCATATTACCCCCAATACCAAGCTCGGCCTTCACCACCTGCTCCCATTATCAATATCCTCGTTGCTGCTATCCAAGCACCCCCAACTGGGCCTGCTGCAACCCGACCATACTTCAACCCCAACAAGAACAATAACCGACGGAATCGAGAGTTCACACGATTGGCATGCACCCAGATAGAGGCCTATCATGAGCTCCTCAAGGTCAAGCATATAAACCCCATTCCCCCGCGGCCATTGCCAAGCCCACTACCGCCAACTTTCAACCCTGCCCTTACCTGCGAGTACCATTCTGGGGGATAGGGGCATGACACAGAATCCTGTTTCTCCTTGAAACATAAGATTCAAGACCTCATTGACAACAAGGTCATTAACACCCAAGGTCCCCACACCCAATGTCACGACGAATCCCCTATTAGACCATGCTGTCAACATCATCACCGAGGGTGAGGCGGATCCTGATGGCATCATAACCGTAGAGTACTTCGAGGATGAGTCAGACACTGAAAGCGATTGGGAGGAAGAACTGCCACCATGCCCCATCTATCTTTTCAATGCAAGTGGAGAGCAAGACCCTTTCGACTGGCCCATGGATGAACCTGTTGCAAACATTCCCAATGATACTAAACCTGTTGACGACTGGGGAGAGGAATTCCTACACCCTAGATATGCTGAAGCCGAGGCTCGCCTGAAGGAGGAGCTTTTTGATTACGAGGATATGGGTTGGGGCATCTATGAGCCAAAACTGTCGAACCCACCCTTCGACTTCAACGAAGGCGATCTGGATAGCCTGTTTGAAGAAATCTACAAAGAGGAAGCCAAGGAAAAGTCGTCGCAAGCCTCTGATGAAGGTTTGATTATGAAATCCCAAGAAGACGAACAAGAGAAAACTGCTTAACTAAAGGAAAGTCAGCAGAAGTCCCAAGAAGGGACACACAACCCCACTGGCCCCATTAAAGAAAAAGAAGGAAAGGAGGAAGCCCTGGTTACGCTATGGCTGGTGATCTCTGCCACACCACAACTGACACATTAATTCGCCCAGCACGACCAAGTGAAGAAGCCGGCAAATGGAGCATGGAGGAGGCAGGCATGATCCCAAAGCCTACTTAAAGAAGTGGTTACCAAAGGGATGTCCTTCTAATCAAACTTTGTCTTTAATTTCCTGTTAATCTTTGTTTCGTTAACCTTACTTTCATCTTTTGCTAATCAAGAGCTCATCATGTAAACAGAACCTTTTGAAATGAAAAAAAAAAGAGGTTGAAATTTGCATTTATCGTCTTTGGCACTTGCTCTTTCTCAGAATTTTCCTTTCCTATTGTTATGCCCTAACTTGAAAGGAGAGATGGTATGTACATCCTCGCTCGGGGGGGACCATTTCTGATCCAAAGGAGAGATAGCAAAAGGAAGGAAAGGGAGTGGGTCACGAAAAGGTGGCTTCCGAAGGACGCCATGGCAAAGCGGTCAGCAGTTAGACCCTCGAAAGGAGGAGAAGCCCTCATTTCAAAATCCCTGGAATAGTAAGCATAACTCCTATGGTCAACCCACTCGAGCCCCAAGTAATTCTCATTTAAATACCCTAACTAGGAATCACCCCCCACATTGGGGCAAGTGCAAGTAACAGGACAGCTAAGCTAACTCTTATTTGTTTCAAAGGATAACGCTGAAACCTCTAAAATTGAACTTCATAGTCTAAGCAATCTTGTCTAAAAGGAAGAGGGGCCATCTATTCTGCTACCATACCGTTAAAAGAAACACTCTTTGAAAAACCCCTTTTGAGCCAATTTATATTCTTTCAAAAAATCCACCCTGGTGATCACTCCCTGCAATGGGCAAAAGCAAACTTGGAGGAAAAAGGGACAAAAAGGAGCATAGAGAGAAAGAAAGCCCTTTCCTACCACAAAAAAGGAGGGAAACAAGGCAATACACCAAAAAAAAATGATGATGATGAAATGAAAAAATGAATGATGATGATGATGAAAAATGATGAAAATGAAATAACGATTAGTGTCCTGAAAGTTAAAAGATTGTGTAAGCAATAATAGTACTGGGGTAAGAACTAAAAGAAATGATGAGCCCTATATGGGCACAAGTTGATACAAAAAAAAAAAAAAAAAAAAGGAGAGAAGGGAGATAGGGAAAGAAGCCCGCAGACGAAAGGAAAAGACCTGAAAAGGTGGTCACCAGTGAACCCCATAAGCCACATCACGCTTTGAGCCACCAATACCCTTTCCTTCAAAATCCCGCAACCTAGCCACATTACAACCCCCAGAAAGTCCCCTCAGATCAGGGAAGATTGCTTAGTCTAAACAAGTTCAAAAGGAAGTGGCGATACCCGAAAAAGAAAAGGGAACAAAGCAGCAAAAGTTTACTTAAGGTGGTTCTGGTTACTATCGCCTTAAAAAAAAAAAAAAAAAGAAGTCATTTGAGCCTAAATACCCTTTCATTCATCTCCCATTACCTAGCCTACATTACGGTCCAAAGTAAAGTCTTCTCAGATTGAGGATGGAAACTGTTCACTCATTTGCTAAAGGTTACTTCGACTGTCACCTGGAGAGTCTACCAGATCAAACATAAGGCCCCTGAGAGAAAGTCAATTGAGTGACAATTCCTCAAATAAGGGAGAGGGGGGGAATCGGATCCAAAAATGAAAACCCTAGGGATGGGATAACTGCTATCCCGCCATGACAGGAAAAAGGCGCAACAAAAAGGGGAGTCTCCAAAGAAAGAGCAAAGTGCCGAAATGACAATTTTCGGGGAACGCCCGATCTACCTCTAAACCTATCTTCATAAAGTCATATGCACGCCTGCGCACTCTGCCTGACATGTGTAATAATGCACCCACCTTTTTCACATCTGCTTAGAGTTTGTACATATCCACCACTTCTTATGCATGCCATGATTTCTGTACCCTTGTGTTTGCATTCATACCCATCATATACCCACATAACATATATGGCAAGGCAAGAAGGAAGAAATAATCATCATCACATGCAAGAAACAAAAATATTGTACACAAAAGCATCATACAGTCATCATCCATGAGGGCCAACATACGACCTCAAAAACATAAAACGATACAGCCAAACTAACTAAACTACAATTGTGTCAATAGATAAAAAGGGGTGCCTCAAGGAGCAGGGTCATCATCCAATTCAAAGTCGCCTATATCCGGCACATGCGGAGAGGGCTGGCTGGAGGAAGCTCCCGCGTCAAAAGGACCCTGGCCAAGGAGAAAGGCAAAAAGGGAAGAGGAGATAGCGTTAGAAAACAAGAGATGCGTAAGGAATATGAAAGTAGTGAACCACAAATAACGTACCCAACGGACCTCCACCTCAGCGCGATACGGATCCCGTGCCTGGTAAGCTGCTAGGTACTCCTCCTCAGATACAAAGCCCTGGGCCCGACGTTAAAGCTCCACCACCTCATGGCCAGCCACCTGCCCGCTGACCACCAGATCCAGCTGGGTGAAAGCACCAATAGATCTCGCCCGGAAGTGAGCCTTATAATCCACATCCGGCAAAAGCAAGAACCGATCACCAGGGACCCCGACTATATAAGGGATCTCTACCCCGGCTCGACAAAGTCCAAACATATACTGGGGACGATCCATGGCGGCGCGGAAAGTAGTATGAAACTACCGCCAGTGATGCTCCCCGAGGTACGTCTCCCATGACACGGGGCCCCGAAAGGTGATCTGCGACCTGGATAAAAGGATGACATCCCTCATACCGGCATACTGTGTGGATCGGTGATAAGATGCCCAAGTCACATCCCGAGGCCTCAGCAACTCTAAGTTAGCCCTAAGGGCTACAAAATCTATGAGCAAGGACCGCTGGAATACCTATTGTCTGGCCCATCTCGTGGCCAGTGAGAAAGCATCGCCTGCTAACACCTTCGGTCGGCGAACTGGCAAATACTCATAGCTCCACCATACCAAAAACGGCCAAAAGCTCGTCAAGCTCCCCCAAGCCCCGGATGTCCTCACACTCATCCCTCGTAAGAAGCAAGCAAAGGTGAAAGCACCCTAGTCAACATAATCTAGCGTGTCCAGATCCGCTACCAGGCTCACTAAAGACAAAGGGACCGTCGACCTATTATTGTTGCAAAAGCAACTAAAGATGACATACAGCACCAACCGGCGCCTCATAATAACCTGGTCATCTGGTGAAGGCTCAAAAGTAACGGCTGTCTCGGCCGAGCATAATAGTGAAGCTGGGAAACTCGAGCCCCCAAGCCCTGGCAACCCCAAGAGAATACGGGCCTCCTCCAGAGACACGTCCCGTAGAGAGATCGGTACCCCTCCGAAAGATAGCCCGGTAATCATAGCCTAGTCCACGGGGGTAGGTCCTAACTCGAAACCCACCAAATGCACGGTCCCTGTCTCCCCAAACCACCGCTCCAACAACCCCATAGCAATCCAGTGATCAAGTCTATCAATCTGTAGGGTCATAAAAGCGTCGAAACCGATCCGATGCAAAAAGTCCCGATAAGAGGGAGCTGACGCCTGCATAGCCCTCAAGGCCGAGATACTGGGCCCTCTAAATGAACTGTGGGTAGACGATGGCATCCGGCCATAGCGCGAATATAGGCTCAGATGGAACGCCAAATCACGCAACGGGTGAATATCAAGAATGGCTAGCTGATCATCGGTAAATGAAGTATCCCTCCGCCTATCCCGAACAGAGGCCATACCGTATCCTGTCCGGGGATCCATAAACGAGTCAGCCTCATCCTCAAATCTCTCGTCAGGAGTGGCGGAGGGCTGTCCCCTCACAGAGCTCCCACTAGAAGCTATCCTACTCGAAGATCTTTGTGACCCACTGTGGCCGCCCCGAGGAGAACCGACCCTACCACTGCTCCGCGCAGAAACACCCCTATTGCCTCCGCGGGCTGTGCCACCTCGACCACTAGTCCGAGCTGAGCCACTTCGGCTGTTACCTCTAGCCGAGCTACCCCGACTACTGCCACCCTCCTCAAGCTCTATCCGTGGCGCTTTCCCGTGTCGCCTCCTGTCCGGACCGTCACCTCCGGCCTCCAACATCCTGAAAGATGGCAATATTCAAGAGGATCAATCAGTTACTATATGTGAAAAATCGTAAACATAAGTGTGTCGATGTATATACACAAAAAAAAAAAAAAAAACAAAAAAAATGAAAAAAAAGAGGAAGAAGAAAAAAAAAAAAGAGAAAAAAAAAGAAAAAAAGAAGAAGAGAAGAAAAAGAAAAAGTGGAAGGGCTAGGGCTAGGGCCCCATGTATCACCGTTTAAAATTCTCTAAGGGTTTTCCAGCCTTCCCTTCAAAAGGCTTGGTTTCAAGATTTTCAAAACAATTTCATGGGCTTTCCCCTTTAAAAGCCCTATTTCAAAATTTTCTAACGGTTTTCCAGCTTTTTCCACAAAAAGTTTGGTTTCGAAGTTTCCAAACTGGTTTTTGGGTTTTCTCCTTCAAAAACCCTGGTTCAAAAATTCTCTACGGTTTTCAAGCTTTTTCCTCAAAAAGTTTGGTTTCGAAGTTTCCAAACCAGTTTTTCAGGTTTCTCCTTCAAATATCTTGGTTCAAAAATTTTCTACGATTTTCAAGCTTTTTCCTCAAAAAGTTTGGTTTCGAAGTTTCCAAACCGGTTTTTCGGGTTTTCTCTTTCAAAAACCCTAGTTCAAAACTTCTCTACGGTTTTCAAGCTTTTTTATCAAAAAGTTTTGTTTCGAAGTTTTTAAACCGGTTTTTCAGGTTTTCTCCTTCAAAAACCCTGGTTCAAAAATTTTCTAACAATTTTCAAACTTTTTCCTCAAAAAGTTTGGTTTTGAAGTTTCCAAACTGGTTTTTCGGGTTTTCTCCTTCAAAAAACAAAACCCTAGTTCAAAAATTCTCTACAGGTTTTCAAGCTTTTTTCTCAGAAAGTCTAATTTCAAAAATTTCGAAACTGGTTTCTTGGGCTTTCCCCTTCAAAAGCCCTACTTCAAGATTTTCTAACAGTTTCTTGGGCTTTCCCCTTTAAAGGCCACATTCCAAAGTATTTCTAAAATCAAATTTTCAGAGTTTTCTCCTTCAAAAATCCCATCCAGAAAAATTTCCTACAAATGCAGTTTCTCCGGGTTTTCCCTTTCAAAAGCCCTATTCCCAGAAAGATTTGCCTTACCAGAAGCTTTTAAAGCTAAATGTTAAAATTTTTGAAAATCTCGACAGAGTTTCGCCTTAAAAAGTCACTACCCTGAAATTTCACAAGTCACAAACGCAACCTGAAACATCTCAAACCATCAACTAAAACAACCCCATCTTCCAAAACACGCATCCCGTTCTCTAACGCAATTTTTAAGCCAATTTTTCGATCATTTCAAATTTTCCTATTTCATCTACATTTCCAAAAATTTCACAAAATTTCCTGAAACATGCAAGAATATCACTACAGTTTTCAAAAAATATTTTATGATTTTTCAACCATCGACGAGATCCATTTTATAATTTTCTTCAATTTTTCCTATTTTTCATAATTTCTAAAATTCAAAAATTTAAAATTTTTCAAAAAATTACGAAACTTTATACGGTTGTTCTACACATTTTTCTAAGGTTCTCGGTGTAAAAATCCCTCACAAACGGTCAATGCCCAAGCCCGTAGAGGCTTTTTTTCGAGTCTCGCAGGAAACCCTCTTTCGCAAACATGCAATATCATCCAAAATGCACTCAAATCTCCACCAAATCACAAGAACAATCCAATCATTGTGTTCTAAACATCTTAAAGTATAGGATTATGCAGATCATTTGCAAGAAACGGAGCTACATGCATTAAAATCAAGGAAATTTTCAAAAACTAACCTTTCGAATTCACTGGCGAAAACCAAGCTTTTCGACGAGAATCCGGCGACGATGGTGATCTCTGGCACGTGCCCGACGTCACCCAACACTCCTCTAACGATTCCCGAGCAAAACTGTGTGAAATACTTCAGAGAGAATCCTGAAATCGATCGAAACTCGAAGGCACAGTGAGCAAAACGCGAACCTGCTCTGTTTTAATGGCCACAGGCTAGCGCATGTAGCAGATGCGCCAAAACAAAAACTCAACTGGCGCATGTATTACATGTGCATGGCTTAAAACACCAAATGTGCGTGTGTTACATGCGCTCGACCCTCCTGCTTCCCGCCAAAACCAGTTTCAAGCCACCAAAAATCCAAATTTGCCCTTATGGCTTTGTCGAAAACCGGAAGTCGAGCCTTTAACATTCACTAGCAGGAATCAGTTGCCCTGGACCAAACTGTGTCAAGCTGACAACCCGGTTCTCGACCTAGGCCTAAGACTTTCAAATTCCCAAATCTTCCAGACCAGTAGCCCACAAGAGGTTTCAAAGCATTCCAAATTCACTAACACATCGTCCCTTCAATCGCCTCGCAGCCAAAAAGGGATTCTTACTTTGTTATTTTTCTACCTTCGACAAGCAAAGCTAGAAAAAGAGGGGCAGCTGTAAGCACCCCATTTTTGCTCGCTCGACAATCTCCGACCCGACCAGGTTCGGTTTCCAACATCACAACACAGGTAGGCTCAAGACAAGCCTTTCAATCTCCAATCCAATCAACTGGTCACTTCTCGGGCCCACAAGGACCCGCTGGAGCCATAAGCACCATTATTCCAGGTAGTTTTCCGGACTAGGCGGTTTCGGAAACCAACGCCATCCAGGTAGCTTCCCGGGATCGGGCGATCTCGGGGACCAACACCTCATCAAAATTTCAGACGGTTCACTTCTGGTGCCTGCTAGCCCGCCAATGTAGAATGTCCGTCATTCACTAGTTTTCCAAGATCGGGCGTTCTTAGAGACCAACACCACCCTTCCAGGTAGCTTTCTGAGACTAGGCGTTCTCAGGAAGCAACACCACCCTACAGGTAGCTCTCTAAGACCAGGTGTTCTTAGGGACCAACACCACAAAGGTAGTTTTCTGAGACCGGGCGGTCTTGGGAACCAACACCTAGGTCAACACCGGCACTTGCTAGCCCGACTCAGTGAAAAATGACCAAACCTGCCCTTTGGGCCTCTAGGCTCGTTTTGAAAAAGTTCAAAATCCCTCAAAACAATAAGTCCATCCTTCCAAAATGTTGTCAAACCATAAGGCATCCCCGCATGCCATTCGGTCCAAATCCGGGCCTATTCCTGCTCACTCTGGTCAAAATGACCATTTTACCCCAGAGCGCCTCAGCACGGCACAAACCCTGCTGAACGGCAAAAGACTCTCTCAAAACCATACCTGAACAGCCCTACATGCTTAACACAACATACCAAACCATTCCTAACCATTTCCAGCCAACTCTGGTCAAAATGACCGTTTTGCCCCTAGAAGCCCAAAAATGCCCCGAAACAGCACCGGCCTTGGGGTCTCGAGCAGAGGGTTTCACCACACGCCCTTGTTTAACCCAAGGAACACCCTACAACACTAAGCTCACACGACATGATAAAAGTTCCCTGTAGCGTCTCACAGACACTCCGCCTAAATTGTCTTTTCCCCCGATTCCCTAGTTATAACGCACCGTCAACTGACTTAAGAAATGCGTAAATCAGGGAATTCTCGAAAGCTCGTTCGTAGATCTTTCTATCGATACGGCTCGATCAAATAGGTCACCTCCCGAAGCCCTCCATCGTACGATGCAAAAACTATAACTTTTAGCAACCCCTGCAACGTCTCACATACGCTCCGCCAAGGTTGATTTTTTCTTCGATTCCTTAATCAAAACGCACCGTCAACGACTTGAGAAATGCTTAAATTTGAGAATTCCTGAAGGTATTTCCAGAGTACTTTCCATCAGTACGGTCCGATCGAATAGATCCCTTCTCGATGTCCTCGATCACACGAAACGAAAACAGCTACTTTCAAACTCCCAGGGAGCGTATCACAGACCCTCCGCAAAAGTGACCTTTTTGGCACACTTCCCAAGACGATATCACTCACTTCCAAACATAATTCAAACTTTTTGAAAACATGAAAGTTCATCGGAAGCACTAGGAGAACATCCTGAGTGCGATCGATTCCCCTGAGACCTTCCCAATCGACTCAATTATCGAGGTAAAGTTTGGATGAACTTTCCCGGTGATGGAGTGTATGCTACATGCGCTCAAATTTTGATCAGATCGACCGACTTTCGATCAACGGTCGAGATTTAACTAGTACACAGGGTGCCACGTGTTATTTTGGCAATGGACCAGTACCTGCGCATGTCTAACATGTGCAAGGCCAAATTTTGGCCATGCGCATGTAGCACATGCGCAAGGCCTGTTCCAGATTGCCTATAAATAGAGGCCTCCCCCCTTGCATATTCCAGGTCTGAAATTGATAAGAAGTTTTGCAGAAATCACTCCAGAAACTCGAATCTCTATATACATTCCTCCCCTCCAACACTTAGGCAAGATTCTACCCCTCATAAACCTATACACTTCATATACAAGGCCTCATACACACTTATACACTCCACTCTAGCCTCTCAAGCCTTTTTGAGGTCACTCAAGCTCCAATCAAGATATCCATTGAAGACTACAAGAGTGTTAAGGGCAAAAGGTGGTATCCCTTTTACATTTGTGCTCTCCCCAACTCTTCTCTTCTCCCTCCTAGCCTACTTAGGCTATTCTCTATTTTAATCCCCATCTTCAACCCCCCTTTCTTGCATGCTTGACCCAAGAGGGCTCTTAGATCATGCCTAGAAGAAAGCAAGTGAGAGCAACCATGTAGGGGGACCTCTCACTAGCCTACTTTAAGATGGTATGGCCTAGGAGCCTCTTGTTTATGTGGTGTAGCCTAAAAGCCTTGTATGTGAATCATGACCCCTTGCATATTGCTATCTTGATTATGTCTTGTGTACTTGGCTTTATTTTATGCTTATTGTCATGCTCCACAATGCTTCCATTGCTCTTAATTTTATGCCATTTTCAAGTTCTACGTTTCTTTCAAAATCGTTCCAAGAGTTGGCCCCTTGAAGTTTAGGATGAGACCTTAGGAGTCATGCCTTGGAAAATCCCTCACTACCTCCTAATTCACATTTTTGCATCATTGCATTACAACTTGCATGAAAGTTGCTTTCAAACTCTCTAATTTTCAAGATTTCCATTCTCTCAAATTTAGTGGTTAAAATGGCTCCATGGAACCCTCTCTTGAATGGTCTCCGTTTATATTGGCCATAGGAGCCCTAAATTGTTAGAATGGTTCCATTTTCTCTTTATGATCGCCTAAGAATGATGTTCAAACTCTTTGATATGGTTCCTATTCTCTCAAGTGTAGTGGTTGGAATGCCCCCATGGAGCCCTCTCTTGAGTGGTCTCCCTTTTGTTGGCCATATGAACCCTCTCTTGATGGAATGGTTCCCTTGAAAAATGATTTTCAAAATCCTTCTCAAAAGATGATTTCCAAAAATGCATTCTCTCCTTCTTTGCATCAAAAATGATTTTTCAAAAACTACCATCATTATGTTGATTTTTGATCCGTTATCCTCTTGTCAAGATAGTGGTTATAATGGCCATGAGGAAACCTCCCTTGGAATAGTCTCCAAGCATCACCCATACAAACCATACTCTTGACTAGAGTCAAAATTTTTATGAAAATGATCTTCAAAGAGATGGCCTACTAAAGTCCATTGCATAACATGTTTTGTTTTCCAAAACTCTTTCCAAAAATGCACCAAACCACACTTCAAAATCATCTTTCAATCCAACCCTAGGTTAACTTGACCCTAGCTACCACACCCTAGGTTAACTTGACCCTAGTTATCTAACCTTAGGTTGACTTGACCCTATTTGACCAACCTTAGGTTAACTTGACCCTAGTTACATAACCCTAAGTTAACTTGACCCTAGTTACCAAACCCTAGGTTGACTTGACCCTAGTTGACCAACCCTAGGTTGACTTGACCCTAGTTGACTAACCCTAGGTTAACTTGACCCTAGTTCACTCACCTTAGATTAACTTAACCCTAGTTAGTTAACTCTGAGTCTTCTTAACCTTAGGTCAACCTAACCTAAGTTAGTTAACCTTAGGTTCCCCCTAACCCTAGGCTAACCTAACCTAAGTTAATACACTTCAAGGTTCCAACTCTTGAACCCTATCTTCAAATGACCATTCAAACTTTCAAATTATCCTCCTAACCTATTCCTCCAAAACCTCCTACCCCCATGATTTCAAAAACGCAACTCCATAAACTCTTCTAATGTCCCTACACTCCATCTTCAAAGCATTTCCAAAAACGTTTTCGAAAGGCCATAAATCTAAGGTGTCCCTAGCCCTCTCATGGTTAGGGATTCCAAGGACAAGTGATAAATCAAGAACAACCTCTAAGGTTGTCCATATTTGGATTCCAAAACCTTAGCCATTTCCAAAAACCACTCTCCAAACCAATTCATTAAAATATTCCTCCGAGGTTTTCAAAACAAGACTTCAAAAACACTCTCAAGTTTCCTTGACTCACGACAAAGCCTTTTTCCAAAAACTCCTTTAAGGTGATCCAAAATCACTTTCAAAAAACACTCCACCATTCAATTTCAAGTCAAAACTTCTGAGACCACGAAGAGTCTTCAACTTCCAAGACCACAAAGAGTCTTCAACTTTCAAGACCTCAAAGTGTCTTAAACTCTTTCAAAGACCCAAAGTGTCTTTAAACCTTCCAAAGGCCCTAATGCGCCTATTTTCCATTGGGCTCTTGCCCAAACTACGACTGACCTAATTCTTGCCAAATGAGATATGTAGGCAACCTAAAATGGTGCGGTCATAACTTTTATTTCAACTCCAATCCCTTTTCCAAAATTCCAATCAATTCAAAGTTTCTATTCCAAACTCTTTCCAAACCTCCATTATTTTCAAACTTCTTCCAAAACTTGCATCATGCATCGTTCATCCAAAAAGTGATGACTAAACCCCTTTTTCAAAGTTGTAAAGTGGATATTAAGTGGACAATGGTAACCGGTTATTCTAGTGGGTGAACAAAGGGTGATTAGACATGTGGGTACCGAAAGGGCTGGGTAGGGTGATGATCTTAGGATATCTTCCCTATGCGTAACCAAGCCTCGAACCATGGATTTCTGTTTTCGAAAGACCAAAAAGTAGTTATTTTCAAAAAGGGCTTAAATATTTTCAAAGGTTGCCAAACAACCTATTTTCCTAAAAACCCTCTCTTGAGGGAATTTTCAAAATCATTTTCAAAAACTCTAAGTTTAGTCTTCGGATTAACACTTAGTTTTAGGTGCCCTAACTCACCTTAATCAAGTTAGGTGGCGACTCCTATTTCTCTAAAAAGCCCTTAGTCAAATCAATTTTCAAACCTAGTCGCACTTGTCCTTCTACGAGGACGAGTTTTAGTGACAGAGTTCTGTGCTTTAGGGTCTCCGAGCCGAAAGGACCTTGGACACCTCAAAAACCGGGGCGCGACATAAGTGTATGGGGGTGTATAGGAGTGTATATGAGGCTAGGGTTTGTGTATGGTGGGTAGGGTATGGAAAACCTAGAGAAGCTAGGGCTTTAGGGAGTGTGCGAGCTCTGTATATCGAATATTGGATTTTTAGACTGAGTTTGCGAATCTCCTTCACGCTGGAAGAGACTCTGTATTTATAGAGGTAGAACAGACCTGGCGCCTATTGCAGTGGCGCCAGGGCAAAATTCCTCTTGGCGCCACTAGGAGTGGCGCCAGGCCATTTTTTTGGCTTGGCGCCACTAGTAGTTAGGAAAGTTTGTAATTCGGCAAGCAACATATCTTTGACTAGATTTGGGCGCCTGTATTAGTGACTACCATGCAATTTTTAGCTTGGCTTCACTAGGAGTGACTTTGGAAAGTCTGGGAACAATTTGAAGAGGCCGGGAATGGCCCGACAGGCCAAAAAAGAGCAAGAACACCTAGAATAGTGTCTCAAAGGTATTTGACTTGAAAAGTGAGGGTAGGATGTGTCAGAAGGGTCGACCGGGCCTTTAGAGGCAAAACGGTCAATTGGATCGGGAAGCTGCCGAGACGGACTCGGACTATCCCGGAAGAAAACTTGAGATTCCAAAGGTTGCTGGTTTGATACCCAGAGCCAGTGTGGTCGGAAAAGGCGACCGGCCCTCGAGGGGCAAAATGGTCATTTTGTACCGGGTTTGCCAGAATTGACTCGAAATGATCTGGGAAGGTAGAGAAAAGTTGAGAATACTATAAGAAGCATTCTCGGGAGGTTTCCGGTTTGATACCCAGAGCCGGTGTGGTTCCCGGGGCATTCGAATGCCTAGGGGCAAATTGGTCATCTTGATTGGAAAGTCTCGGAATTGGCCCTAAACTGACTAGAAGGCACCTAATCATGCCGGATTGCTTTTAAGACAATCTTGGAAGGTTAGACTTACCGTTCTGAGGACTCATGGTGTGTTCTCGAGAAACGTGTTGAAAAAGGCCCAAGGGGCAGTTTGGTCATTTTCACCGAAGTGAGCTAGCAAGCACTGGTGTTGACCTGGGTTTTGAGTGTTTCCTCCACTCTGACGACGGTCGTGTGATACAGGGGTTTGTTGGCAATTCCCCATATCGACCTATTTGCGAGTATTTCAGCTACTCTAACGGTTGCGATGTTTGCGAGTATTTCCGCTACTATGATAGTTCGCAATCATTCCCGAGACTGCCTGATCTTGAGAAGCTGCTAAAGGGACTTAGCGCCTGAGAAGTCAGCTTTCTCAGAAGGCGTGCCTAAATGGACATTGCTGCATTGGCGGGTGTAAGCACCCCATTTTTGACCGCTCGGCAGTCTACACTCCGTCCAGACTTGTTTTCAAGTCATTATGGACATATTCCAATCGAAACCAATCCTCTAGGTCCAAATTCTGTCTTTCCATCGCTTTGTGGGCCTGTCAGGCCCAAATAGAGGCAAAATGACCAAAATGCCCTGAGGGGCATTGTCTTTTCTTATTTCAATTCCAATCCCTCTCTCGAGACAGTTTATTCCTCAAGACGGTCCGAGTAGCAAAATTACTCATAAAACCGTTAGAGTAGCGGAAATACTCACAGAACCGTTAGAGTAGCGGAAATACTCACTGAACCGTTAGAGTAGTGGAAGTACTCACCAAGCCGTTAGAGTAGCGGAAATACTCACACCGTTAGAGTGGCAGAAACACTCAAAACCCAGGCACGTCTCTTCGAAGACGGTAAGACCCCTTTCCAATCCCTCTCTCGAGACAGTTTATTCCTCAAGACGGTTCCAATCCAGGCACGTCTCTTCGGAGACGATAAGACCCCTTTCCAATCCCTCTCTCGAGACAGTTTATTCCTCGAGACGGTCCAAGTAGCGAAACTACTCACAAAGCCGTTAGAGTAGCGGAAATACTCACAAAGCCATTAGAGTAGCGGAAATACTCACAGAACCGTTAGAGTAGTGGAAATACTCACAGAACCATTAGAGTAGCGGAAATACTCACAGAACCGTTAGAGTAGCGGAAATACTCACAAAGCCGTTAGAGTAGCGGAAATGCTCACAAAGCCGTTAGAGTAGCGGAAATACTCACAGAATCGTTAGAGTAGCGGAAATACTCATAGAACCGTCCGAGTAGCGAAAATACTCACAAATCATCAATCCCGTCCGAGTAGCGGAAATACTCACAAATCATCAATCTCGTCCAAGTAGCGGAAATACTCACACCGTTTGAGTGGCGGAAACACTCAAAACCTAGGTCAACACCAGTGGCCGTTAGCCCACTTCGTTGGAAAAGGACCAAACTACCCTTAGGACCTTCTCCGAGACTTTCCGGTCAAGATGACCATTTTGCCCCTAGGCATTCGAACGCCCCGGGAACCACACCGGCTCTGGGTATCAAACCGGTAATATCCTGAGAATACCTTTTATAGTGTTCTCAACCTTCCTTTACCTTTTCGGACCATTCTGAGTCAGTTCCGGCAAACCCGGTACAAAATGACCGTTTTGCCTCTGGAGGGCCGGTCTCCTTCTTCGACCACACCAGCTTTGGGTATCAAATCAGTAATGACCCGAGAATACTTTTTATAGTGTTCTCAACCTCCCCTTACCTTTACGGATCATTCCGAGTCAGTTCCGGCAAACCCAGTACAAAATGACCGTTTTGCCCCTAGTGGGCCGGTCTCCTTTTCCGACCACGCCGGCTCTGGGAATCAAACCGACAACCTCTGGGAGCATTCTAAATAATGTTTCCAGATCCCAAATCTTTTTCCAGGACAATCCGAGTTCGCCCCGGCAATTTCTTAGTCTGAGTGACCGTTTTACCCCTGAAGGCTCGGTCGACCTTTCCGACACATCTTATCCTCACTTTTCAAGTCAAATACCTCCAGGACACTATTTTAAGTGTTCCTGCTCCCTTCCGGCCTTCCGTGTCATTCCCGGCTCCTTCAAATCATTCCCGGACTTTCCGGAGTCACTCCTAGTGAAGCCAGGCTAAAATTTACATGATAGTCACTAGTACAGGCGCCCAAATCTAGTCAAAGATACGTTGCTTGCCAACCTTAATTGTTTCCTAAATGGCTGGCGCCACTCCTAGTGGCGCCAGTGTAGAATTTGGCCTGGCGCCACTGCAACAGGCGCCAGGTTTGTCTTCCCTCTATAAATACAGAGCCTCATTCAACGTGAAAAGGGTCTGCAAACTTAACCTATAAATCACACAATTCGATATACAGAGCTCGAGCATCTCCAAAACCCTAGTTTCCTTAGGTTTTCCAAACCCTAGCCACCCCACACAAACCCTAGCCTCCTATACACTCATACACTTCCCCATACACTCATACACTAGCCTTCAACCACCCTTCGAAGACTTGAAGAGCTGCCATCCAAAGCTTGAAGACAACCCTTGAAGACTGAAGAAGAAGATCAAGACGAAGACAGAAGACCGAAGACAAGCAAAGCGCGCAAATTAAAGAAGATACAAGGTAGGCTCCCTATTTTAATTTCTGCACTTCCCCCTCTCTCTTCTCTCTCCAACCCACTTGGGTTTTCTCTATTTTAATCCCCCATCTCTTTCCTGCCCTTTCTTTGCATGCTTGAAACAAGGGGATTCCCGGTCCATGTGTAGGATTGGACTATTGGAGAGTCACCGTGTCGGGCGCTTTCTTCTAGTCTAACCAAAGACCACGTGGGTCCGGCCCCCTTGATTATGTGGTGAAGCCTTAACCTTGTATGTTCACGACCCCAAATTGCATTGTGCATATCATAGTCTTGCATCTTCCAAAAACCGTTTTCAAAGTTGTTTTTCAAAACGTTTTAAACTTGTTTTCAAAATTGCATCAAAATCTCTTTTTCAAAAACTTGTTTTCAAAACCATAATTCTAGGGTGATTCTAGCCTTTCCATGGCTAGGGTTGCTTTAGGAAAGTGTTATATTAAAAGTGGCCTTTTGGTCTATATTTTCAAATCCTGTTTTCAAAACCACTTTCTTAAAGTGGTTCTAGCCCTCTTATGGCTAGAATTGTTTTAGGAAAGTGAGATGTTTTTGCTCCTTCTAAAAATTCTCTCTCTTCAAAAATCTCTTCCTAAAAATCTATTTTTCAACATACTTTCCTAAAACTCTCCTCTCCAAAAGTGTTTTCTAAAAACTCTTTCCAAAATCTATTTTTCAAAATCTCTCTTTTTCAACTCCTTTCCAAAATCCTCTCCCCAAAATCCACTTTCTAAAAACTCTCTCCAAAAATCTTTCCAAAAACTCTCTTTCCAAAATTTTCCTTTTAGAAATTCCCCTCTAGGATTTTCCTTCCAAAAACTCGTTTCCAAAAGCGTATTTTCCAAAAATCTCTTTCCTTAGAGTCCAAGTCAAGCCCTAGAGCTAACCATTAGGAAACCCTAATTTTCTTCCCAAAAACAGGATTTTCAAACTTTGCCCCAAACCTAGGTTTCCTAAACCTCTAGTTTTCACATCCAAATTATTCATGTTTCCAAAACCTCTTTTCTACGTCAAAACTATAATTTTCCAAACCTAGGGTTTCTAGAATCCCCCTTTCCAAATCCTTGTCAAATCCTATCTTCCCTTTGGGAAACCGAATCAAATCTCCCCGTTTAGGAAACTAGATCCCGTCCTCCGTTTTTGGAAACAAAATCAAATCTTTTCTTTTAGAAACCAAATCCAATCCCCTCCTAATCCCAAACCTTTCATAATTCAATTCCTTCCTAAACCATACGTTTCCTAAACCTAAACTTTAAACCTTTCCTTAAATTTTAAAATCCAACTCTTTCCTAATTCAAATCCTTCCTAAACTCCCACTTTCCTAAATCTTAAGTTTCCAAAACTTGAACATAAAAATCTTTCCTAAACTTTAAAACTCAACTTTCAAAATCTTTCCTAATTCTACCCCTTTCCAAAATCTTTTTCAAATCCAAGCTTTCAAACTTTTCCTAATTTCAAGATTTTCTAAAACCCTAAAACTTTCTAAAATCTTAAACTTTCTAAATTTCAAATCTTTCCAAATTCAAAACTTTCTAAATTTGAAACTTTCTTAAACTTCAAATCTTTCCAAATCTAAAACTTTTCTAAATTCAAAACTTACCTAATTCAAGACTTTCTTAAGTCGAGGCTTTCTTAATTCAAACATTTCCTAAATTGAAAACTTTCCTTTTTCAAACCTTTCTCAAAACAAAACTTTCTTATTTTCAAAACTTCCTTGTTTTCAAAACTTCCCACTTTCAAAACTTCCCTTTTTCGAAACATTCCAAAATTCAAAACTTTCTTAACTTGAAACTTTCTAAATTCTAAGTCTTTCCTAAACTAAACTTTTCCTAATTCAAAACATTTCTTAATTCAAAACTTTCTTAATTTGAAACTTTCCAAAAATGAAACTTTCCTAATTCGAAACTTTCCTAAATCGGCCCTTTCCTAAATCTAATCTTTCTTAAACTCTTGAGTCTTTCCTAAGTCTCATCTTTCTTAAGTCTAGGTTTCCTAAACCTCCATCTTTCCAAAACCAAGTCTTTCTAAAATCTATCTTTTCAAATCAAAGTCTAATCTTTTCAATTTCTAATCTCAAATCAAATCCAATTTTCAATACAATCTCTTTCTTCCAATCCAATCTCTCTCTTCAAATCAAACCTTCTATTTTCAATCGGACTCTGGTCCGAACTACGACTGACCTGATTCCCCCAAAGGGATACGTAGGCAACCTTCACAGGTGCGGTCACAATACTTTTCAAACTTTCAATTCCACCCTCATGGGTGCGGTTTTCAAAATCTTTTCAAATTTCAAATTCTAATCTATTCCCAAATTTCAATTTCAAAATTTCTATTTTCAAATTCCTATTTCCAAATTTTCAAAGTTTCCAATTTCAATTTCATCTTTTCAAATCAATTTTCAAATCCAATCAATTTCTATTTTCTAATTCTTTCATCTTGCACTTGCATATCATGCATCATGCTAAATTAGTTTTCAAGCATTGTTTTTCTAAAGTGAATAGGGTTGAACCATTAGTTAGTTAAAGACTCTCATAGGTGAATCTAGGGTAGATTGACATGTAGGTACCGAAAGGGCGGGGTAGGGTGATAGCTTAGTGCGTCTTCCCCACACGTAACCAACCTCCAAACCTAGATCACTGATTTCAAAGACCAAAAGGAGTTATTTTTCTAAAAAAGGGCTAAATGTTTTTCAAAGGTTGCCAAACAACCTGTTTTCTTAAAAATCCTCTCTCGAGGAGATATTTTCAAATTGTTTTCCAAAAAACCCTAAGTGTAGTCTTCAGATTATTCTTAGTTTTTAGGTGACCTAACTCACCTTAATCAAGTTAGGTGGCGACTCCGAATCTTTTTCGAAAGCCCTTTATTCAAATATATTTTCAATTCAAACTTAGTCGCACTCATTCTTTTAGGAGGGTGAGTTCTAACGAGAGAGTACAACATTTTTCTCGCTTGTGTGAGTATTCCTCGAGTGCGAAAAATCTGGGCGCGACAGCGGGCTAGCGGGCGCCAAAGGTGGACCGTTCTACCATCTAAGGGACTTGAGGTCTCGTCCCGATCGACAGGTTTAAAGGGACTTACCATTTCGAAGAGATTTTCTTCAAAAAAAAGTGTCAGACCGTCTTGAGGAATAAACTGTCTCGAGAGTGGGATTGGAATTGGAAAGGGGTCTTATCGTCTTCAGAAAGACACGCCTGATTGGAGTAAATTTACCGTCTCGAGGAATCAACTGTCTCGGGAGAGGGATTGGAATTGGAAAGGGGTCTTATCATCATCGAAAAGACGTGCCTGATTTGGAATTGGAAATGGGACTTACCGTCTTCGAAAAGACGTACCTGATTGGAGTAAATTTACCATCTCGAGGAATAAACTGTCTCAAGAGAGGGATTGGAATTGGAAAGGACAATGCCCCTAAGGGCATTTTGGTCACTTTGCCTCTATTTGGGCCTGGTGAGCCCACGAGGCGGTGGACAGACGGGATTTAGACTTAGAGAGTTGGTTTTGATTGGAATACATCCATATTGACTGGAGTACAAGTATGGACGGAGCGTAGACTGCCGAGCGGTAAAAAATGGGGTACTTACAACTGCTCCTGTTTTTCTGTCTTTACTTGTCAAAGACAGAAAATGATAAAAGTAAGAGTCCCATATTGACCGCAAGGCAGTCAGAGGGACGGACATTGGGAATCTTTTGACAACGGGGGTCAAAAATGGATATTGGGCCAAAAAGGCCTTCGAAAATGAGATTTGGCGGGAAAGGGGGCAAAGCTGCCCAGAATTGGACACTGGCGCCACTAGGAGTGGTGCCTTTGGCAGAGAAGGCTTGGCGTCTCTGCTTAGGAACAAAACTAGAAAATTTTCTAGTTCGAACACTTACGGCATTTTGGAGAGTTTTCGCAAATCCAAGAGACTTTGTGTGAAAATCGACTTGAACCTTGAAGGGGCACTTCTTGGAGACCACAGGTGATTGCTGGAAGGAGACCACGTCGCCAGAAAAGTAGCCGGAAGAGAAGATTTCGCCAGAGAACTTCCAAAAAGTGAGTTTTCAAATTTTTGTTGATTTTGATGTGTAAAATTTCGTTTGAATCATGTGAATAGTGGAAATTGGTGTTTTGATATGTTTTAAACATGATGGTAATATTATTTTTCCATTTTGGTGCTTGTTTGATTGAATTTGAGTGACTTTTCATGATTACGCGAAGAGGGTTTTCTGCAAGAATAGTGAATTTGTTCCTACAGACTTGGGCATTGGATTTTCTGGCTGGATTTTTGTGAAATGTGCCTTAGAAAGATGTGTTTATCAACCGTATGAAGTTTCGTGATTTTTTGAAAACTCGGTGAATTTTTGATTTTTTGAAAAATAGAAAAATACTTAGAACATTTAGGAAAATGAGAAAACTCAAGAAATAGATGAAATTCCTTAGAGTTTAAAATTCAAAAAATGTCGGAATATCTTTGAAAAACATTTCAAATGACTTTGAAGAGATTTAAGGCATTTTTTAAAACCATTGATTTATTGAAAAAATAAAACATGTGTTTTGAAAATTTTGAAAAATTAAAAAGTGTGCACGGGTGTTGATGTTATGTAATTGTGACAATGTGAAGTGCACGTTTTGTGTTTTGTGTTGATGTCATGGGTGTTGTAGGGGTCATTTTTAAACGAAATTCTGCAGAAATTTTTAGAAATTAGTGAAAGAGTTAGAAAAAGTTTTTAGAAATAAAATCTTTTTGAAGGAAAAAGATAGAAAACCCTTGAGATTTGATTTGAAGTTGGAAAATCAAAATGTGTACGTAGGAAATTTGTTTTGACTTATCATTCGAACTCTTTTATTTATTTTGTTTGTGTTAGTTGTTTATTTCATTTTACTTTATTATGTCCATTATCTGCTTGATATATTAACACTTCTCACCTTGGCTTACCTTCTCAGGATGGCAGATGCAGTTTTGGGTCGATTGAGAGCTTGGCATGGTAGTTACCCTTCGGATGAGCAAGATATCTTTTGCCGGTCCTTTGGTCGGGTGGCTTCACTTCTACCAGTGCTTCTTATTCCCGAGCTTATGGAGGCGGTGATTCCCTTCTGGCAGCCTGACTTGTCACTTTTCCATTTTGGGGAGTGTGAGCTTACCCCTACTACTCACGAGTATGGGTTTCTTCTGGGTTTCCGACATGTTTCTACCGACATTGTGGGACCCCTCTTCTCGGATGGTTGTATTACAGTGGTTTCGTCCTAGCTTGGACTTAGACGTGCAGTTCTTTCATCTTCTTCTTTGCCCCCGTTTCCTTACGTCTCGGCGGAGTTCCTCTTTTCCCGTTTTGAGTTTCCCACAGGTATGCGAGTCCATTCAGGTGAGTGGCACACTTCCCAAGATTGGGCTGTTTCTCGTATGGTTGCTTTGGCCTTGCTTCTGCTGAACTACTTGGTGTTCCCACGAGAAGATGATTTAGTAGACTGTCGACTATGTGCACCGCTGGCCTTGATCCGTAAGGGGCATTCCTATGCTCCCATGATTGTAGGGGAGACCTTCGTGAGCCTTACGAGATTCCAGCAGACCATTAATGCTCGTTTCCGGGGATGCGCTACTCTTTTCCAGCTCTGGGCGATTGAGCACTTGTTTGTTACTCATTTGTTCCAGCATACATGGTATCCTGAGCTTGGCCATATACATTCCCTGGTGAGATCTCAGGGCGTCATGGCAGATGAGGGGAGATTTCCGCAGACCGTTGCATCCTGGGTTGACTACCTCCAAAGCATGAGGTTAGGCACAGTCAAGTGGTATTCAGGGCTGGTTGGTAGGTATTGCTTGAGAGTTCGGCCTTCCGCGAGAGCCTTCGTGCCCCTAGCAGGCCTGCGAGGCATTGCCCCTTTCTTCGGGATTCGAGTTCTACGACAGCTTAGTAGGAGTCAGGGTATCCCTTTTTCAGCATCTGCAGCCGAGTTCACTCTTTTCTTTGAGGCATCGATCCCAGGAGCATTGGTGGAGAGAGTTATGGATACATGGAGATCTTTGCTTCTTCACGTTGACGATGATGGTCCGTTCTCTGTCATGCCCCTTGCGACTGAGGCCTATCACGATTGGCTTCGACGCTACGTGCTGGGTCCCAGCAGACTTGGGGATCTTCTTATTGAAACTCCTTTACCTCCCATAGGGTATACCGACTTCTTGACTGCTATGATTGTTTAGGGGCGTTGTCACAGGCGGGACAACCGCCGACTAATACGGACATTGCATGACCGGTTGAGAGTGAGGGATGCTGAGGTAGCTTCGCTAGAGATGTAGCTAGTAGCAGCCAGATCTACACATGGTGATCTACCTTTGAGTGTTGTAAGGGGACGTAGGCAGCCACGAGGTGTTCTAGACAGCTCCACCTCCTTGGAGACTGATGTGACGGATAGTCAGTCCTTTCGGGAGACTGTGGAGTCCCTGACCCAAGAGAGGGACGTGCTTCGGACCCGATGTGCACAATACGAGCAGGGCCAGCCTGGATCATCGGCAGCGGGTACTTCTTCGGGTGTTCCTCCTATGGTTGGCGAGCCAGTGGATCCCTGCATAGTTGATTTCTCCTCTGATGATGACGGGGAGCGATATTTTTTTGCCCCTTGCTCTTAGATTTACTGATTTCTACATTTGTAGAAAAACATACTTTGTTTAGTATTATGCCTCTTTTTGTCTTATGAATTCATGACCTCTCGTACTTTTGATATGACTTTCCTGCACGATTAGTATAGTAACAAATTTGGGGAAAGTTAAATGAAAATCACAGCTTAACGAAAAATAACTCCCTTTTGTTTGATTCTCTGACTCACTGATTGTCCCGCTAAAGGAACCCCCGCTTCCTTTAACCTTAACTAGGGTAAGCCGGAGAATGCCTTTCGAGACGCCTTTCGACTTTTACACTATTGCTTTCATATATTAACTTCTGGGGAATGCAGTAGCTTGAGCTATTTCTTACATCTAAATCTCTTGCTCCTTACCCTCCCCCTTTTTTTTTTGTTTTTTTTTTTGTTTTTTTGCTATTTTTACTACTAGTGCCTGTAAACACCCCATTTTTGACCACTCGGCAGTCTACGCTCCATCCAGACTTGTACTCAAGTCAATATGGACGTACTCTAATCGAAACCAACTTTCTAAGTCCAAATCCGGTTTGTCCATCACTTCGCGGGCCCACCAGGCCGAAATAGAGGCAAAATGACCAAAATGCCCTTAGGGGCATTGTCCTTTCCAATTCGAACTCCAACCCCTCTCTCGAGACAGTTGATTCCTTGAGACGGTAAATCTATTCCAAACCAGGCACGTCTTTCCGAAGATTGTAAGTCCCCTTTTTAATTCCAAATCAGGCACGTCTTTCTGAAGACGGTAAGTCTCCTTTTCAATTCCAATCCCTCTCTCGAGACAATTGATTCCTCGAGACGGTAAATCTACCCCAATTAGGCACGTCTTTCCGAAGACGATAAGACCCCTTTCCAATTCCAATCCCTCTCTCGAGACAATTTATTCCTCGAGGCGGTAAATCTATTCCAAATTAGGCACGTCTTTCTAAAAACGGTAAGTCCCCTTTCCAATTCCAATCCCTTTCTCGAGACAGTTTATTCCTCGAGATGGTAAATCTACTCCAATTAGGCACGTCTTTCCGAAGACAATAAGACCCCTTTCTAATTCCAATCCCTCTCTCGAGACATTTTATTCCTCGAGACAGTCCGGCACGTTTTTCAAAGAAAATCTCTTCGAAACGGTAAGTCCTTTTAAACTTATCGACCGGGACGAGACCCCAAGTCCCCTAAATGGTAGAACGGTTCACCTTTGGTGCCTGCTAGCTCGCTAATGTAGAAATGTCCGTCTAGGCACGCCTTCTGAGAAAGTTAACTTTTCAGGCGCTAAGTCCCCTTTAGCAGTTTCCGAGATCAGGTAGTCTCGGGAATGATCGCGAACCGTCAGAGTAGCGGAAATACTCGCAAACAGGTCGATGTAGGGAATTGCCAACAAACCTCTGTATCACACGACCGCCGTCAGAGTGGCAGAAACACTTAAAATCCAGGTCAACACCAGTGCCTGCTAGCCCACTTTGGTGAAAAATGACCAAATTGCCCCTTGGGCCTTTTCCAACACGAACACACCTGAGTCTTCAGAACGGTGAGTCCAACCTTCTAAGATTGTCTTAAAGGAAATCCGGCACGATTAGGTGCCTTCTAGTCAGTTTCGGGCCAGTTCCGAGACTTTCCGATCAAGATGACCATTTCGCCCCTAGGTATCCGAACGACCCGGGGACCACACCGGCTCTGGGTATCAAACTGGTAACCTCCCGAGAATGCTTTTCATATTGTTCTCAACCTTTCTTTACTTTTCCGGATCATTCCGAGTCAATTCCGGCAAACCCAGTACAAAATGACTGGTTTACCCCTAGAGGGCCGGTCGCCTTTTCCAACCACATCGGCTCTAGATATCAAATCAGTAACTTCCCCATAATGCTTTTTATAGTGTCCTCAACCTTTCTTTATCCTTTCGGATCATTCCGAGTCAGTTTCGGCAAACCCGGTGCGAAATGACCGTTTTGCCCCTGGTGGGCTGATCACCTTTTCCGACCACACCAGCTCTGGGAATCAAACCGGAAACCTTTGGGAACATTCTGAATAATGTTTCCAAATCTCGAGTCTTCTTCCGGGACAGTCCGAGTTCGTCCTGCTTGCCAACCTAAACACTTTCCTAACTGGCTGGCGCCACTCCTAGTGGCGCCAAGAAGAAAATTGGTCTGGCGCCACTACAACAGGCGCCATGTCTATCCCATCTCTATAAATACAGAGCCTCCTCCAACGTGAAAGAGGTCCGCAAACTCAGTCTAAAAACCCTAAAATTCGATATACAGAGCTCGAACACTTTAAAAACCCTAGCTTCTCTAGGTTTTCCAAACCCTAGCCACCATACACTAAACCCTAGCCTCATACACACTCCTATACACCCTCATACACTTATACATTAGCCTCCAACCCTCTTTTGAAGACTTGAAGAGCTACAAACCAAAGCCTTGAAGATTAAAGACAAGCCCTCGAAGATCAAGACTGAAGTGAAGCGAAAACCGAAAAAAGCAAGGCGCACAAAATAAACAAGACACAAGGTAGGTTTTCTATTTAAATTTTCGCACTTCCCCCCTCTCTCTTCTCTCTCCTAACCCACTTGTGTTTTCTCTATTTTAATCCCCCATCTCTTCCCCCCCCCCCCTTCTTTGCATGCTTGAAATAAGGGGACTCCCGATCTATGTGTAGGATTAGACTATTGGAGGGTTACCGTGTCGGGGGCTTTCCTTTAGGCTAACCAGAGACCACGTGGGTTCGGCCCCTTTGATTATGTGGTGAAGCCTTAACCTTGTATGTTCACGACCCCAAATTTGCATTGTGCATATCATGATCTTGCATCTTCCAAAAATCATTTTCAAACTCGTTTTCAAAGTTTGCATTAAACTTGTTTTCAAAATTGTATCAAAATCTCCTTTTCAAAACTTGTTTTCAAAATCACAATCCTAGGGTGATTCTAGCCTTTCCATGGCTAAGATTGCTTTAGGAAAGTGTTACATTCAAAGTGACCAATATGGTCCATACTTTCAACCCTTGTTGTTTTCAAAACCACTTTCTTAAAGTGGTTCTAGCCTTCTTATGATTAGAATCGCTTAAGGAAGGTGAGATGTTTTTATACTTTCCAAAAAACTCTATTTTCAAAAATCTCTTTTCCTAAAACCTCATCTTTCAACTCGCTTTCTAAAAATTCTCCTTTCCAAAGTTATTTTCAAAAACTCCCTCCAAAAATTTATTTTCCAAAACTTCTCTTTTTAAACTTCTTTCCAAAACGCTCTCTTCAAAGTCCACTTTCCAAAAACGTTCTCTAGGTTTCCTTTCTAAAAACGCTCCCTAAAAAAAAAATCTTTCCAAAAACTCTCCAACAATCTTCTACCAAAATTCACTTTCCTAAAAACTCTTCCCAAAATCTTCTTTCTAGAAACTCCTCTCTAGGATTCCCCTCTAAAAATCTTTGTTTCCAAAAACGCACTTTCCAAAAATCTTTTTTCTTGGTGCCCAAGTCAAGCCCTAGAACCCATAATTAGAAAACCCTAATTTTCTTTCCAAAAACATGGTTTTCAAACTTGCCTTAAAACCTAAGTTTTCAAAACCTCTTGTTTTACATCCAAACTATACACATTTCCAAAACCTCTTTTCTATGTCAAAACTATAGTCTTCCAAATCTAGGGTTTCTAAAACCTCTATTTCCAAATCCTTGTCAATTCCAATCTTCCCTTTAGGAAACCAAATCCCATCTTTCCTTTAGAAAACCAAATCTAATATTCCCGTTTAGGAAACTAGATCCAACCCTCTGTTTTTGGAAACAAAATCAAACCTTCCCTTTTAAAAATAAAATCCAATCCCTTCCTAATCCAAATCTTTCCTAATTCAAATCCTTCCTAATCTTCTACTTTCCTAAATCTTAAGTTTCTAAAACTTGAACTTGAAAATCTTTCCTAAATTTTAAAACTCAACTTCCACATCTTTTCTAATTCAACCATTTCCTAATTCTACCCCTTTCCAAATCTTAACTTTCCAAATCAAAGTTTTCAAATCTTTCATGAACTCAAACTTTCCCTAATCTCAAAACTTTCTAAATCCTAAACTTTCTAAATTCCAAAGCTTTCCAAATTCAAAACTTTCTAAACTCAAAACTTTCTTATTTTCAAAACTTCCTTGTTTTCTAAACTTTCCAATTTTCAAAACTTCCCTATTTCAAAATATTCCAAATTCAAAACTTTCCTAAGTTTAAACATTCCAAATTCCAAACTTTCCTAAACCTAAAACTTTCCTAAGATGAACGTTTCCTAATTCGAAACTTTCCTAAAACAAAACTTTCCTAAAACGACGCTTTCCTATTTTGAAATTTTCCTAATCCGAATCTTTCCAAAATTCCAAGCTTTCCTAAACTTCCAAGTCCAAGTATTCAAGTCAATTCTTCTCTAAAATCTTTCCAAGTCAAATCCAATCCCTCTTTTCTAAGTCTCAAGTCTTTCTAGTTTTCCTAAAACCAAGTCTTTTAAAATCAATCAAAGTTCAATCTTTCAATCTTCCAATCCAGTTTCCAATTCAATCTCTTTCTTCCAATCATACCTTCTATCGGACTCTTGTCCGAACTACGACTGACCTGATTCCTCCAAAAGGATACGTAGGCAACCCTCATGGGTGCAGTCACAACTTCTTTCAAATTTCAAATTTCTTCACATTTTCCAAATCTCAAATTCCACAATCTTTTTAAATCTCCAATCTATTTTCAAACTTCCAATTTCAAATTTCTATTTCCAAATCTCTATTTCTAATTTTTCAAACTTTCCAATTTCAAATCTATCCTTTCAAATCTTTCTTCTAAAATCAAATCAAATTCTTCTTTCCAAATCTATTTCTAAATCAACTCTCTTTTCTTGCACTTGCATATCATGCATCATATCTTTTTAAACATCTTTTTCAAAGTGGATAGGATTGAACATATGTTAGTTGAAGGCTCTCATAGGTGAATCTAGGGTAGATTGACATGTAGGTACCGAAAGGGCGGGTTAGGGTGATGGCTTAGTGCGTCTTTCCTACACATAACCAACCTCCAAACCTAGATCACTGATTTCAAAGACCAAAACGGAGTTATTTTTCAAAAAAGGGGCTAAATATTTTTCAAAAGTTGCCAAACAACCCGCTTTCTTAAAAACCCTCTCTTGAGGAGATCTTTTCAAAACCTAAGTGTAGTTTTTGGATTATGCTTAGTTTTTAGTTGACCTAACTCACCTTAATCAAGTTAGGTGGCGACTCGAAATCTTTTCTAAAAGTCCTTTATTTAAATCTATTTTCAATTCAAACCTAGTCGCACTCATTCTTCTAGGAGGGTGAGTTCTAACGAGAGAGTACAGTATTTTTTTCACTTGTGTGAGTATTCCTCGAGTGCAAAAACTCTAGGCGAAACAATGCCCCTGAGGGCTTTCACTAGTCACAGCTCTGTCATTTTTGCACCAAGGCGCCTTTGCAGGTTTTCGCCACATCCCCACCTTTTTACCTACAACGCCCTTTCAAGTTTTCACCGCATCCTCGGGAAGCGCTTAACTTTTCTCGCTTCTTTCTCTCTCTTTCTTCAGCTTGGTCTCCAGTTTCTGTTGAGAAGCTCCTAAACGCTACTTGCATCATTCTCTAGCCAATGACATATTTTAGTAAGCTCATTTGGACTAATCAATTTAACTCTAATATGAGAGGACTTTTAGCATTTATGGTGTGGGTTTTTTGACTTTTGAAAGAAAAGGAAAAGGCTCAAGCCTACCATTCTACTAG
The DNA here is from genome assembly GCA_033060915.1 of Euryodendron excelsum. Lineage (NCBI taxonomy): Eukaryota > Viridiplantae > Streptophyta > Magnoliopsida > Ericales > Pentaphylacaceae > Euryodendron > Euryodendron excelsum. Next base: position 19,659,400 of record CM065397.1, read on the forward strand.
TGATCACCATCAATAGTTTTTGGTTTAATAGCACTTTTTCTGCGTATTCCCATCTTTCTTCGAGTATCTCATCGCACACTCCTTTTTTTTTTATTTTACCAACGACGTTAATACTAATGTTTGGGCGAACTTAAAGTAATACTTCAAGGGTTTTTTTTATTTATTTATTTTTATTTTTTTTACGCATATCTCCAGTGTCTCTACTTTGACTTAACATGATCACTTTGTTGGGGAATGTTCCTGAAAGAAAGTAACTGGCTCTAAGGGTTTGACAAAGGTTATACATATATATATGCATTTTAATTGGATAGAAAATGAAACGAGGGCCTCTCGTCATCCTGGAATTAGATTGTTTAGTCCATAGAGCTTTACCCTTGAAACACTACCCTATTGATTAGTGGAGAATGAGGAGATTATATTTTATTGCTTCTCCACAGAAACCAAAGGTCTAACTTTCGAAATCATATGTAGTAGTATTTGACAGCATCTGAATTCAATAGGCTAGGGAATTCTTGGCCATCCATTTTCTCCAAAACGAGAGCTCCTCCAGACAAGACCCTCTTTACCACGAATGACCCTTCATAGTTTGGAGCAAATTTCCCCTGTGCTGCCTCCTGATGGGGGAACACCTTCTTGAGCACGAAATCTCCTGGTTGGAATGATCGAGGTCGTACCTTCTTATCAAACGTTCTGGCCATTCGCCTTCTGTAACATTGAGCGTGGTAAACCGCAGCTAGCCGCTTCTCGTCCAACAAATAGAGTTGGGCATACCGGTCTTTGATCCATTCTGTTTCATCTAGTTTGGTTTCTGTTAAGATCCTTAGAGAAGGAATCTCAATCTCAACAGGGATGACTGCCTCGATGCCGTAGACCAGCTCGAAAGGAGTACTTCCAGTGGAGACCCTCATAGTAGTTCGGTAAGCCATCAGTGTAAAAGGAAGTTTCTCATGCCAATCTCTGTAATTGTCAATCATTTTTTAGAGTATTCTCTTAATGTTCTTGTTGGCTGCTTCCACTGCTTCGTTCATCTAAGGCCGGTAGGTGACCGATTTCCAATGAGTAATGCGAAATGTTTGGCATAGCTTTGACATCAACTCGTTGTTCAGATTGGAAGCATTATCAGTAATGAGTGACTCGCGAAACCCGTACCAGCAGATGATGTGATTTTTTATGAACCTTTCTACGACCCTCTTGGTGACATGAACATAAGAGACGGCTTTCACCCATTTAGTGAAATAATCAATGGTGACCAGGATGAATCGATGACCGTTGGAAGCTTTAGGAGTGATTGGACCAATCATATCTATCCCCCACATAGAAAAAGGCCACGGGGCTGACATGGAATGGAGCTCAATTGACGGTGCTTTGATCTTATCCCTATGTATCAGGCACTTGTGACACCGAAGAACGTATCTAATATAATCTGACTCCATCATTGACTAGTAATAACCTATCCGGAGAATCTTCTTTGTAAGCGTGTGGCCATTCATGTGGGGACCGCAAACTCCTTCGTGCACTTCCTCCATGATAACTTTGGTTTCGATGGCATTGTCGCATCATAGAGGCCTGAACCATGATCTCCTGAAAAGCTCATTTCCTGCCATGAAATAATGTCACGCCAAATGACAAATAGTCTTCCTATCTCGTTGTGATGCCACGTCGGGGAATGTCTTGGCCTGGATGTACCTCTGGATGTCATAAAACCATGGTTTCTCGTTAGGTTCAACAATTGTGTGCAAGCAATAGGAAGGGATATCCCTGGTAAAGATCTGTAGAGGGGGTATTTCAGTGCCCCTATCGACCTTGATTGTTGCAGCTAACGTAGCTAAGGCATCGGCAAAACTATTCTCTGCTCGGGGTACATGATGAAAATCCACGCTTTTGAATAACTGACACAAATCTCTGACCTGTTGATGATACGGGGAAAGTTTGGCATCTCGAGTTTGGTATACGTCCTTGGATTGCTGAATAACCAGATCTGAATCATCGAAAACAACCAGTTCGTCAATTTTCATTTCTAATGCCAATCTTAATCCTAGGATGCAAGCCTCATATTCGGCAATGTTATTGGTGCACCGTTCAAGTTGTAGCTTAACCACAATTGGATAGTGACTGCCTGCTCTTGACACTACTACTGCCCCAATGCCAGCTCCCTTTTTGTTAGCAGCCCTGTCGAAATACATCTTCCACCCGGCTCCTGCTTGCTCTTCAGATGCGTCATCAACGCACAGTATATTTTCATCGATAAATTGGGGCTCCATGGATTGATAATCATCAATAGGGTTCTCGGCTAGATAATTAGCTATCACCTACCCCTTGACTGTTTTACGGGTAGTGAACACGATGTCGAATTCTGACAGGATCATGTGCCGTCAAGCAATTCTGTTGGACAGGGTTAGTTTCTCGAATATATACTTGAGGGGATCCATTTGAGAGATGAGGAAGGTGGTATGATAGAGCATGTAATGCCAAAGCCTATGAGCTGCCCAGGCTAATGGGCAGTAGGTTTTCTCGAGATCCGAATACTTTGCTTCATATGGTAGGAATTTCTTACTAAGGTGGTAAATGGCTTGCTCTTTTCTTCCCATTTCATCACGTTGCCCCAAAACGCATCCCATGGAAGTATCTAACATTGACATGTACATCAACAAAGGACGTCCCGGGTTAGTGCTACTAGGACAGGGGGATTCCAAAGATATTCTTTGATTTTCTCAAAAACTATTTGACAATTATCATCCCACTCTTTCGGAATGTCTTTCTTAAGGAGCTTGAAAATAGGTTTGCATATGTGGGTCATTTGGGCGATGAACCTGCTGATAAAGTTTAATTTTCCTAGAAAAGATCGAACCTCCTTTTCCCCCTTTGGTGTTGGCATTTCGACGATGGACTTAACTTTGGCAGGATCAACCTCTATCCCTTTTTCATTGACTATAAACCCCAGCAGCTTCCCTGAAGATACTCCGAATGTGCATTTGGCAGGATTTAGCTTAAGCTGATATCTACGAAGGCGGTCAAACACCTTCTGCAGGTTGAACAGGTGGTCTTTCCGCTGTTTGGACTTGACGATCATGTCATCCACATAGATCTCTACTTCCTGATGCATCATGTCAAGGAATAAGGTTACCATGGCTTTTTGGTAGGTTGCCCCTACATTACGAAGTCTGAATGGCATGACTTTATAACAGTATACTCCCCAGGGGGTAATGAAAGCAGTCTTCTCTCGATCCCCTTCAGCCAGCTTGATCTGATTATATCTCGAAAAACCGTCCATGAAGGAAAACATTCCGTGACCGGCCGTGTTGTCAACAAGCAAGTCTATGTGTGGGAGAGGAAAATCATCCTTTGGACTGGCCTTGTTGAGGTCCCGAAAGTCAATACACATCCGCACATTGCCATCTTTCTTAGGTACCGGGACGATATTAGCCAGCCATTGGGGATACTCTACTACTTGTAGGAATCTTGCCTGGAGTTGTTTAATCACCTCCTCCTTGATCTTCAGGCTCCATTCAGGCTTCAATCTTCTTAGCTTCTGCTTAAAGGGTTTCATTTGCGGGTCCAAGGGTAATCTATGTTCCACGATGGATTCATCCAGCCCGAGCATGTCTTGATAGGACCATGCGAAAACATGCAAGTACGCACATAATAGTTCCAGTAATTCTTTTCGTTGCCATTGATCTAAGCCTGTACCGATTCTAAGCTCTTTTGGGTCCCCTTCATTTCCCAAATTAACGGTTTCTATTTCCTCAATGTTTGGGGTATTACGATTTTCATGTCTTTCTATTTGTTCCCAAATTTCCTCTGGCACCTCCTCTGAAAAATCTACATCTTCTTCAATTTCCAGTTGTTGGTAATCAAACTCGGTGTTCCAGTCATCATTTTTCAGGATTGGCATTCTCTGGATTAGCTGAGTAAGATATCGGATGCAAGGGTCCCTGGTATGGAAAATAGTGTGCAATGAATCAAATAAGAAAGGAGTATTTTTCCATTAATAACTTGATTTTAAAAAGTTAAGACAAATAAATTAAAAGGACAAAGTTTGTTTATGGAAAATCAGTTGCTCCGGGATCTCGCTCTAGTGAGCTTTGAACCGAAATTTGCGAGCACGGATGATGTCTTTGCTGGCCCAATTATGCAAATTTTCGCCTGGCAGCATCACTCGAATGGATCCGTCTTGAATTATTTCCATGTTGGTTGTCATGACGGGCGTTTCTTTTTGGACTTTTCTCTTCTTCTTATTTAATGTAGACATTCCTTTCCCCATGTCCAATTGCTTGAATTGATCCGAGAGTTCCACGACAACTTTCCTATCAGCCCTCTTCTTCCGTGCTGCTTCTATTTTCTCCTTTCTCGTAGGTTCATATCCCAAACCAAAGGTGGGTTCAGCCAACGGTATTTCTACAACTTCAGGTCTTCCTTGTAAACATCTCCCTAGGCCTTTGCCCAGATGAAAACCATTTGCTTTAAATTACCATACTATCATCTGAGAATTCTTGGAATATTTTGGCTCCACTTGATCTTCTTTTTGTACAACAGTGATATATTCGAATGACTGAAAGCAAGAGGGTAGTTCAGTGTCAGATGCAACCATATCAGCTTTGTATACAACGAGCTCCTTTTTAGCGAAAATAGAGATTAGCTTGGAGCCCACGATGAACTTGACTTTTTGATGAAGGCTAGAAGGAACTGCACCTGCCGAATGAATCCAAGGTCTTCCTAACAGCAAATTGTAGACAGCCACAATGTGCAAGACTTGGAATTTAATTGTGAAGGTTACTGGTCCTATCTCAACAAGCATTTCAATTTCCCCCATGGCTTCCCTTCGAGAACCATCAAAGGCACAAATGATCATACCACTATTTTTCAAGTAAGTTTGGTCCATTCCCAGCCTTTCTAGGGTAGAATACGGGCACACATTCAAAGCCGACCCATTATCTATCAGTACTTTGGCTACTATTTTTCCTCTTGTTTTTACAGCTATATGCACAGCCCAGGTATGGCTTGTCCCATCAGCAGGAATCTCGTCATCAAAGAAGGTAATGATGTTTGGGGCCATGATAAGGCTCACCATGTTATGTAGGTTAACTGGCGTGAAACTCTCAGGCACGTGGGCATCCTTGAGGATTTTCATCAATGCCTCCCTGTGTACTTCAAAAGTGAGCAATAAACCCAACATCGAAATATAGGCTGGGGCTGTTCTAAGTTGTTCCATGATGTCATAGTCGACCTTTCCTAGAGCTTTGGTGAATTCTGACATCTATTGATCTATCGGTTGGTTGGAGCATTCTCCCTCCTTATCCTTCCCTTTCCTGTTTCTTTCCACTTCGCCAGAGGTGTAGAGGCGCCCTGACCGAGTCATCCCTCCTATTTCTGCTACGGGCTCTCCAATGCCCCTATCAGGTGGGTAATTCCATGGGACGCTACGAAGACTGAGTACTGGTGGTTGGGTTGCAATGGGAAGAGTTATCCTTGGGCTTATGGGCAAAGGGATTACCACAGGTGAGGGGTTGGTGAGGACGGGTAAGGTGGTAGGTATAATTGGCTTCTTTGGTAAGGCTAAGGGTAGCTTTGATCGTACAACTCCTTGGATGTTGGTTTGAGGTTCAGGCCCAGCCATAGCAATCATAGGTTCAAGTCTAACCAATGGGGTAAGAACAAGGTAATGATAAAGGGGATTAGGTGAGGTTCCTACGGTTAGGTTTATATCAGGTTAGTGAGATTGCATGGCTAGGACGGAATGACCTTGGTATTCAGGCTCCTCTAGGGTATGAGTTGTCTCTTTTGTGATTATGGCAAGTGGATTGCGCAGGGTGTCTCTGCTAACATTCCTGCCTTCTAATAGTATGTCCTCTTGAAACTTGTGAACCATGGCCTTCAGTATTACAGAAGATGTTGGACTAGTATTCATTACCTATAACAATGAAGACAACAGTTACAAATTAGAGTTTGGTTCTTGGAGAATTCTATGCAATGCATGCCCTAGGGTGCCCCTCTTTAGGAGGGAAACTAATCATGATGTATTGGCCCACTTTTGGAGGTAGGGGATTTGCCCCTGTATGCTGATACCTTACCGTCAAGTATGAATCTTCAGCCATCCATGCATTCATTCATAAAAGTAAAGAAATACATTGAATTTTGGGTTTAAGATACAAAATAATTGAAATACATTTTAATAGGGGGAGAGGGAACATTTTCCTTTGGACTTCCACCTATCTACTTTTACAAAGAAAAACCCTAAACCACTCTTGAGTCTTCGGATTCGCCTTCCTTGGATTTGATATCAAGGAGGTCGCTGAGGGACCTTGCTAATTAGTTGCCCCTTGTCTTCATGGCAATCCTATCTTCATGAGCATAGAGGGATTGGGGCCCCTCTTATGGAATGAATTGAGATGCATGTCATGAGTCCTAAGGGTTACATGGGAACTCTTAGGGTTTGGGTAGGTTTAATGCAGGGGAGAGTGAACTAGGTGTCACTCTCAATGGGTTGATCATATGCATGAGAATGCAATGATTTGAGTTACTTGGAACTCTTGTCTTGACATGTAATATGGAATGCATGAACATGGGTATGCAAAGAGTATAAGGAGAGAGACTGCACTAGCAAGATAAATGCGTATGCATGAGCAGTTAAATAGTCATTACAACAGTAAGAATACAAGCATTATAACAACAGGAATAAACAGTTATAAATGAAAGTAAGAGTAGTCACCCTTTCCTCCGTGGTTTTGAAAACAGTGCTTGTGTCTTAAATCCGGCAGAGGTTCGGCTATGCATGGTATCTATATGAGTATGAGGTTGTGGGTTGACTAATGCATCCTAAAAAGGCTTAGTCCCCGAATCTTTAAACCTAGGCCCACTCCCCGAGGTGGTGCCATGATCGGTTGGTGATTCGAGCGGGGGAACCATTAAGAGGCCGTAGGCAAGAAACTGACACAGTATCTTGCCCACAACCAATATATCGTTCCCCCTTTCTAACTAAAAAGGACATATCAGGGTAATAATGCAAGTATGCAGAATGCAGGTGCACATGCAGTGTGTGTGTGATTTTTAAAAGTGGAGGAAAGAGCCCAACAACTCCCATTTATCCTGTTCATCATATACATGCATAGCAATTAATAAAATTTAAACAAAATGTGTACCTACAAAACAAAAATGCAAGTGTTAGTATGTGAATGACAAACTTAATACAAGATAATATGAACAGATGCATGTTTGTTTTTTTGAAAATGACCTTGAAAATTTGATTTTGAAAATTTAAAGTGAATAGGATTGAGTAAGTCAATTGAAGACTCTACATGGGTGAGGGGTAAAGAGACATGACTACGGCCTAACCCTCTAAGTGTCCCCAGCGGAGTCGCCAGCTGTCGCGCCCAGATTTTTCGTACTCGAGGAATACACACACAAGCGGGAAAAATACTATACTCTCTCGTTAGAACTCACCCTCCCAGAATGATGAGTGTGACTAGGTTTGAATTTAAAATTGATTTGAATAAAGGGCTTTTGGAAAAGATTTGGAGTCGCCACCTAACTTGATTAAGGTGAGTTAGGTCACCTAAAAACTAAGCATAATCCGAAAACTACACTTGGGGTTTTTTGAAAAAGGTTTTGAAAAGATCTCCTCAAGAGAGAGTTTTTAAGAAAACAGGTTGTTTGGCAACCTTTGAAAAACATTTAGCCCTTTTTTGAAAAATAACTCCGTTTTTGGTCTATGAAAACAGTAATTCTAGGTTCGGAGGTTGGTTACGTGTAGGGAAGACACACTAAGTCATCACCCTACCCCGCTCTTTCGGTACCTACATGTCAATCTACCCTAGATTCACCTATGAGAGTCTTTAACTAACTATTGTTCAATCATATCCTCTTTAGAAAACAATGTTTAGAAAAACATGATGCATGATATGCAAGTGCAAGAAAAGAGAGTTGGAAAATAGATTTAGAAATAGATTTGGAAATAAATTGATTTGATTTGAAAAGATAGAGATAGAAGTTTGAATTTGGAAAGAAGGTTTTGGAAATTGAAAATAGAGATTTGGAAATAGAAATTTAGAGTTGGAAGTTTGAAAATAGATTGGAGATTTGGAAAGATTTTGTGGAAATAGAAACTTGAAAAATGTTGTGACCGCACCCATGAAGGTTGCCTACGTATCCTTTTGGAGGAATCAGGTCAGTCGTAGTTCGGACAAGAGTTCGATAGAAAATAGAAGGTTGGATTGGAAGAAAGAGATTCTGATTAGAAAAAGGATTTGATTTGAACTTAGAATAGAGGATTGAAAATTGGAATTTAGAATTTTGGAATTGAAGAGATTGGATTTTGATTTGAAAAGATAGAACTTAGAAGAAAGATTTAAACTTATTTTGGAAAGATAGAGGTTTAAGAAACCTAGACTTGGGAAAGAGACTTCAGAAAGATTTGACTCGACTTTGAAGGTTTAGGAGATTAGGAAAGATTGGGTTTAGGAAATGTTTGAATTAGGAAAGGTTCAAATTAGGAAAGTGTCATCTTAGGAAAGTTTCGATTTGGAAAGTTCTACTTTAGGAAAGTTTTCGAAATAGGAAAGTTTTGGAATTAGAAAAGTTCAACTTAAAAAAGTTTTGACTTTAGGAAAGTTTCAACTTAGGAAAGTTTTGAATTAAGAAAGTTTCATTTTAAGAAAGATTTTGAAAGAGGAAAGGTTTTGAAAATAAGGAAGTTTTGAAAATAAGAAAGTTTTGAGTTTAGAAAGTTTTAGATTTGGAAAGATTTGAAGTTTTAAGAAAGTTTAGAATTTAGAAAGTTTTAGATTTAGAAAGTCTTAACTTAAGAAAGTTTTGAACTTGAAAAGTTTTGGATTTAGAAAGATTTTGAAATTTAGAAAGTTAGGATTTTGGAAAAATTTAGGTTTAGAAAGTTTTAACTTAAGAAAGTTTTGAACTTGAAAAGATTTGAAATTTATAGAGTTTAAGATTTAAAAAGTTTTAGAGTTTTAGTTTTAGAAAATCTTGAGATTAGGAAAGGTTGAGTTTAGGAAAGATTTGAAAACTTAGATTTGGAAAGTTAAGATTTGAAAAGAGATGGAATTAAGGAAAGGGTTGAATTAGGAAAAATTTGGAAGCTTAATGTTTAAGGAAAGATTTGAAAATTTTAGGAAACTTATGGTTTAGGAAGGTACGAAATTAGAAGAGATTTGAGTTTTGAGTTTTGAAATTTAGGAAAGATTGTTATGTTCAAGTTTTGGAAACTTAAGATTTAGGGAAGTAGAAGATTAGGAAGGATTTGAACTAAGAAAGATTTGGATTAGGAAGGGATTAGATTTTGGTTCCAAAAATGGAAGATAAGATCTAGTTTCCTAGATGGGAAGATTTGATATGGTTTCCTAAAAGGAAAATTTGATTTGACAAGGATTTGGAAAGGGGAAGTTTTAGAAACCCTAGATTTGGGAAGACTGTAGTTTTGATGTAGAAAAGAGGTTTTGAAAATATGTATAGTTTTGATGTAAAAAGGGAGATTTTGGAAACCTAGGTTTTAAGGTAAATTTGAAAATTATGTTTTTGGAAAGAAAATTAGGGTTTCCTAATTGTTAGCTCTAAGGCTTGACTTGGGCATCAAGAAAAGAGATTTTTGGAAAGTGCGTTTTTGGAAATGAAGATTTTAGAAGGAAAATCCTAGAGGGGAGTTTCTAGAAGGAAGATTTTGGGAAGGGAGTTTTTAGAATTATTTTTGGTAGAAGATTGTTGGAGAGAGTTTTTGGAAAGATTTTTTAGAGAGCGTTTTTAGAAAGTGGATTTTGGAGAGGGTATTTTGGAGAGGAGTTGAAAAGGGAGTTTTGCAAAAATAGATTTTTGGAGGGAGTTTTTGAAAACAACTTTGGAATGGAGAGTTTTAAGAAAGTATGTTGAAAGAGGAGCTTTTAGGAAAAGAGATTTTTGAAAATAGAGTTTTTAGAAGGTATAAAAATGTCGCACTTTCCTAAAGCAATTCTAACCATAAGAGGGCTAGAACCACTTTAGGAAAGTAGTTTTGAAAACAACAAGATTTGAAAATATAGACCATAAAAGTCACTTTAAATGTAACACTTTCCTAAAGCAACCCTAGCCATGGAAAAGCTAGAATCACCCTACAGTTGTGATTTTGAAAACATGTTTTGAAAAAGGAGATTTTGATGCAATTTTGAAAACAAGTTTAATGCAAGCTTTGAAAATGAGTTTAAAAATGATTTTTGAAAGATGCAAGATCATGATATGCACAATGCAAGTTTGGGGTTGTGAACATACAAGGTTAAGGCTTCACCACATAATCAAAGGGGCTGAACCCACGTGGACTCCGGTTAGCCTAAAGGAAAGCCCCCGACACGGTGACCCTCCAATAGTCTAATCCTACACATGGACCGGGAGTCCCCTTGTTTCAAGTATGCAAAGAAAGAGGGGGAAAGAGATAGGGGATTAAAATAGAGAAAACCCAAGTGGGTTAGGAGAGAGAAGAGAGAGGGGGGAAGTGTAAAAATTTAAATAGAAAACCTACCTTGTGTCTTGTTTATTTTGCGCGCCTTGCTTTTCTTTGGTATTCGCTTCACTTTAGTCTTGATCTTCGAGGGCTCGTCCACGGTCTTCAAATCTTCGTAGTTGCAACAATTCAAGTCTTTAATGGAGGGTTGGAGGCTAGTGTATAAGTGTATGGGGGTGTATAGGAGTGTATATGAGGCTAGGGTTTGTGTATGGTGGCTAGGATTTGGAAAACCTAGAGAAGCTAGGGTTTAGGGAGTGTGCGAGCTCAGTATATCGAATATTGGATTTTAGACTGAGTTTGCGGACCTCCTTCACGCTGGAAGAGGCTCTGTATTTATAAAGGTAGGACAAACCTGGCGCCTGTTGCAGTGGCGCCAGGGCAAAATTCCTCTTGGCGCCACTCCTAGTGGCGCCAGGCCATTTTTTGGCTTGTAGTGGCGCCAGCAAGTTAGGAAAGTTTGTAAGTCAGCAAGCAACGTATTTTTGACTAGATTTGGGCGCCTGTACTAGTGACTACCATGCAATTTTTAGCCTAGCTTCACCTGAAGTGACTTCGGAAAGTCCGGGAACAATTTGAAGAGGTCGGGAATGACCCGGAAGGCCAGAAAAGAGCAGGAACACCTAAACTAGTGTCCCAAAGGTATTTGACTTGAAAAGTGAGGATAAGATGTGTCGGAAGGGTTGACCGGGCTTTTAGGGGCAAAACGGTCAAATGGATTGGGAAGCTGCCGGGACGGACTCGGACTGTCTCGGAAGAAAAATTGAGATTTGGGAACATTATTCAGAATGTTCCCAAAGGTTGCTGGTTTGATACCCAGAGCCGGTGTGGTCGGAAAAGGCGACCGGCCCTCTAGGGGCAAAACGGTCATTTTGTACTGGGTTTGCCGGAATTGACTCGAAATGATCCGGGAAGGTAGAGGAAAGTTGAGAATACTATAAGAAGCATTCTCGGGAGGTTACCGGTTTGATACCCAGAGCCGGTGTGGTTCCCGGGGCATTCGAATGCCTAGGGGCAAAATGGTCATCTTGACCGAAAAGTCTCGGAATTGGCCCGAAACTGACTAGAAGGCACCTAATCATGCCGCATTGCTTTTAAGACAATCTTGGAAGGTTAGACTTACCGTTCTAAGGACTTATGGTGTGTTCTCGAGAAACGTGTTGGAAAAGGCCCAAGGGGCAGTTTGGTTATTTTCACCGAAGTGGGCTAACAGGCATTGGTGTTGACCTGGGTTTTGAGTGTTTCCGCCACTCTGACGGCGGTCGTGTGATACAGGGGATTGTTGGCAATTCCCTATACCGACTTGTTTGCGAGTATTTTCGCTACTCTGACGGTTGCGATGTTTGCAAGTATTTCCGCTACTCTGACGGTTCGCGATCATTCCCAAGACTGCATGATCTCAGGAAGCTACTAAACAGACTTAGCACCTAAGAAGTCAACTTTCTCGGAAGGCGTGCCTAAACGAACATTTTTGCATTGGCGGGCTAACAGGTGCCAAAAGTAGACCGTTCTACCATCTAGGGGACTTGAGGTCTCGTCCCAGTCGACAGGTTTAAAGGGACTTACCGTTTTGAAGAGATTTTCTTTGAAAAATGCGCCAGACCATCTCGAGGAATAAACTGTCTCGAGAGAGCGATTGGAATTTGAAAGGGGTCTTATCGTCTTCAGAAAGACGTGCCTGATTGGAGTAGATTTATCATCTCGAGAAATCAACTGTCTCGAGAGAGGGATTGGAATTGGAAAGGAGGCTTACTGTTGTAAGCACCCCATTTTTGACCGCTCGGCAGTCTACACTTCGTCCAGACTTGTTTTCAAGTCATTGTGGACATATTCCAATCGAAACCAATCCTCTAGGTCCAAATTCTGTCTTTCCATCACTTCGCGGGCCTGTTAGGCCCAAATAGAGGCAAAATGACCAAAATGCCCTTAGGGGCATTGTCCTTTCTTATTCCAATTCCAATCCCTCTCTCGAGACAGTTTATTCCTTGAAACGGTCCAAGTAGCAAAACTACTCACCAAACCATTGGAGTAGCGGAAATACTCACAGAACCGTTAGAGTAGCGGAAATACTCACAGAATCGTTAGAGTAGCGGAAACACTCACAGAACCGTTAGAGTGGCGGAAACACTCACAAAACAGTTAGAGTAGCGGAAATACTCACAAAACCGTTAGAGTGGCGGAAACACTCAAAACCCAGGCACGTCTCTTCGGAGACGGTAAGACCCCTTTCCAATCCCTCTCTCGAGACAGTTTATTCCTCGAGACGGTTCCAATCCAGGCACGTCTCTTCGGAGACGATAAGACCCTTTTTCCAATCCCTCTCTCGAGATAGTTTATTCCTCGAGACGGTTCGAGTAGCAAAACTACTCACCAAACCGTTAGAGTAGCGGAAATACTCACAGAACCGTTAGAGTAGCGGAAATACTCACAGAACCGTTAGAGTAGCGGAAATACTCACAAACTCCTTAGAGTAGTGGAAATACTCACAGAACCGTTAGAGTAGCGGAAATACTCACAGAACCGTTAGAGTAGCGGAAATACTCACAGACCCGTTAGAGTAGCGAAAATACTCAACCCCGTCCGAGTAGTGGCAATACTCACAAATCATCAACCCCGTCCGAGTAGCGGAAGTACTCACACCGTGAGAATGGCGGAAACACTCAAAACCCAGGTCGACACCAGTGTCTGTTAGCTCACTTCGGTGAAAAATGACCAAATTACCCTTTGGACCTTTTCCGGTCAAGACGACCATTTTGCCCCTGGGCATCCGAATGCCCCAGGAACCACACCGGGTCTGGGTATCAAACTAGTAACCCTCTGAGATTACTTTTTATAGTATTCTCAACCTTCCTTTACCTTCTCGGATCATTCCGAGTTAGTTCCGGCCAACCCGGTACAAACTGATCGTTTTGCCCCTGGAGGGCCGGTCTCCTTCTTCGACCATACTGGCTCTGGGTATCAAACCGGTAATGTCCCGAGAATACTTTTTATAGTATTCTCAATCTTCCTTTACCTTTCTGGACCATTCTGAGTTAGTTCCGGCAAACCCGATGCAAAATGACTGTTTTGTCCCTAATGGACCGGTCTCCTTTTCCGACCACGCCGGCTCTGGGAATCCAACTGGCAACCTCTGGGAACATTCTAAATAATGTTTCCAGATCCCAAGTCTTCTTCCGGGACAGTTTGAGTCTGTCCTAGCAGTTTTCCGGTCCGGTTGACCGTTCTGCCCCTAAAGGCTCAGTCGACCTTTCCGACACATCTTATCTTCATTTTTCAAGTCAAAAACCTCCAGGACACTATTTTAAGTGTTCCTGTTCCTTTCCGGCCTTCCGGGTCATTCCCGAATCCTTCAAATCATTGCCGGACTTTCCGGAATCACTCCTAGTGAAGCCAGGCTAAAATTTACATGGTAGTCACTAGTACAGGTGCCCAAATCTAGTCAAAGATACGTTGCTTGCCGACCTTAAATCTTTCCTAATTGGCTGGCGCCACTAGTAGTGACGCCAAGCCAAAAAATGGCCTGGCGCCACTCCTAGTGGCGCCAGTGTAAAGTTTGCCCTGGCGCCACTGCAACAGGCACCAGGTTTGTCCTCCCTCTATAAATACAAAGCCTTATTCAACGTGAAAAGGGTCTGCAAACTTAACCTAGAAATCACACAATTCAATATACAAAGCTCGAGCACCTCCAAAAACCCTAGTTTCCTTAGGTTTTCCAAACCCTAGCCACCCTACACAAACCCTAGCCTCCTATACACTCATACACTCCCCCATACACTCATACACTAGCCTTCAACCACCCTTCGAAGACTTAAAGAGCTGCCATCCAAAGCTTGAAGACAACTCTTGAAAACTGAAGGTGAAGATCAAGACAATGACCGAAAACCGAAGACAGCGCGGCGCGCAAAATAAAGAAGACATACGGTAGGCTTTCTGTTTAATTTTCTACACTTCCCCCCTCTCTCTTCTCTCTCCAACCCACTTGGGTTTTCTCTATTTTAATCCCCCATCTCTTTCCCCCCCCCCCCTTCTTTGCATGCTTGAAACAAAGGGATTCCCGGTCCATGTGTAGGATTGGGCTATTGGAGAGTCACCGTGTCGGGGGCTTTCTTCTAGTCTAACCAAAGACCACGTGGGTCTGGCCCCCTTGATTATGTGGTGAAGCCTTAACCTTGTATGTTCACGACCCCAAATTGCATTGTGCATATCATAATCTTGCATCTTCCAAAATTCGTTTTCAAACTCGTTTTCAAAACCGTTTTCAAAGTTGTTTTCAAAATTGCATCAAAATCTCTTTTTCAAAAACTTATTTTCAAAATCACAATTCTAGGGTGATTCTAGTCTTTCCATGGCTAGGGTTGCTTTAGGAAAGTGTTACATTAAAAGTGACCAATATGGTCCATATTTTCAAATCTTATTGTTTTCCAAAACCGCTTTCCTAAAGTGGTTTAGCCCTCTTATGGTTAGAATTGCTTTAGGAAAGTGAGAGGTTTTTATACCTTCTAAAAACTCTCTTTTCAAAAATCCCTCTTCCTAAAAATTTCTTTTTCAACATACTTTCCTAAAACTCTCCTCTTCAAAATTGTTTTCAAAAACTCCTTCCCAAAATCTGTTTTTCAAAACTCTCTTTTTCAACTCCTCTCCAAAATCTTTTCTTCAAAATCCACTTTCTAAAAACGTTCCCCACAACTCTTTCCAAAAACTCTCTTCCCAAAATTTTCCTTCTAGAAACTCTCCTCTAGGATCTTCTTTCCAAAATCTACGTTTCTAAAAACGCACTTTCCAGAACTCCTTCTCTTTAAGATCTTTTTTCAAAAACTCCCTCTTCAAATTCACTTTCCAAAAACTCCTTCCTAGGATCCCCTTCTAGAAAATCTACGTTTCTAAAAACACACTTTCCAAAAATTCTTTTCTTAGAGCCCCAAATCAAGCCTTAGAACCCACAATTAGGAAACCCTAATTTTCTTTCCAAAAACATGATTTTCAAACTTTGCCCCAAACATAGGTTTCCAAAATCTCTTGTTTTCACGTCCAAACTACACATGTTTCCAAAACCTATTTTCTATGTCAAAACTATAATTTTTCAAATCTAGGGTTTCTAGAATCTCCTTTTCCAAATCCTTCCCAAATCCAATCTCCCCGTTTAGGAAACTAGATCCCGTCTTCCGTTTTTGGAAACAAAATCCAACCTTTCTCTTTTAGAAACCAAATCCAATCCCTTCCTAAACCATAAGTTTCCTAAATTTAAATTTTAAATCTTTCCTTAAATTTTAAAATCCAACTCTTTCCTAATTCAATTCCTTCCTAAACCATAAGTTTCCTAAACTTAAATTTTAAATCTTTCCTTAAATTTCAAAATCCAGCTCTTTCTTAATTCGAATCCTTCCTAAACTTCCGTTTTCCTAAATCTTAAACTTGAACATAAAAATCTTTCCCAAGTTTTAAAACTCAACTTTCAAATCTTTCCTAATTCAACCCATTCCTAATTCTACCCCTTTCCAAAATCTTTTTCAAATCCAAGCTTTCAAATCTTTCTTGAACTCAAGCCTTTCCTAATTTCAAGACTTTCTAAAATTTAAACTCTAAAACTTTCTAAATCCTAAACTTTCTAAATTTCAAATCTTTCTAAAATTCTAAGCTTCCTAAATTCAAAATTTTCTTAAGTTAAATCTTTCTAAACCCAAATCTTTCTAAACTTTAAACTTTCCAAAACTTCAACATCTTTCCAAATCTAAAATTTTTCTAAACTCAAAACTTTCCTAATTTAAGTCTTTCTTAAGTTGAAACTTTCTTAATTTAAACATTTCCTAAATCGAAAACTTTCCTTTTTCAAAACCTTTCTAAATTCAAACTTTCCCACTTTCAAAACTTCCCTTTTTCGAAACATTCAAAAATTTAAAATTTTCTTAACTTGAAACTTTCTAAATTCTAAGTCTTTCCTAAACTAAACTTTTCCTAATTCAAAACATTTCTAAATTCAATATTTTCCCATTTCAAAACTTTCCAAAAATAACACTTTCCTAATTCAAAACTTTCCTAATCCAAATTTTTCCAAAATTCCAAGTTTCCAAATCTTCCAAATCCAACATTCCAATCCAATCTTTCTTAATCTCAAGTCTTTCCTAGGTCTCCTATCTTTCTTAAGTCTAGGTTTCCTAAAACCAAGTCTTTCCAAAATCAATCTTTCCAAAGCAAGTCCAATCTTCTCAAATTCAATCTCCTCTTCTAATCTCAAATCAAATCCAGTTTTCAATTCAATCTCTCTCTTCAAATCAATCTATTTTCAATCGGACTCCGGTCCGAACTACGACTGACCTAATTCCCCCAAAGGGATACGTAGGCAACCTTCATAGGTGCGGTCACAATACTTTTCAAACTTTCAATTCCACCCTCATGGGTGCGGTTTTCAAAATCTTTTCAAATCTCAAATTTTCATCTATTTTCAAATTTCTACTTCCAAATTTCTCAAACTTTCCAATTTCAAATCTATTTTCAAACCAAATCAATTTCAAATCCATCTCGTTCCAAATCTATTTTTCAATTCTTTTCTATTGCACTTGCATATCATGCATCATATTTTTCGAACATTGTTTTTCTAAAATGGATAGGATTGAACCATAGTTAGTTAAAGACTCTTATAGGTGAATCTAGGGTTGATTGACATGTAGGTACCGAAAGGGCGGGGTAGGGTGATAGCTTAGTGCGTCTTCCCTACACGTAACCAACCTCCGAACCTAGAATCACTGATTTCAAAGACCAAAAAGGAGTTATTTTTCTAAAAAGGGCTAAATATTTTCCAAAGGTTGCCAAACAACCTATTTTTCGTAAAAACCCTCTCTTGAGGTGGTATTTTTCAAAATCGTTTTTCAAAAACCCTAAGTGTAGTCTTCGGATTATGCTTAGTTTTTAGGTGACCTAACTCACCTTAATTAAGTTAGGTAGCGACTCCGAATATTTTTCAAAAGCCCTTTATTCAAACCAATTTTCAATTCAAACCTAGTCGCACTTATTCTTTTAGGAGGGTGAGTTCTAACGAGAGAGTACAGTGTATTTCCTGCTTGGGTGAGTATTCCTCGAGTGCAAAAAATCTAGGCGCGACAACCGTCTTCGAAAAGATGTGCCTGATTGGAGTAAATTTACCGTCTCGAGGAATAAACTGTCTCGAGAGAGAGATTGAAATTGAAAAGGACAATGCCCCTAAGGGCATTTTAGTCACTTTGCCTCTATTTGGGCCTGGTGAGCCCACGAGGCGGTGGACAGACGAGATTTAGACTTAGAGAGTTGGTTTCGATTGGAATACATCCATATTGACTTGAGTACAAGTCTGGACAGAGCGTAGACTGCCGAGCGGTCAAAAATGGGTTGCTGACATTCACCTATAGCAACTGTGTGTGAGTGTGACACCAAGGCGTATGTTTCATCAAGTGAAATGTGTGCTTCATCAACAAGGTGTGTGCATGTGTGCACGCCATGTGTTGCATTAGATATAAAGAATTATCCATATATCTTGATAAGAACAAGAGACAGAAGACAGATAGGAGAGGAGTATATATAAGACTAAGGAGCTTGTTAGAAACTCTATTTGCTA
Organism: Euryodendron excelsum; assembly: GCA_033060915.1. Lineage (NCBI taxonomy): Eukaryota > Viridiplantae > Streptophyta > Magnoliopsida > Ericales > Pentaphylacaceae > Euryodendron > Euryodendron excelsum. The sequence goes on from CM065397.1 coordinate 19,677,462, forward strand.
AGAGAGAAAGTGAAAGAAAAAGAGAGAAAAGGAAAGAAAAGAAAAATAAGGAAGAGAAAGTGAAGGAAGGAACTTGTGTAGTCCTTATCTTTGGTAAGATATGGTGTTTCTCATCTTATACATTTGGAATCATATTTAGGCATGCATTTGAATGCAAGAAATGCATTTAAATATAAGAACATGAGTGTGAATTTATTTCTCATTTAATCATATGATTTGGCTTGTGTTAGGTCTAGGGAGTTTTTTGCCCACTTTAGCTCCATCTAAGAGTTAGCAAGATCTAGAATTAGGCAGCTTTTAGTGAAAGGTGAGTATATGAAACTATATGAACTGGAAACTTAATTATTCTATAACTATGAATCCTATATTTCTTTATAAGCAATGGAAAGGTTGGCTTTGTATTACATATCTCTAAATATTGGATCAAGTATGTTCTTTTAAATGCAATGATGAATTCATGCTACTATAGCCCTGTTTACCTGGCTTTCGGGCATAATATGGAAGTGTGTTTGTCTGGCTTCCAGGCATAATAGGGAAGTGGATATGTTGCTTCGGAAAAGAATCCCTATCATTGGGAATATAATGAATGGCCCCTGACTTCACCAACATAAATAGTTGAGCCGATAATTAGGGTAACAGTACTGTCATAACTTTGGTTGAAGATTATTAACTCTTGGCTATATGGAATGAGTTGTTTAAACCCAAAATGGATGTTGATTACAGTTTTATTTCAAGGTAAATATATTTTATTGATAGATCAAATTATATCCTTGTTACAGATGATTTCTATTGAAATGCTTTTCGAAAAAGTTGTTTGAACCTAATCTTGATCCATAACTGTTTTACTTGTTTTCTATTTATATGGTTTCAATATATTCACTAAACGCATGGCTAGCTTACCCATTTTATGGGAACACATTTCAAGTGTGCAATACTAGAAATGGTCCACTGAGCAACTGGAGTCTTAGAAAGGTGGAGTTTTGTGAGCAGCGCTCAATGTATATTTTGTCATCTTGTAATAAGATTTTTGGCACATTAGTGTGTATATGTTGTGGGTTGTTGGTTCAAGATGTGATACCTTGATGTTTTGTAGCTGAGAATAGTAATGTCTTTAAGTTTTATAGTACTTTGATATCTGGTGATGGTTTATCTTTCCATTTCATCTTTAACCAGGTTATTTATCTTTGGTTATGTGTGGAAATTAACATGTTTTGCCACATACCATTTTAGGGGCATATCATTTAATCACTCCGGATGGAGTTGCCTTTCTAGCCCCAACACGCATGTCCTAATGCACTTTGTTTGAGGGCATGTCTGCCATCATAGCCTGTGAAGATTATTTACTATATTAGTTAAAGGTTGGCCCACATGCTCTGGAAGAACTGATTTCTTGGAACAATAAATACTTAAAACCATGGCTTATTGTGGTATATGATTTTGCTTCATATGGAAGTGAACTAATAGTAAATCCTCCATGATTTTAGTAAAAATACAAGTTAAGTAAACCAAGGAAAAGATTCTCAAGTCAAAACGACAAAAAACGGTCTTCCCATCTCATCCTAGTTGCAACAAAAACATGGCAAATGTAACACTGAAGCCTAGAAATTCTAAGGTTGACATGAAGTTACAAACATGCTTGCCCAACTTCAACCACCAAGGATACCTAGCTAATAACTAACGAGTTATGCCCACTTACATATGCGAGTACCCCTGCAGACTTTCAATGTGGGACTCAACACAAGTCAAAGCAGATTAGATTTGTTACAACCTCCCTGCTTTATCCCCTCGTGAGAGACCCACATTCTATCACAAATACCACGACCGTCTCGAGTGGTGCCAACAACCAATCATTGACCCTGTGCTACAGTGCCCTTGAGCTCACACTAGTATGTTCATGGGTTGATTTTGATACCATACGTAACAACAACAAGAACTCACCCAAAAGGGCTACCCAAGGAGATGTCATTTTGTTTCATTGCTCATACTTATATATCCAAGATTTCTTATGAAAATTTCTTGTGTCAAACTTAACACATGCCAAAGTGGGTTGGGGTTGTTACAATTGGACCTTGCTATTATTCAATACCTCATATTTGACTCAGTAGACAACATATTCAGATATAGATAAGATTACAATCGAATTTATCAGTTGACTATAACTAAGATAGTAAACAGTATTATAGAGACAGTAGGATTGTATTACAAGTAATATGATAAGATTACGATTCAATTTATCAGGTGACTATAATCTATTCAATTTATTGGATGACTATAATTGAACAAATACCATAGATATATATATATATATTTATCGGGTGGGGTTGTGCTATATTTAATTTATTCTTTTTAGTGAATAATAAGATACTAAAAAGAAGATAAGTATTCATGATGTGTATCTTCTAAACATGTATGGGTATTCAAGTTGATGCAGCTTATGAAGGTGAGTTTCTAGGAAGAAGAAGAACCTCCCTCCCATCACCCTTTTTTTATACTAGCAAGTATGTGATTTTGTGCTTCATTTAATGACTTGGTTGTGCACTTTGTTTAGTAAGAACTAAGAAGTGATCACTTCTCATGCAATGCACGGATTGACACCTAGTTATCATTTGTCAAACGTGGAATCGATTTGACATGTTTTATACATGAAATGTATCAAACACTATGAAAATCATTAAATAAAAATAAAAACTACTAAAAATCAAACATACAAGGACATGCATCCATTGTACAATATAACCAATATTAATGTAATAAGAGAAGTTTAATGCTTGCAAACTACGATATTCTGAAGGCCACATAACCACTCGATATTACTAATTAATAAAACCCCAAAAACATCTAGAACCACTATAGAAACTACTCATCACATTCACTCACCAAGAGAAGTATTTTCCATTAGTTTTAAACTCAATCAACTTGCATAATCTTCTACAAGGGGTAAAAAAAAACCATTCATAACAATAAACATAACTTTTTAAAGGGCCAAATAAGGTGTGTTGATGATTCAGTTTGATCTTTATCATTTTACCTAGGTCATAAGTGAATCTAACCATTATTGGATACAAAAATTTTAGTTTATCCCTACTCACCAAAGAGGCATCATGTTGGTTATGCAATATAGCAATCTTAATTCATCACAAGAGATGACTCATAGTCATTACTATTAATTTTTGACAAACTCATACCTTAGACAAGACACCACAAACTAAAGCAGTGAAGCCTAAGCTTATGCCACTTCTAGCAACAGTGAAAAGAAACACCTTTATGGAAGGCAAACTAAACACTTAAAAGGCTGAATTTTTCTTTCATCCAGCCACATATAACGCACATAGTTGCGGAAAATTTAGGTCTCACATAATCCCCTACCATGTGTACGAGGCATTGTGTTTCTGACAACTAAAATTCTGTTCTACTCAGTAAATAACTATGAAAAAAAAATAAGCTCAATAAAGTAAACACTTTATGGTCAATTTTTTTTTAGACCTTCATTAAAGCAACAATTACATCAAGGGCTGCATGATAGATGTTGAAGGGGTATACTTGTTGGCATTGGTTTATGTTGAATTGTTAACCGTAAACTCATCTAAAAGCTTAAATTGTTAGAGAGAAATTTGGTGACTTTATTGTTTATATCCTCAACATGCCCCCCATGTATGACGAGGCTCTCCTCCATAAGCAGGCCGAATGTGTGCAAGCATTGTAATTATTAGGTTGATGGCGAGGTTCAAACACAAGATCTATAACCTGACTTTGATTCCAGGTGAATTGTTAATCACTAGCTTATCTAAAAGCTTAAGTTGTTGGAGAGAAGATGAATAGCTTTACTGTTTGTATCCTTGACAATTTCCAGTCCAGATTGGTTAAAAGTTCTATCCCATTTTTCAATCCATGTCCAACTGCATACTTGTTTCATAAAACTAAGATTTTGACTTATTGTAATTTCATTTTTTCAATTGAGACATTTGATAAAACAAAGACCTGAAACTCTTGCCATGCATCCTTTACCTATATGCATTATGGGGCTAAAAACAGATAAACCAGGATTCACCATTTAAACACTACTTGCAATGAAAAGGGTGACATGGGAAGAATAGGTCACATGAATCAAAGCTCTAAGATGATCCCAAGTCAACCAAATTTCAAAATCAAGTGTTAAATTTTAAATAGTACATAACAGCTAACCATGTAAAACTCTTGCATCAAGCATAAAAGAACTTACCTTGTCACTTATCAGAAGAAAGCCTCCAATCCTAAGATATACATCTTTGATTCTTAGTCCTTTAGGAATGCCGTCTGTAACCAAAATAGTATGTCGAAACAAAAGCTTAATAGTAGACTAAAAAATGAAAGAAGAGTTGAAGAGATAAGAGATGAAGAAAGAGCAGCAGAAGAACTAATGAGGATAATCACCTGAAAAGGTTGGTGAGTCAGTGATATCTTTAGCAATGTGAGACAAGAAAAGAGTCCCATAACTGGATTACAAAGATTCACCATCAACTAATACACCATATGGCTAAAAAAGTGCAAACCAAAACAAAAAACCTCAATACATCATGTAAAAGTTGTGCATGTGTGCAAAAAATAACTATAATAAATGGGTGCATAGACAGGAGCGCACACACAAATGTTCTTGCAACGCATTGCCAGTTTGGGTTGACATGGACTTAATTAAGGACCAAGCACTAGTTCCATTGACTTTCAAGTGTCCACTTGAATGTGGAGCCACGCTTTATTCTAGAAGTTTTAAGAAGGTTCTTAGGACTCTCTTATTCCCTAGGGGTACTTCTGGAGAACAAGTAGATTCCCAATCTGCAGTTTGAGACACAAATGTAACTGTGAAAATTTTCAAGACATCAACAGAGGGTAGTTATTTCCACCCAAAAAAAATAAAAAAGAAAGAAATGAGAAAAAAAACCTTAAGGAAAGACGGAATATCAATAATTCAAAATACTTGTGAAATAGAAAAAATTAATCAAAGATGGGTAGATCAAATTGATACCACATAATCACAGAACTATAGACGCATGTGTGAAGAAATAAATAATTAAGTTGCCCCTCTCTCTAACCGCTTAAGCTTTTAGATGAGTTGGTGGTCAATAATTCAACATGGTATCAGAGCAGGCAGGGGTCCTGAGTTCAAACCTCACTGCCTACCAGTAAATATTTCCACGTGTTTGGCCCGCTTATAATCAAGAGCTTGGCTACACGTGAGGGGGCGTGTGAAGAAATAAATAATTAAGTTGCCCCTCTCTCTAACAGCTTGAGCTTTTAGATAAGTTGGTGGTCAACAATTCAATAGCATGTGTAGTAGAAAGACAAATTTGGAAAAAGTGAATTACAAAAAAACGCAGTATGCATTCAATTTGATTAAAGCCCCACATTTGCAAGGAAGATGAAATTGGATGGTGAATGTGCAAGGGTTTGAACCTCTCTTCTTATCATTGGATTAGGCTCCCTTACTTGGAAAAGCTAAGTGACAATGGTGAAGTAATTATTGGAGAAATACAAAAGTCAGTCGGAAAGAATTGCTGGCATACTAGGTATGCGTCTTCCTAATCAGGCCACACAAATCATATTTGTATTATAGTTGTAAATTACTATATACTATACTATGACAATAAAATTTGATTTCTTGATTGATCAAATGACTATATATGTCATTGGTTTTATGTCCTATCTATTATAGGAATTTTTAAGATATCAAATAATTCAAATTTCAACTAAGAAATATAGGATGTATCACAATTTGAACCTTGGTTTGACAATTAGGCTCTTCCAGCCAAATCAAGGCCAGACAATATAGGATGCCTTATAATTTGAACCTTGGTTGGCAATTACGCTCTACTAACCAAATCCAGGATTTAGGTCTGTAACTTTAGAGAGACCCTTAACTTCCCAAAACATTTGAGCTATAGTGAAGGTGCACTCATTTGCACTCACAAGACAGTCAGAAATATCACTATTTTATTTTGCTTTCCAGTATGAGACATCAAAATGTATAGAAGAGAATCCAGACTTCTCTTCTAGTCATCATGATTTCTAAAAAGATGGAAATTCCACTATTGAGCATTGCGGGAATCTGAGGCATTTGAATGGATCACCAACCCAATAAAGAAGAGAATCCAGATCTTTTCTCTTCTAAACAAGTGAGGAAAATAGTTCTCTATGTGAAAGGTCATCCCGACACAACTCTTCTTATAAACAGATTCTAGATACATCTTTATACAAACAAGGGAGAAATAGAGATATACTGATAGCTTTACGAATGCAAAAGTGAGTCTCCATACTAGCCAAAGGAAATAACAAGTCATGTTCTAAAGACCATAGTAACTCTTCATCACTGTTACCCAACTGCACTTGGCTCTCACTATCTTTTTATTATCTGCAACATGATGTTGTGATAATGCTCAACCACCAGCTCACTTTGAGGAGACTTTGTTCTTAAGGACCTGCCTAATGCTAACCTACCTTCCCTTTTAGATAAAATGATCCCAAGTGAACTTCCTCAATCTTGATAAAAGAAAACCACAATTAATTTTTGTGATTTCACTAGCAAGAGAAATGAGTAACCAACAGAGAAAAATAAAGTAGGTAAGAAGGTTACTAGACACGATTGGATGAGAGTACTTTTTTTACCCTTGAAAGAAGGATATGCTTTTCCTTTATCCCATCGACAAGCTTGGACACCTTTTCAATAACTAGTTCGCAGAATCCTTCTACCTCAATATTACCATATAATAGAAGATCCAAGTGTTTTGAGAGATCATAGCACTAGCTAACACCCTCAAAATATCCTTTGTAACATTAACCCCTAATGTAGAGCTCTTATTAAAGTTTATTTTGAGCATCGACAGTGCTCCAAAGAGTCTAATGATGAGACCAATGTAATAAACTAGCTAAAGACAACCCACGAATATTGTAAATAAAAAGGAGGGAGGGGAAGGAAGGGGTGGGGAAGGGATAAAATTGAATGGATCTCCTGGTATCAATCCTCTCTCAGATCATCAATTGCCCTAAAAGATGAAACAGTTAGGCAATGCATCTAACAACACATATAATGTAACTCTAAAATTGTATTGTTCTTAAATCTTCAAACAACCCAATTTCCATGGTAAAGCCAACGATCCTAGAGCTTTGTCTCTATCCACATTCTGTTGGAAAAACACTACTTTGAGCCAATTAAAATGTAGGATCCACACCTCCTTTAAAGTGGGTTCATGGTGCGTTGGACTAACCTCCGTTAGGAGATTAATCTCATGTATTTACTTGCTCAAATCCGTTAAGGATTGAATAAATTATTGGCTTCCAAACTGACCAACATGACCATGGGAAACTAGAAGTTGAAAAGGCTTATCCCACATTGGAATCTTAGTAGAAGATGATGTATATATAAGGCCATGACTTGAAAGTGAGTTTGGGCCTCAAGGGGTACTCCAATTTTGTGGAAGGGGGAGGACCTACCCATCTCATGGGTTGAGCCACAAAACACACAAGCACGCGCGCTGCCGCCGCCACCTACCCTGGGCTTGGCATGGGCGTGGGCGTGGGTAATACTTGGTGTTGTAGATGTAATACATGGTATTAAGATTACCAAAACATCTGATGGATATGCGTTATCACAGACTCATTACATTGAGAAGATACTTGAAAATTTAAGTAAGTCTGATAACGTTCTAGCTAGAACACCCATAAATGAAAATCTACATCTATAACTATAAAAGATATCCAGCTCTTGTAGAAGGTTACATAGACGAAAACTGGATATCTGACATTAGAGACTCCAAATCCATAAGTGGATATATCATTACTCTTGGAGGCACATCAATTTCATGGAAATCCTCAAAACAAACTTGCATAGCCAGATCCACCATGGAATCTCAGTTTATCACTTTAGATAAAGCGAGAAAGGAAGCAAAGTAGCTTCATAACTTTCTGGAGGATATTTTCATATGGCCAAAACCTGTCTCTACTATTTGCATCCATTGTGATAGTCAATGTGCAATAGCAAGATCACAAGACCACATGTATAATGAAAAGTCGCAACATATCCATCATCAACATAACACAATGAGGCAATTGCTTTCGAATGGAATTATATCCACTAATTATATTAAGTCTAAGGAAAACATTGCGGATCTGCTTACAAAAGGCTTGACAAAAGATCAAGTAGAGAATTCGTCGAGGGGGATGGGTGTTAAGCCTATAACTTTAAAAGTCACTATAATGGCAACCCAACCTAGCTGAGTGGAGATCCCAAGATCTAGGTTCAACGCAACAACCGAGTTATGTGTGACTTAAGAAAAATCACTAAAAAACTCGTTCTGCTTTCTATTCCTATGATGAAATAGTGATAACCTACAGTAATTGAATAGGATGAGCTTAGCTCTTAATGATTCTTATATCTTTGGAATTCCAAGTGGAGTGTAGCAGGATACTCTTAATAAGAAATCACCTATATGAGTATGAAGGGGCCTCTTTTATGAGAAAATCTAAGGTTATTTTCTCTAGAGTACTCATGAATCTATCAGGTGTTGTTTAGGGCTAAAATGAACACAACTGAATGGATCACTAGTTGACAAGAAAAGAATCGTGTGAGTACTATTGTCTTAGTTTATACAAACCGCTGAATAGTTTAAGACATCATGTTCACTGGTTAGCCAAATAAACTCGATAGTATTTGACTAGGGAAGGCTCAAAGCCAAAACCAACCTCTCTCAATACTGCAACTTTCTACCTGTACTCTCTCTCTGTCGAGTTTGCATTCTCATTTGCATTTTCCTTATCAACCAATCTCATTCATGTGGGGCATTGTTGGAAAAACACTACTTTAAGCCAGTTAAAATGTGAGTACTTTATAACTTTCATTGATGATTACACTCATTATTGCCATGTTTACTTACTGAGAAGTAATGTTTATGCAATACAAAAATGAAGTTGAGAACCAACTTAACAAAAAGATTAAGGTGTTAAGAAGTGATAGAGGTCATGAGAATGAAGCACCATTTGCACAGTTATTTGTTGAATATGGTATTATACATCAAACCACTTCACCTTATTCACCACAACAAAATGGAGTTGCTTAGGGGAAGAATCATACTCAGAAAGAAATGATGAATGCTATGTTGATAAGTTCTAAGGCTCTCCAGAATTTGTTGGGGAAAGCGTTGCTATCCGTCAATTATGTTTTTAACAAGATACCCCACAAGAAACTTAGCAAAACTCCTTATGAGTTATGAAAAGGTTAGGAACCTTCCTATAAATACTTGAAAGTGTGGGGGTGTTTGGCTAAGGTAGCAGTTCCTTTGCCTAAGAAGGTAAAGTTAGGACCTAAAACAGTTGATTGTATATTCATAGGCTATGCTGAAAATAGTAATTCATATCGGTTCTTGGTTCATCAGTCTAAAATATCAGTCATACATGTGAATACAATAATGAAGTCTAGGAATGTATCCTTCTCTGAGGAGGAGTTTTCATACAAGTCTACACCTAAATCAAGTTCGCTTAAACAGACTCATGATACTATCGTAGAGCACGACCAAGGGTCGGTGGATAAAGGAAATGAGGTTGAGCCTAGACGAAGTAAAAAGCCAAATGCTGCAAAATCTTTCGGTCCTGACTTTCTAACACTTCTGTTAGAAAATGAACTGCAAAGTTATTAGAAAGCTATGTCCTCTCTGGAAGCTCTTTGTGGAAAGAGGCTATCCATAGTGAAGTTGAATCGACTCTACAAAATCATACGTGGGAACTAGTGGATCTTCCACCTAGTAACAAACCCCTTGGATATAAGTGGATATTCAAGAGGAAGATGAAAGCTAATAGTTCAATTGACAAATACAAGGCCAGACTTATAGTCAAAGGCTACAAGCAGACTAAGGGAGTGGATTACTTTGATACATATTCTCCTATAACTAGAATAACGTCCATACGTATCTTGATAGTCTTTGCAGCTTTACATAATCTTGAGATTCATCAAACGAATGTTAAGACAACATTCTTAAATAGTGATTTGAATGAGGAGATTTACATGGAACAACCTGAGGGGTTTTTAGTTCCTGGCAAAGAGAACAAGGTATGCAAACTTGTTGTAAACTTGTTAAGTCCTTGTATAGACTAAAACAAGCCCTTAAACAATAGCACAAGAAATTTGATAATGCTATGCTGTCAAACGGTTTCAAGATAAATGAATGCGAAAAGTGTGTCTATGTAAAAAAAACTCCTAATGGTTATGTCATTGTATGTCTTTACGTAGATGATATGATTATCATTGGTAGCAATAACAAAGTCATTAAAGCTACTAAGAAGATGTTGAACAATAAGTTTGACATAAAGGATCTAGGTGTTGCAGATGTAATACTTAGTATTAAGATTACCAAAACATCTGATAGATATGCATTATCATAGACTCATTACATTGAGAAGATACTCGAAAAATTAAGTAAGTCTGATAACGATCTAACGAGAACACTCATAGATGGAAATCTATATCTATACAAGAACAATAGGGAAAGCATACCCTAATTAGAATATTCAAGGATAATTGGTAGTTTAATGTATCTCACGAATTGCACATGTACGGATATTGCTTATACGGGAAACAGATTAAGTAGATATATGAGTAACCCATGGTCAAACCACTGGAAGGCCATAGTTAGGGTTCTCAGGTATTTGAAATTCACCTTAAATTATGGACTGCACTACACAAGATATCCAGCTATTGTAGAAGGTTACACAGATGCAAACTGGATATCTGACATTAGAGACTTCAAATCCACAAGTGGATATGTCTTTACTCTTGGAGGCACATCAATTTCATAGAAATTCTCAAAACAAACTTGCACAGCCAGATCCACCATGGAGTCTAAGTTTATTGCTTTAGATAAAGCGGGAGAGGAAACAGAGTGGCTTCGTAACTTTCTGGAGGATATTTCTGTGTGGCCAAAACCTATCTCTACTATCTACATCCATTGTAATAGTCAATGTGCAATAGCAAGAGCACAGAACCACATGTACAACGGGAAGTCACAACATATGCGTCGTCGACACAACACCGTTAGGCAATTGTTTTCGAATGGAATTATAAACATTGATTATATCAAGTCTAAGGAACACATTGCGAATCCGCTTACGAAAGGCTTGACCAAAGATCAAGTAGAGAATTATCATGGGGGATGGGCCTTAAGCCTATGACTTAAAAAGTCACTATAATGGCATCCCAACTTAGCTGACTGAAGATCTGAAGATCTAGGTTCAACGGGACAACCGAATTGTGTGTAACTTAGAATAAATCAATAAGAAACTCATTATGCTGTCCATTCCTATGATAAAATAGTGATAACCGGTAGTAATTGAACAGGATGAGCTTAGCTCTTATTGATTCTTATACCTTGGAAATTCCAAGTGGAATGTAGCAGGATACTCTTAATAAAAAAATCACCTATATGAGTATAAAGGGGCCCCTTCTTTGAGAAAACCTAAGGCTATTTTCTCTAGAGTACTCATAAATCTACCACGTATAGTACAGGGCTAAAATGAACATAACTGAATGGATCACTAAATGATCAGAATGGAATCGTGTGAGTACTATGTCTTGGCTTATACAAATGGCTGAACAGTTCAAGACATCATGTTTATTGGTTAGCCAAATAAACCCGATAGTATTTCACTAAGGAAGGTTCAAAGCCAAAAGCCACCTCTCTTGATGCTGTAACTTTCACTTGTACTCTTTCTCTGTCGAGTCTGCATTCTCATTTGCATTTTCTTTATCAGCCAATCTCATTCATGTGGGAGATTGTTGAAAAAGCACTACTTTGAGCCAATTAAAATGTAAGACCCACACCTCCGTTAAAGTGGGTCCGTGATACGTTGGATTAACCTCCGTGAGAAGATTAATCTCATGTATTTACTTACTCAAATGCATTAAGGATTGAATGAATTATTGGCTTCCAAAGTAAACAACATGACCATGAAAAACTAGAAGTTGAAAAGGCTTAGCCCATATTGGAATCTTAAGCGGAAGATGATGTGCATATAAAACCATGACTTGAAAGTGGGTTTGGGCCCCAAGGGGTACTCCAATTTTGTGGAAGGGGGAGGACCTACCCAACCCATAGGTTGACCTATAAAACACATAGGCACACGTCGCTCAACCCCCCCCCCCCCCGGCGAACTGAACCGAGTTGAGTATGGGCATGGGTCGTGGGTTTTGTTTCGGCCTTTATCTTTTTGAGCCAGGGTCAAATTAAATTATTATTTTATTTTATTTTCTCCCCATTGATCAAACAGATGTGTTCGTTGACTACTGTCGTTCTGGCATTGAATTGTGCCTCTCCATTTCCAGAGAAGGGATGTGTGCCTCTAGTAAAGGGCTATTTGGCTGCTAGTATCTGTTCGAACCAGTGTCATGAACAGGAACCAGGGCTCTATAAATAGGGCTGAATCCTACATTCATTTTGATCTGGTTTTAAAATTCTAAAATTGCATATCATTGCATTCTTCTTCCTCCTCCCATTTTTCGAGAGAGTTCAGAATCATCTGTTTGTTCTACCGAGCAGATTCTATTAAAGTGCTGTTTAGAGTCTGTTAAGATCATTTCATCCTGAGAGGCAGACACCCATTTTTCCGCGAGCACCAACTCTACGGGGTGAATCTTTCTTTAAGAACAGAGTGTCACACACTTGACTCAATCTAACTTTTAGTTTTTCAATCTTTTGTTCATCTTCAAGATTTTTAATTTAAGTACGACAACCGAGTAAGTTGTTTAAGTTCTGTATTGTTATTTTTTAGAATTGCTTCTAGTTGCCTTCCAGTTGATTTTTAGTTTACTTCTAGTTAATTGCTAGTTTTGTACTAGCTACATTAATTGATTAGAACACTTATTACACACACAGTCTAACAGAGAAGCATTATTTTCAATAATCTTAAAGACAGATTTTTGTGTTCTTATTTTAACTGTGTAATTTAGTGGTTTTTTATTTTGTTTCAGTGGTATTAAATTTTAGTTTAATTATTTAGAAATGGCTAGTGATGCTACTCCTACTTCTTCTGTCCCGATGATTAATTCCATATGTAATGTTAGTAGTATTTATGTGAACTGCATATTGTGTGTCCATTGCGGTTAGGATGTAAGCCATAAAATTTAGATTTAGATTTCTTTCCTGTTGTTGTTAGATTGACCAAGAAAATTCATGTTGGTTATGAATATGTAAATCTGACATGTTGCATTTTGTGGAACTACCTATTATGGGTGTTGAGTCTGAGTTAGTCTAAACTGGAGAAATGCATTGAAAATGGCTTTAGTCCTAAATTTTATTTTGAGAATTGTTTAGCATTGTTGTTAGTATCAAGTGTTCTAATTTTGATGTTAGAATTGTAATCGTGGACGATGCTATTATTCTCAAAATTTATGTTTAACATGCTTAGTGATTATTAAGTATTATCCATAGTACGGTATGCTCTATGAGATCCTAATAATATGTCTGTGGATTTGTTTGATTGTAGTGCACATGAAGATGGTAGATTCCTTTGAATCTGAATCTTCGGCTACACCTGTCTATTCTTGAGCAAAGTGGAGCACGTGGGGTACTACAACTGTAATCTAGGAAGTGGGTCAAAATTAGGTTAGAAGTCCCAAAGACGAGGATCCTCCTGCTTGTAGAGTTGAAGTGTAAGTTCATATCAATGACCGTGAGGAAGGTTCTCCTGAACTAGCGTAACCAATTGTGCCAAGGACATCGATGAGACAGAGTTAGTTCTATTTTGGGAAGATCCGACGTACTACTCAAAAGAGTGTGCCTTGTCCTACTTATTTGAAGAAACTGTGGTGGTCCTCACATCCTTGTATCATACTTTAGGGTTCGTGTAAGGTGGAATCTTGATTCCAACAAGTTCGTACTCTTGAGAGTGTTCAGAAGGGAACACATGACGTGGATGCTGGGAAGGAAATTAGAATCTCAATTTTATAGCTTATATCCTAACCACAATGGACACATAATATGTAATTCACATATATGCTACTAACATTACATATGGAATTATTCATCTGGACAGAAGAAGTAAGAGTAATATCACTAGCCATTTCTGAATAATTAAACCAAAATTTAATACTACAGAAAAAAAATCAAAGAAACACTAATTTACAAAATTAAAATAGTAACACGAGAATCTGTCTTTAAGATTGTTGGAAATAATGCTTCCCTATTAAACTATGTGTGCAATAAGTGTTCTAATCAAATAATGCAACTACTACAAAACTAGCAATCAACTAAAAGGCTACTAGAAGCAATTCTAAAAATAGTAATATAGAACTTGAACAACTTACCCGGTTGTCGTACTTAAATCAGAAATGTTGAAGATGAACAAAAGATCAAAGAACTCAGAGTTAGATCGAGTCGAGTATGTGACACTCTCTCCTTAAAGACAAATTTGCCCCCCATAGTTAGTGCTCACAGGAGGATGGGTGTCTACCTCTGAGGATGAAATAATCTCAGCAGATTCTAAGCAGCACTTCAATAGAATTTGCTCGGCAGAATAACTAAATGATTTTGAACTCTCTCAGAAAATGGGAGAAAGAAGAATGCAATGCTATGCAATTTCGGGATTCGAATCGAATTAAAATGAATGCAGGATTCAGCCCTATTTATAGAGTCCAGGTGCCTATTCAAGACACTGGCTCGAATAGGTACCAGCAGCCAAACAGCCCCTTACCAGAGAGACACATCCTTTCGCCAAAAATGGAAAGGCATAACTCTTCGCTAGAACAACACTAGTCAATGGACACATCTGTTCGATCAATGGTCAAAAAATAAAATTACTTAATTAATTTAAATCTAACCCTGGCCTAAAAAGATAAGGCCGAATCAAAACCCACAACCCACGCCCACGCCCATGCCCGGCCCGATTTGGTTCGGGGCGGGGTGGGCGACAGTAACGGCCCATGTGCGCACATGTTTTATGGGTCAACCCATAGGTTGGGTAGGTTGTAAGCACCCCATTTTTGACTACTCGGTAGTCTACACTTCGTCTAGACTTGTTTTCAAGTCATAGTGGGCATATTCCTATCGAAACCAATCCTCTAGGTCCAAATTCTGTCTTTCCTTCGCTTCGCGGGCCTGTTAGGCCCAAATAGAGGCAAAATGACCAAAAATGCCCTTAGGGGGCATTGACCTTTCCTTTCCAATTCCAATCCCTCTCTCGAGACAGTTTATTCCTCGAGACGGTCTGAGTAGCGAAACTACTCACAAAACCGTTAGAGTAGCGGAAATACTCACAAAACCGTTAGAGTAGCAAAACTACTCATAAAACCGTTAGAGTAGCGGAAATACTCACAAAACCGTTGGAGTAGCGGAAATACTCATAAAACCGTCAGAGTGGCGGAAACACTCATAAAACCGTTAGGGTGGCGGAAACACTCATAAAACCATTAGGGTGGCGAAAACACTCACAAAACCGTCAGAGTGGCGGAAACACTCACAAAACCGTCAGAGTGGCGGAAACACTCACAATCCAGGCACGACTCTTCGGAGACGGTAAGACCCCTTTCCAATCCCTCTCTCGAGACAGTTCCAATCCAGGCACGTCTCTTCGGAGACAGTAAGACCCCTTTCCAATCCCTCTCTCGAGACAGTTTATTCCTCGAGACGGTCCGAGTAGCAAAACTACTCACAAAACCGTTAGAGTAGCGAAAATACTTACAAAACCGTTAGAGTAGCGGAAATACTCATAGAACCGTTAGAGTAGCAGAAATACTCAACCCCGTCCGAGTAGCAAAAATACTCCCAAATCATCAACCCCGTCTGAGTAGCGGAAATACTCAACCCCGTCCAAGTAGCGGAAATACTCACACCGTTAGAGTGGCGGAAACACTCAAAACCCAGGTCAACACTAGTGTTTGTTAGCTCACTTCGGTGAAAAATGACCAGACTACCCTTAGGACCTTTTCTGAGACTTTTCGGTCAAGATGACCATTTTGCCCCTAGGCATCCGAATGCCCCGGGAACCACAACGGCTCTGGGTATCAAGCCGGTAATGTCCCGAGAATACTTTTTATAGTATTCTCAACCTTCCTTTACCTTTCCGAATCATTTCGAGTCAGTTCTGGCCAACCCGATACAAAATGACCGTTTTGCCCCTGGAAGGCCGGTCTCCTTCTGCGACCATACCGGCTTTGAGTATCAAACCGGTAATGTCCTGAGAATACTTTTTACCTTCCTTTACCTTTCCGAACCATTTCGAGTCAGTTCCAGTAAACCCGGTACAAAATGACTGTTTTGCCCCTAGTGGGCCGGTCTCCTTTTCTGACCACGCCGGCTCTGGGAATCAAACCGGCAACCTCTGGGAACATTCTAAATAATGTTTCCAGATCCCAAGTCTTTTTTCGGGACAATCCGAGTTCGCCCCGGCAGTTTTTCGGTCCAATTGACCGTTTTGCCCCTAAAGGCCCAGTCGACCTTTCCGACACATCTTATCCTCATTTTTCAAGTCAAATATCTCCAGGACACTATTTTAAGTGTTCCTGCTCCTTTCCAGCCTTCCGGGTCATTCCCGGCTCCTTCAAATCATTCCCGGCCTTTCCAAAGTCACTCCTAGTGAAGCCAGCCAAAAAATTGCATGGTGGTCACTAGTACAGGCGCCCAAATCAAGTCAAAGATATGTTGCTTGCCGACCTTAATTATTTCCTAAATGGCTGGCACCACTAGTAGTGGCACCAAGCCAAAAAATGGCCTGGCGCCACTACTCATGGGGCACCAAGCCAAAAAATGGCCTTGCGCCACTAGTAGTGGCACCAGTGTATAATTTGGCCTGGCGCCACTACAACAGGCGCTAGGTTTGTCTTCCCTCTATAAATACAGAGCCTCATTCAACGTGAAAGGGGTCTGCAAAATTAACCTAAAAATCCTATATTTCGATATACAGAGCTCGAGCACCTCCAAAACCCTAGCCTCCATAGGTTTTCACAAACCCTAGCCTCCTATACACTCATACACTCCCCCATACACTCATACACTAACCTTCAACCACCCTTCGAAGACTTGAAGAGCTACCATCTAAAGCTTGAAGACAACCCTTGAAGACTGAAGACCGAAGACAAGCAAGGCGCGCAAATTAAAGAAGATACAAGGTAGGCTTTCTTTTTAAATTTCCGCATTTCTCCCTCTCTCTTCTCTCTCCTAACCCACTTGGGTTTTCTCTATTTTAATCCCCCATCTCTTTCCCCCTCTTTCTTTACATGCTTAAAACAAGGGGACTCCCGATCCATGTGTAGGATTGGGCTATTGGAGAGTTACCGTGTCGGGGGCTTTCTTCTAGTCTAACCAAAGACCACGTGGGTCCGGCCCCCTTGATTATGTGGTGAAGCCTTAGCCTTGTATGTTCACGACCCCAAATTGCATTGTGCATATCATAGTCTTGCATCTTCCAAAATCCGTTTTCAAAGTTGTTTTCAAAATCGTTTTCAAACTTGTTTTCAAAATTGCATCAAAATCTCTTTTTCAAAAACATGTTTTCAAAACCACAATTCTAGGGTGATTCTAGCCTTTCTATGGCTAGGGTTGCTTTAGGAAAGTGTTACAATAAAAGTGACCTTTTTGGTCTATATTTTCAAATCTTATTATTTTCTAAAACCACTTTCTTAAAGTGGTTCTAGCTCTCTTATGGTTAGAATCGCTTTAGGAAAGTGAGACGTTTTCATACTTTCCAAAAAAATTCTCTCTTCAAAAATCTCTTCCTAAAAATCTCTTTTTCAACATACTTTCCTAAAACTCTCCTCTTCAAAATTGTTTTCAAAAACTCCCTTCCAAAATCTATTTTTCGAAACTCTCTTTTTCAACTCCTCTCCAAAATCTTTTCCTCAAAATTCACTTTCTAAAATCACTCCCTAGATTCACTTTCTTAAAAAAATCTCTCCTAAAAATCTTTCCAAAAACTCTCTTCAACAATCTTCAACCAAAAACCTTCCTAGAAAAACTCTCTCCAACAATCTCTTTCCAAAAATCTTTCTAAAAAGCTCTCTTTCCAAAATCTTCCTTCTCGAAATTCCCCTCTAGGATTTTCGTTCCAAATCTACGTTTCTAAAAACACACTTTCCAAGAACTCCTCCCTAGGATTTCCCTTCTAGAAAACCTTCGTTTTCAAAAACGCACTTTTCAAAAACTCTTTCCTTAGAGCCCAAATCAAACCCTAGAACCCACAATTAGGAAACCCTAATTTTCTTCTCAAAAACATGGTTTTCAAACTTTGCCCCAAACCTAGGTTTCCAAAACCTCTCATTTTCACATCCAAACGATACATGTTTTCAAAACCTCTTTTCTACGTTAAAATTCTACACTTTCAAATCTAGGGTTTCTAGAATCTCTCTTTCCAAATCCTTGCCAAATCCCATCTTCCCTTTAGGAAACCAAATCCAATCCTCCGTTTTTGGAAACAAAATCCAACCTTTCACTTTTAGAAACCAAATCCAGTCCCTTCCTAATCTAAACCTTTTCCTAATTCAATTCCTTCCTAAACCATAAGTTTCCTAAACCTAAACTCTAAATCTTTCCTTAAATCTCAAAATCCAACTCTTTCTTAATTCAAATCCTTCCTAAACTTTCACTTTCCTAAATCTTAAGTTTCCAAAACTTGAACATAAAAATCTTTCCTAAATTTTAAAACTCAACTTTCAAATCTTTCCTAATTCAACCCCCTTTCCAAATCTTAACTTTCTAAATTCAAGCTTTTAAACCTTTCCTAAACTCAAGCCTTTCCTAATTTCAAGACTTTCTAAAATTCAAACTCTAAAACTTTCTAAATCCTAAACTTTCTAAATTTCAAAACTTTCTAAATCCTAAACTTTCTAAATTTCAAATCTTTCTAAAATTCTAAACTTTCTAAATTTGAAACGTTCTTAAGTTAAATCTTTCTAAACCTAAAAACTTTCTAAACTCTAAACTTTCTTAAACTTCAAATCTTTCCAAATCTAAGACTTTTATAAACTCAAAACTTTCTTAATTTAAGACTTTCTTAAGTTGAAACTTTCTTAATTCAAACATTTCCTAAATTGAAAACTTTCCTTTTTCAAACCTTTCCTAAAACGAAACTTTCCTACTTTCAAAACTTTCCAATTTCTAAAGTTTCTTAAATTCAAAACTTTCCTAAACCTAAAACCTTCCTAAAATGAAACTTTCCTAGTTTGAAACTTTCCTAAATCGGACCTTTCCTAATTCGAACATTTCCTAAAATCCAATCTTTCCAAATCTTCCAAGCCAAGTCAAATCTTTCCTAGGTTTCTTCTCTTTCCTAAGTCTAGGTTTTCTTAAACCTTCTCTTTTCCCAAAACAAGTCCAAATCAATCTTTCTAAAGCAAGTCCAATCCTCTCAATTCCAACTTCCAATCTCCTCTTTTGATTTCAAATCCAATTCAATTTCCAATTCAATTCCCTTCTTCAATCCAACCTTCTATTTTCAATCGGACTCTTGTCCGAACTACGACTGACCTGATTCCCCCAAAGGGATACGTAGGCAACCTTCATAGGTGCGGTCACAATACTTTTCAAACTTTCAATTCCATCCTCATGGGTGCGGTTTTCAAAATCTTTTCAAATCTCAAATTCCCATCTACTTTCAAACTTTCCATTTTCAAATTTCTATTTTCAAATTTTCATATTTTTCAAATTCAATTCCATCTCTTCAAATCTATTTTCAAATCAAATCAATCTCTTTCTAAATCTATTTCTCAATTCTCTTCTATTGCACTTGCATATCATGCATCATGGTAGTTTTCAAACATTGTTTTTCTAAAGTGAAATAGGATTGAACTATAGTTAGTTAAAGACTCTCATAGGTGAATCTAGGGTAGATTGACATGTAGGTACCGAAATGGCGGGGTAGGGTGATAGCTTAGTGCGTCTTCCCTACACGTAACCAACCTCTGAACCTAGGATCACTGTTTTCAAAAGACCAAACGGAGTTATTTTTCTAAAAAGGGCTAAATATTTTCCAAAGGTTGCCAAACAACTTGTTTTCTTTAAAAACCCTCTCTCGAGGAGATATTTTCAAAAATTGTTTTCCAAAACCCTAAGTGTAGTCTTCGGATTATTCTTAGTTTTTAGGTGACCTAACTCACCTTAATCAAGTTAGGTGGCGACTCCGAATCTTTTTCAAAAGCCCTTTATTCAATCCAATTTTTTCAATTCAAACTTAGTCGCACTCATTCTTTTAGGAGGGTGAGTTCTAACGAGAGAGTACAGCATTTTTCCCGCTTGGGTGAGTATTCCTCGAGTGCGAAAAATCTAAGCGCGACATAGGTCCTCCCCCTTCCATAAAATTGGGGTGCCCCTTGGGGCCCAAACCTACCTTCAAGTCATGACATTATATGCTCATTATCTTTCACTTAAGATTCTAATGTGGGATAAGCATTTTCAACTTGTAGTTTCCCATGGTCACGTTGGCCACTTTGGAAGCCAATAATTCATTTTAATCCTTAAAGGATTTAAGCAAGTAAATATATAAGTTGAATCTTCTCATGGAGGTTAATCCAATGCACCATGGACCCACTTAAACGGAGGTGTGGGTCCTATTTTTTATTTGGCTCAAAGTAGTGCTTTTCCAATAATCCCCTACATGAATGAGATTGGCTGATAAAGAAAATGCAAATGAGAATGTAGACTCCACAAAGAGAGAGTACAGGTGGAAAGTTACCGCATCGAGCGAGGTGGCTTTTGGCTTTGAACCTTTCCTAGTAAAATACTATCAATTTTTTTTGGCAAACCAGTGAACATGATGTCTCGAACTGTTCAGCCATTTGTATAAACCAGGACAATAGTGCTCATACGGTTCCTTTCCAGTCATCTAATGATCCATTTAGTTGTGTTCGTTTTGGCCCTAAACAATGCCTGCCAAACATCGAATTACGAATCAAATTTTAATGAATGTAAGATTCAGCCCTATTTATAGAGCCCAAGTGCCTATTCAAGATATTGGTTTGAATAGGTACCAGCAGCCAAACAACCCCTTACCAGAGGGACACATCCCTTTTTCGAAAACAAAGAGGCATAACTCTTCGCCGGAACGTCACTAGTCAACGGACACACCTATTTAGTCAATGGTCAAAAAATATAATTAATTAATTAATTAATTTAAATTCGAACTTGGCCCAAAAAGATAAAGGCCGAACCGCAACCCATGCCCATGCCCGGCCTGGTTCAGTTCAAGGCGGGGTGGGCGGCAGCGGTGGAGGCATGCATGCGCACGTGTGTTTTGTGGGTCAACACATGGGTTGGGTAAGTCCTTCCCCTTTCACAAAATTGTGGTGCCCCTTAGAGCCCAAACCCACCTTCAAGTCATGGCTTTATATACACATCATCTTCCACTTAAGATTCCAATATGGGATAAGGCTTTTCAACTTCTAGTTTCCCATGGTCATGGTAGCCACTTTGTGGACCAATAACTCATTCAATCCTACCCTACTTTGAGCAAGTAAATGCATGAGAATAATCTCCTCACGGAGGTTAATCCAACGCACTATGGACCCACTTAAATGGAGGTGTGGGTCCCACATTTTAATGGGCTCAAAGTAGTTTTTTTCCAATAAACCCTCACATGAATTAGATTGGCTAACAACGAAAATGTAAATGAGAATGCAAACTCGACAGAGAGAGAGAGTACAGGTGGAAAGTTGCCACATCGAGAAAGGTGGCTTTTGGCTTTGACCATTCCCTAGTAAAATACTATTGAGTTTATATGGCTAACCAGTAAACATGATGTCATAAACTGTTCAATCTTTTGTATAAACCAAAACAATAGTACTCACACGGTTCCTTTCTGGTCATCTAGTAATCCATCCGGTTGTGTTCATTTTGGCCTTGAACAATACCTAGTAGATTCATGAGTACTCTAGAGAAAATGGCCTTAGATTTTCTCGTAGAAGTGACCCCTTCATACTCAGATAGGCGATTTCTTATTAAGAGTATCTTATTACACTCCACTTGGAATTCCCAAGGTATAAGAATCATTAATAGCTAAGCTCATCCGGTTCAATTACTACAGGTTATCACTATGTCATCATAGGAATGGACAGCGAAATGAGTTCCTTAGTGATTTGTCCTAAGTCACACACAATTCGATTGTCCCGTTGAACCTAGATCTTGGGATCTCCACTCAGCTAGGTTGGGTTGCCATTATGGTGACTTTTAAAGTCATAGGCTTAAGGCCCATTCCCCTAGATGAATTCTCTACTTGATCTTTCATCAAGCCTTTCATAAGCAGATCCACAATGTTTTCCTTAGACTTGATATAATCGATAGATATAATTCCATTCAAAAGCAATTGCCTCACAGTTGTTGTGCCTAGATTTTTTACACTCGAGGAATACACACACGAGCAAGAAAAATACTGTACTCTCTCGTTAGAACTCACCCTCCTAGAAGAATGAGTGCGACTAAGTTTGAATTAAAAATTGATTTGAATAAAGGGCTTTTGATAAAGATTCGGAGTCACCACCTAACTTGATTAAGGTGAGTTAGGTCACCTAAAAACTAAGCATAATCCGAAAACTACACTTAGGATGTTTGGAAAACGATTTTTGAAAATACTACCTCTAAAGAGGGTTTTTAAGAAAACAGGTTGTTTGGCAACCTGTAGAAAACATTTAAGCCCTCTTTTGAAAATAAACTCCATTTTGGTATTTGAAAATAGTTATTCTAGGTTCGAAGGTTGGTTACGTGTAGGGAAGACGCACTAAGCCATCACCCTATCCCGTCCTTGCAGTACCTACATGTCTATTTATCCTAAATTCACCTATGAGAGTCTTCAACTAACAAATGTCCAATCCTATCAACTTTAGAAAAGAATATTTAAAAAGACATGATGCATGATATGCAAGTGCAAGAAAAGAAAGTTAGAAAATAGATTTGGAAAGAGACTGATTTGATTTAAAAGAGATTTGAAATTAGAAAGTTTCAGAAGTTGGAAATAAAGATTTGAAAATAGAAATTTGGAATTGGAAGTTTAAAATAGATCATGGAATTGGAGATTTGAAAAAGGTTGTGGAATTTGAGACTTGAAAAAGGTTATGACCGCACCCATGAGGGTTGCCTACGTATCCTTTTTGAGGAATCAGGTCAGTCGTAGTTCAGACCAGAGTCCGATAGAAAATAGAAGGTATGATTGGAAGAAAGAGATTTTGATTAGAAGATTTGATTTTGGAAAGCTTGGTTTTAGAAAACCTAGACTTAGGAAAGAAAGGTTTTAGGAAGGACTTGAGATTCAGAAAGATTCGACTCAAATGCTGGACTTGAAAGATTAGGAAAGTTGAAATTAGGAAAGGTCCGAATTAGGAAAGTTTTGTTTTAGGAAAGTTTCATTTTAGGAAAGTTTTGAATTAGGAAAGTTCCGAATTAGGAAAGTTTCGATTTAGGAAAGTGTTGGATTAAGAAAATTTTGAATTAGCAAAGTTTCGAATTTAGAAAGTTTTAGATTTGGAAAGATTTGAAGTTTAGGGAAGTTTAGAATTTTAGAAAGACTCAAAGTTTGAGTTTTAGAAATTCTTGAAATTAGGAAAGGTTTTGAGTTTAAGAAGAGTTTGAAAACTTAGATTTGGAAAGTCAAGATTTGGAAAGGGATGGAATTAAGAAAGGTTTGAAAGCTTAAAGTTTACGGAAAGATTCAAAATTTAAGTTTAGGAAACTTAAGGTTTAGGAAAGTACTAAATTAGGAAAGAGTTGAATTATGAAAGATTTAGGTTTGGAAGGATTGAGATTCCTATTTCATAAAATAAGAGATTGGATTTTGTTTCTAAAAAGAGATGTTTTGATTTTGTTTCCAAAAACAGAGGATAGAATCTAGTCTCCTAAATGGGAAGATTGGGTTTGGTTTCTTAAAGGGAAGATTAGATTTGGCATGAATTTGGAAAGATGAAGTTTTTAGAAATCTTAGTTTTAGGAAGACTATAGTTTTGACGTAGAAAAGAGGTTTTAGAAATATATATAGTTTTGATATAGAAAACAAGAGGTTTTGGAAACCTAGGTTTTAAGGCCAAAATAAGGGATTGGAAATCATGCTTTTGGGAAGGAAATTAGGGTTTCCTAATTGTTGGCTATAATGTTTAACTTGGATACCAAGAAAAGGAATTTTTGGAAAGTGAGTTTTTTAGAAAGGGAGATTTTAGGAGAGAGGGATTTTTGGAAAGAAATCCTAGAGAGGAGTTTTTGGAAAGCGAATTTTTAGAAAAGCGCTTAGGGAGTGTTTTTAGAAAGTGAATTCGAAGAATGTGTTTTTGGAAAGAGTTCTTGGAAAGAGTTTTCCTAGGAAGAGGACCTAGGGAGCGCTTTTAGAAAGTGAATTTCAAGGAGAGTGTTTTTGGAAAGGAGTTTGAAAATTAGATTTTTGGAGGGAGTTTTTGAAAACAACTTTGGAAACAAGTTTGGAGAGAGTTTTTAGAAAGCATGTTGAAAAAGAGATTTTTAGAGGGAGAGATTTGAAAAGAGAGTTTTTAGAAAACATATATAAAATACCTCACTTTCCTAAAGCGATTCTAACCATAAGAAGGTTAGAATCACTTTAAGATAGTGGTTTTGAAAACAACAATGTTTTGAAAATATGGACCATATTGGTCACTTTAAATGTAACACTTTCATAAAGCAACCCTAACCATGAAAAGGCTAGAATCACCCTAGGATTGTAATTTTGAAAATAAGTTTTGAAAAAGAAGGTTTTGATACAAGTTTGAAAACAATGTTAATGCAAGTTTTGAAAACGAGTTTGGAAACAAATTTTGGAGGAATGCGAGATAATGATATGCACAATGCAAATTAGGGTTGTGAACATACAAGGTTAAAGGCTTCACGACATAATCAAGGGGGCCGAACCCACGTGGTCTCTGGTTAGACTAAAAGAAAGCTCTTGACATGGTGACTCTCCAATAGTCTAATCCTACACATGAACTAGAAAGTCCCTTGTTTCAAGCATGCAGAGAAATGGGAGAAGAAGATGGGGGATTAAAATAGAAGAAAGCCCAAGTGGGTTAGGAGAGAGAAGAGAGGGGGAAGATACGTAAACTTAAAGAGAAAGCCTACCTTGTGTCTTCTATATTTTTCTTAGCTTTGCGCGCTTTGTTTTGCTTGCTTTGCTTTGGTCTTCGCTTCAATCTTCAAGAGTTTGTCTTCGATCTTCAAAGCTTCATAGTTACAGCAATCCAAGCCTTCAATGGAGGGTTTGAGGCTGGTGTATGAGTATATGAGTGTGTATGAGTGTATAGGAGGCTAGAGTTTGGAAAAACCTAAAGGAGGCTAGGGTTTTGGGAGGCTACAAGCTATGTATATCGAAGAGTAGGGTTTTTAGACTGAGTTTGCGGACTTCTTTCATGCTGGAGGAGGCTCTGTATTTATAGATAAGGGAATGACCTAACGACTGTTGTAGTGGCGCCAGCCATTTAGGAAAGTTTTAAGGTCGGCAAGCAACGTATCTTGAGAAGATTTGGGCGCCTGTACTAGTGACTACCATGCAATTTTTAGCCTAGCTTCACTAAGAGTGACTCCAGAAGGTCCGGGAAGGATTTAAGGGACCGAAAATGGCCTGAAAGGCCGGAAAAGGGCAGGAACCCTCAAAACAGGGTCTCGGAGGTGTTTGACTTGAAAAAGGATGACAAGAATTGTCAAAAAGGTTGACCGGGCCATCAGGGGCAAAACAGTCAATCGGGTTGGGAAGCTGTCAGGACGGACTCAAAATATCCCGGAAGAAGGCTCAAGGTTTGGAAACATTATTTAGAAATGTCACAGGAGGTTACCGGTTTGATACCCAGAGCCAGTGTGGCTAGAAAAAGGCGACCGACCCCCTAGGGGCAAAACGATCATTTTACACTAGGTTTACTGGAACTGACTCGGAATGATCCGAAAAGATAATGAAAGGTTGAGAATACTCTAGGAAGCTTTCTCGGGAGGTTACCGGTTTGATACCCAAAGCCGGTGTGGTCCCCAGGGCGTTCGGATGCTTAGGGGCAAAATGGTCATCTTGACCGGAAAGTCTCGGAACTGGACTGAAACTTACTAGAAGGCACCTAATCATGCCTGATCGTCTCTAAGACGATCTTGGAAGGGTGGACTTACCATTCTGAGGACTCAAGTGTGTTCTTAACAAACGTGCTAGAAAATGACCCTAGGGGTAGTTTGGTCCTTTTTCACCGAAGTGGACTAGCAGGCACTGGTGTTGACTTGGGTTTTGAGTCTCTCCGCCACTCTGACGACAGTCTCGTGATATCAGGGTTTGTTGGCAATTCCCTATATCGACCTGCTTGTGAGTATTTCTGCTACTCTGGCGGTTGCGATATTTATGAGTACTTCCGCTACTCTGACGGTTCGCGATCATTTCCAAAACTGTCTGATCTCGGGAAGCTGCTAAAGGGACTTAGCACCTGAGAAGTCAACTTTCTTAGAAGGCGTGTCAAAATGGACATTTCTGCATTGGCGGGCTAGCAGGCGCCAAAGGTGGACCGTTCTACCATCTAAAGGACTTGGGGTCTCGTCCCGGTCGACAGGTTTAAAAGGACTTACCGTTCCGAAGAGATTTTCTTTGAAAAAGGTGTTGGATTGGATAGACTTACCATATCGAGGAATTAGCTTTCTCGAGAGAGGGATTGGAATTAGAATTGGAAAAGGAATTGAAAAGGGGTCTTACCGTCTTCGGAAAGAAGTGCCTGTTGGAATTGGAAAGGGGACTTACCGTCTTCGGAAAGACGCGCCTGATTTGGAATGGGATCGAATAATGCCCCTAAGGGCATTTCGATCATTTTGCCTCTATTTGGGCCTAGTGGGCCGCAAAGTGATGGATAGACGGGATTAGACTTAGAGAGTTGATTTCAATTGGAATAGATCCATATTGACTTGAGTACAAGTCTGGACAGACCGTAGACTGTCGAGCAGTCCAAAATGGGGTGCTTACAATGGTGTTGTGTCGACGATAGATATTTCGTGACTTTTTGTTATACATGTGGTTCTGTGCTCTTGGTATTACACATTTACTATCGCAATGGACGCAGATAGCAGAGATAAGGTTTAGCCACACGGGAATGTCCTCTAGAAAGTTACAAAGCCACTCTGCTTCCTCTTCCGCTTTATTTAAAGCGATAAACTCAAATTTCATAGTGGATCTAGCTATGCAAGTTTATTTTAAGGATTTCCATAAAATTGCTGCACCTTCAAGAGTAAAAACATATCCACTTTTGGATTTGGAGTCTCTAGTATCAGATATCCAGTTTGCGTCTATGTAGCCTTCTATAATAGCTGGATATCATGTGTAATGCAACCTATAATTCAAGGTGAATCTCAAATACCTGAGAACCCTAACTATGGCTTTCCAGTGGTTTGACCCTAGGTTACTCGTATATCTACTTAGTCTATTTACGGTATAAGCAATATCCGGACGTGTGCAATTCATGAGATACATTAAACTACCAATTATCCGTGAGTATTCTAATTGGGATATGCTTTTCCGGTTATTCTTATATAGATGTAGATTTCCATCTATGGGTGTTCTCGCTAGATCGTTATTAGACTTACTCATTTTTTTAAGTATTTTCTGGTCGTAATGAGTCTATGATAACGCATATCCATTAGATGTCTTAGTAATCTTAATACTAAGTATTACATCTGCAACATTTAGATCCTTCATGTCAAACTTACTATTCAACATCTTTTTTGTAGCTTTAATGAGTTCATTATTGCTACTAATGATAATCATATCATCTACGTAATGACATACAATGACATAACCATTAGAAGTACTTTTCACATAGACACACTTTTCGCATTCATTTATCTTGAAACCGTTTGACGGCATAGTATTATCAAATTTCTCGTGCCATTGTTTAGGGGCTTGTTTTAGTCCATACAAGGACTTAACAAGTTTGCATACCTTGTTCTCTTTGCTAGGAGCTAAAAACCCCTCAGGTTGTTCCATGTAAATCTCCTCATTCAAATCACCATTTAAGAATGTCGTCGTAACGTCCATTTGATGAATCTCAAGATTATGTAAAGCCGCAAAGGCAATCAAGATATGTATGGACGTTATTCTAGTTACAGGAGAATATTTATAAAAGTAACCGACTCCCTCGGTTTGCTTGTAGCCTTTAACTACAAGTTTGGCCTTTTATTTGTCAATTGAACTATCTGTTTTCATCTTCCTCTTGAATATCCACTTGTATCCAAGGGGTTTATTACTAGGTGGAAGATCCACTAGTTCCCATGTATGATTTTGCAGAATTGATTTAACTTCACTATAGATAGTCTCTTTCCGTAAAGAGGCTTCCTGGAGAGGACATAGCTTCCTTATAACTCTGGGGTTCATTTTCTAATAGAAGTGTTAGAAAGTCAGGACTGAAAGATTTTGCAACCTTTTCCCTTTTACTTTGTCGAGGCTCAACCCCGTTTCATTTATCCACAGATCCCTGGTCTTGCTCTACAATAGTATCATGAGTCCGTTTAAGTGAACTTCATTCAAGTATAAACTTATAAGGAAACTCCTTCTCAAAGAAGGATACATTCCTTGACTCCATTACTGTATTCACATGTATGTCTGATAATTCAGACTTTTAAACCAAGAACCAATATGCACTACTATGTTCAACATAGCTTGTGAATATACAATCAGCTGTTTTAGGTTCTAACTTTACCTTCTTAGGCAAAGGAACTGCTCCCTTAGCCAAACACCTCCACACTTTCAGGTATTTGTAGGAAGGTTCCCGACCTTTCCATAACTCATAAGGGGTTTTGCTAAGTATCTTGTGGGGTATCTTATTGAGAACATAATTGGTGAATAGCAATGCCTCCCCCCACAAATTCTGAGGTACCCTAGAATTTATCGACATAGGATTCATCATCTCTTTCAGAGTAGGATTCTTCCACTCAGCAACTCCATTTTGCTATGGTGAATAAAGTGCAGTGGTTTGATGTATAATACCATGTTCAGCATATAACTGTGCAAATGGTGCTTCATAATCACCACCTTTATCACTTCTTAATATCTTAATCTTTTTGCTAAATTGGTTCTCAACTTCATTTTTGTATTGTATAAGCATGTCTATTGCTTTGTCTTTACTTTTCAGTAAGCAAACATGGCAATAGTGAGTGCAATCATCAATGAAAGTTATAAAGTACTTTTTACCGCCTCGAGTTTGAACAAATTTCAAGTCACAAATGTCACTATGAATTAGTTCTAGCAGTTCAATACTCCTTTCAATTGATTTAAATGCAGTTCTTGCCAACTTTGCCTCAATGCAAGTTGGACACTTATGATTAGCATTGAAATCAAGTTTAGGCAATAACTCTAAATTGACTAATCTATGCAAAGTATCAAAGTTAACATGTCCTAATCTACCATGCCATATATTCTAGGACTCAAGCAAATAAATAGAAGATGTAATATTATCATTAGAAGGCTTAAGAGCCACAATCATTACATTTAGCTTAAAGAGCCCATCGCTTAGATATCCCTTTCCCACATACATCCCACCTTTAGTGAGTACAAACTTATCACTCTCGAACACTAACTTGAAGCCTTTCTTACTCAACAATGATCTAGAAACTAAGTTCTTGCGAATGTTTGGCACATGGAACATATCATTGAAAGTTCTTTGTCGTAAGTCATTTTTAGCACGATCTTCCCTTGACCTTCAACTTTTGATGTGGTCGAGTTCCCCATGTATAGTTGTTTACCATCCACCGGTTGATACAATATGAACATCCATTTGTTGGCACAAATGTGACGAGTGGCCCTAATGTCGACCCATCATTCCTTGGTATTGCCAATCAAGTTTACCTCAAAAACTACGCGGAGAGATTCAAGTCTTCCACATTGGCACAGAGATCCTTGGTCACATTGGCTTGAGTAGATTTCTTTTTGTGGTTCTCATAATCCTTGGTCTTATCAAGATCCTTACGCTTGCGACAATCTTGAGCTCTATGTCCAGTCTTGTTGCGGATGTAGCATTTCCCCTTGAACCTTTTGAAATTACCACCATTGGAACCTCAGTTGGATCCTTGGCCATCATGCTTTCGCTTCTTGTTGTTGGGTTTAGCTTGCTCCACCACGTTTGCCTTCGACACCATAGAGGTGTTTACAAACTTCTTCTCAGAAGCACGATTGTCTTCCTCAACTCTTAGCCTGACGATGAGTTCCTCAAGCCTTATTTCCTTGTGCTTATGCTTTAGATAGTTTTTGAGTTCTTTTCAAGACGATGGTAATTTTTCAATTATCGCAGCCTCTTGAAAAGATTCAATCAGTACCATGCCTTCAGCGTGGATGTCATGAAGTATAACTTGGAGATCCTAGACCTGGCTAATAACTATTTTAGAATTAGACATTTTTTAATCTAGGAACTTACCGACCATAAATTTCTTTGAGCCTGCATCTTCCGTCTTGTACTTCTTATCTAGAGATTCCCACAGATCTTTTGCTTTATGCACAACACAATATACGTTGTAGAGTGTATTATCCAGTCCATTGAGGATGTAGTTCCTACATAGGAAGTCAGTATGTTTCCATGCTTCCACCACTGTAATTACTTGCTAGTCGAACTCATCCTCTTCCAAAGTAGGAACATCTTCACGAAGAAATTTTGCCAAGTTCAGAGTCGTCAAGTAGAATAACATCTTCTGTTGCCACCTTTTGAAATTAGTTCTATTGAACTTCTCTAACTTTTCTCCATGATTCACTGGCATAGTCGGTGTATGCACGTGATTAACCAGCACCGTCAATGTAGGCATTGGTCCATGATTCACTGGCATAGTCGGTGTATGCACGTGATTTATCGGCACAGTCAATGTAGGCATTAGTGTCACAATCACCGGGATAGTAGTAGGAGTAGGAGTAGTATCATTAGCCAGTTTTGAATAATTAAATCAAAATTTAATACTACAAAAACAAAATGAAAGAAACACTAATTTCAACAGTTAAAATAGGAATAAGGAATCTGTCATTAAGAATGTTGGAAATATTGCTCCCTTATTAAACTGTGTGTAATAAGTTTTCTAAATAATTAATGCAACTAGTACAAAACTACCAATCAACTAGAAGCAAGCTAGAAATCAACTAGAAGCAATTCAGAAAATAGAAATACAGAGTTTGAACAACTTACCCAGTTATCATACTTAAATCATAAATGTTGAAGATGAACAAAAGATCAAAGAACTCAAAGTTAGATCGAGTCAAGTGTGTGACACTCTTTCCTTAAAGACATATTCGCCCCCCACAATTGGTGCTCACAGGAAGATGGGTGTCTGCCTCCCAGGATGAAAAGATCTCAGCAGATTCTAAGCAGCACTTCATTAGAATTTGCTCGGCGGAACACCCAAATCATTCTAAACTCTCTCAGAAAAATGAGAAAAGGAAGAAGAATGCAATGCTATGCAATTTCAACATTCAAAAATTGGATTTAAATAAATGCAGGATTCAGCCTTATTTATAAAGCTCAGGTGTCTGTTCAAGACACTAGTTCAAACAGGTACCAACAGCCAAACAGCCCCTTACCGAAGGGACACATCCCTTCACCAGAAACGGAGAGGCACATCCCTTCGCTGGAATGGCACTAGTCAACGGACACATCTATTTAGTCAAAGGTCAGAAAATAAAATTAAATAATTAATTTAAATCTAACCATGGCCCAAAAATATAAAGGCTGAACCAAAACCTATGACCTATGCCCACGCCCAGCCCAGTGACCCATACCTCTGTTAAAGTGGGTCTATGGTGCATTAGATTAACCTCCACGAGGAGATTAATTTCATGTATTTACTTACTCAAATTAGTTAAGGATTGAATGAATTATTGGCTTCCAAAGCAACCAACATGACCATGGGAAACTAGAAATTAAAAAGACTTATCCCACATTGGAATCTTAAGTGGAAGACGATGTGCATATAAAGCCATGACTTAAAGGTGAGTTTGGGCCCCAAGGAGCACCCCAATTTTGTGGAAGGGGGAGGACCTACCCAACCAATGGGTTGACCTATGAAACACACACGTACGCAAGCCACCGCCACTACCGGCCTCGCCCCACCCCGAACCGAACCTGGCCTTTATCTTTTTAGGCCAAGGTTGGAATTAATATAATTATTTAATTTTATTTTTTGACCATTGACCAAACAGATGTGTTCGTTGACTGGTGCCATTTTGGCGTAGAGTTATACCTCTCCGTTTTCAGCGAAGGGATGTGTCCCTCTAGTATGGGGCTATTTGGCTACCGGTACCTGTTTGAACTAGTGTCTTGAATAGGCACCTGGACTCTATAAATAGGGCTGAATCCTACATTCATTTTGATCTAATTTTCAAATTCTGAAATTGCATAGCATTGCATTCTTCTTCCTTCTCCCATTTTCTGATAGAATTCAGAATCATTTGGTTATTCTGCCTAGCAAATTCTATTGAAGTGCTGCTTCAAATTTACTAAGATCGTTTCATCCTGGGAGACAGACACCCATCTTCCCGCGAGCACCAACTGTGTGGGGCTAATTTTTCTTTAAAGAGAGTGTCACACACTCAACTCAATCTAACTTTTAGTTCTTTGATCTTATGTTCATCTTCAAGATTTCTGATTTAAGTACGAGAACCAAGTAAGTTGTTTAAGTTTGTATTGTTATTTTTCATAATTGCTACTAGTTGCCTTCTAGTTGATTTCTAGTTTGCTTCTAGTTAATTGCTAGTTTTGTTCTAGTTGCATTAATTGATTAGATCACTTATTACACGCACAGTTTAATGGGGAAGCATTATTTCCAACACATTCCACATCAGAAGAGGTCAATTGACTTCCTCTTAAAATTGATGCTTAAGTTATATAGTGCAACTAGTAGAGCAAAGGGCTCTAATCAATCCCTTCAAGCCTAGGCCTTCTACGGTGTGCACAAGTTAGGCAAAGAACATATGACTATTATCATACAGAAGCTTCAGATTGTCCAAAAATGACACACAACCCCTTTCCCAAAGATTTGATAAGATTTAAGTTCTTTCGTCCATTAACAACTCTCTACAAGATATCGAAGTCAAAATCACCCTCTTAAACCCATTTGAGTGTAGACATTTTATCTCCAACTCATTTCTTCCATAAAGTTCACTTCCCGATTCATTTTAAAGCCCTTTCATAGTCTCCTTAATGGTCTAAAGAACACTCCTTTGCCTGGCACTTTGTTAATGTAATCAATATCTCCTAAGAATGTAGCTTTCTACTTGTTAAATCACCAATGATCTTCTTTCCCCAGCTCAACATTGTAGTTTTAACACTTCTCAACTTCTGGATAAACTTAAATCTTTACCACCCACCCAAATGCTCTTCCACCAACTTATGCATAGACAAGCATCTATTGGAGAACTTTAAGTGGTATTTCTTTCATTCTTGAGCTATAGCGTTTTGTTAAATAGGAGAGAATGATCTCTCGTGTTTATATAGTTTATGCTTTTATTTAAAGCAATCCATCTTACTATTTATGCTATTATGCCTTCTTTCATTTAAAAATTTTGTTCTTATTTAAAAAGAAAAAAGTTATAAAAAGATGTCATAAATTAAGCCCTATTGCCGGGGTATAAAAATAAGCACAATTTTCTCCCATATCTCTTATGTTTGATATCATTTTGTGGCAATGACATAGTGGAGAACATTATAACCATTGCCTAAAGAAGATTTGACCTCAACATCTAGTTAATCTAAAGAGGAAAGACAACATTTTTAAAAGGGAGAAAAAAGAAAATAGCATATCCAATAGTTTTGTTGCAGAGTATATTGAGATGTGTCAATATTATATTAATAGAGAAGGCAACAAAACCACAACGAGTTGCAAGACGAGTTAAGTGCTCTTGAAAAGACTCGTACTCGGGGGTTTGTTCCTTTGCCCACAGGTAAAAATATCATTAGGTGTAGATGGGCTTACAAAGTTAAAACCCATTCTGATGGCTCCTTGGAGCGCTATAAAGCATGATTGGTTGCAAAGGGGTTCTCTTCGGAGTATGGGATTGATTACGAGTAGACATTTGCCCTTGTTGCTAAGATGACCACTATTCAAACTTTGATTTCTGTTGCTTCCATTCGTTAGTGGCTATTTTTTAAGCTTGAAGTGAAGAATGTCTTCCTTAATGGGCATCTTGCTGAGGAAGTTTATATATGTCCTCCTCTAGGGTTTTCTCATCCTACTGGCTATGTTTGTCATTTGCATCGTGCTCTTCGTGGTTTAAAGCAATCTCCTCATGCATGGTATGAGTGGTTTCAAACGACTGTCACACAGATTGGTTTTCACTGTATTGCACATGATTCTGCTCTTTTTATTGATCATACTACTGGTGGGATGGTCATTCTATTATTATATGTAGATGATATGATCATCACTAGTTCTGACTCTGCTGCTATTTCTGAGGTGAAGCAACATCTTTTTCGTGCATTTGAGATGAAAATTTTGGGCTCTCTGCGTTATTTTATTGGTATTGAAGTTGCTTCCTCACTTGAGGGCTATCTTTTGTCACAGTCTAAATATGCTAATGAAATCATTCACTGTGCCCACCTTACTGATGCTAAGGTAATTGAAACTCCAATTGAATTACTTGCCAATTTCTTTGCTGCTGATGGTATTCCTCTTGATGATCCTACATTGTATCGCGCTGATATTGCTTATGCTGTTCATATGGTCAGCCAATTCATTTCTATACCTTGATCTACTCATTGGGCTGTCTTGTTATGTATCTTACGCTATGCTCGTGGTACTGTATTTCAAAGTTTATTGTTGCCTTCTGCTTCTTCTTTGACTCTTAAGGCCTATGCTAATTCTGATTGGTAGAGGTATAAAATGGGTCGGGCTAGGCCAGCACGGCATGAGGTAAGGCACTACATGGCCCACCAGGTGGGCCGAGCTAGGCTTAGTATTCAAAGGCATGGGCATGGGCACAACACGGGCACGGGCACGGTTAAGCCACAAGCACGACACAGATAACGACTAGTTTTTGTAAAAGTATCCCTAAATGTCAAGATTACCCCCCCCACTAACTATATAACG
This sequence comes from Euryodendron excelsum, assembly GCA_033060915.1. Lineage (NCBI taxonomy): Eukaryota > Viridiplantae > Streptophyta > Magnoliopsida > Ericales > Pentaphylacaceae > Euryodendron > Euryodendron excelsum. The sequence goes on from CM065397.1 coordinate 19,712,456, forward strand.
GCTAGTTTAAAGGGCAAATGTGTATTTTCATTAAAAAAAATGCAAAATTATTCACTCTTTCTACAATCTATACAATTTCTCTCTCCACACTCACAAACTACTTACTTTCTCTTCATATTGTCTACACTTAACCACTTTTTTTTACAATCTTGCTGCAAGTCAAGCAATCTGCAAATTCGGTTGAGGTTTTATTATATATATTATTATTATCTTATTCTAATTTTATTATTGTTAAATTAATTGTATTATATTTATATTATTATTATCATTTAATTCAAATTTTATCTTTAATTACATTATTTTATTTTATTATAAATATGGACCCTATGAACTTTAACCTTGAGGATTTAGATTTTGATGATATTGACGATTTCAATGGAGGTTCAACTACACCGTCAAGTACACCTTCCACGGCAACCAAACATGTCGATAAAGGTAAAGCAAATAGGGTACACACATCTGCTATATGGAAGTATTATACCATATAAGAAATAAAGATGTGCATGAAAATATTCAACAAAAAGAAGTTCCACTTATTTTGTATATGTATTACATTATTGAACTACAATGTATTTCAAATTCTATTTACTCTATAATTTTTTACACATTGTAATTTACTTTTTATACCTATTCATTCTATTTAATATTTGTAAATTGATTCCATCATAAACAAAAGTTTATTTCATTTGTTTTGTTAAATTTTTAAATGTATGAGAGTTTAATATTAGCAAAAAGAAAAATTTTAACATGAATACAAGCACGACTTATGCACGGGCACGACCCAAGCACGAGCATAAGCACGAACCGTGCCATACCCATGGGTTATGTCGGGCCTAGCATTTTTCTTTATGGATCAGCATGAGCATGACATGACTATTAAATTGCTAGCATGAGCAAAGCACAAAGCACGCTTGGCACAACACGACCCACTTTACACCTCTACTGATTGGGCTGGTGATGTTTTTGATCGCAAATCCACTTTTGGTTTTTGTGTTTTTCTTGGCAATTCTTTAATTTCTTAGAAAAATAAGAAATAGTCTGTCATTACTCGATATACTGTTGAGGCCGAATATCGTGCTATGGCTCATGCTACAGCTGAGATTGTTTAGCTCCATTGGCTTCTTTCTGATTTGGGTGTTTCTCTTTCTTCTCCTACTCATCGTTCCTGTGATAATACAAGTACCATCTAGATTGTTCTCTTCTCCTCACAATTGATTGTCATTTCATTCGTCAACACCTTCAGTTCGCCACCATTGGTTTACCTTTTGTCTCCTCTTCCTCACAACTTGCGAATTTTTTCACCAACACTCACACTTCTGCCCACTTTTGATTCTTACTTGACAAACTCTCAATGCTGACTGGGCTGACATCATGAGTTTAAGGGGAGGGGGGGTGAAAGTTGGTTCTGTTCTATTTCCTTTCTTAGCTTAGGGGTAATTTAGTTATTTACATTAGTTAGGGTTTTACTTTTTATTGGTCACTTTTGTATAAACTTCATTATTGAAGAATGTAGTAGCTACAATGTTTTCCTTTACGAAACTTCTCTTTCTTCTCTTTTTTGTATGAACTTCTCTTACAGTGCAGTGGTTATTAAGATGGGTGGTGGCGTTGTGTATGTAAGTTGAATATCTTAGTAAGAACTTCTCTCCTTTTGTAAGTGTCACATAAATTTACTATTAAGTACCTCATGTTTGTGGCATGTGCCACTTTTCTGTCCAAATATGTGATGGCTATTATTGATTTGACCGATTGCACATATTTTGGAACTTATTGGAAAAATTGGTTGCAATTAGTACTACAGGGACCAAATTAAGACAGGTCTAATTACAGGAACTACCGGTGTAATTAGCCCATGTCTTAACTTGGTTTCTCAATGATTTTAGTATTTCCACTGTGGTTATCTTCTTTCTCTCATCTGCATTACTTGTTTGCCCAATCCAAAATGGTGGATTATTGATCTGGGTGTGGTCAAAATGGGGAGGAGTTGGTGGATCCCCAGCTCGAAATACCTTTCAATCAAGGAATGGTCTTATGCTCAATTGCTCGCCACGAGCAAGCCTAGCCCACTCTAAAATGAAATGGCGAACTTTACCCAACAAAAATATGTGATGTAGTCATGTTGAGGCTAATGCCACTATAACTAAACTTGGTCAGTTGAACAAGTAAAATCGAGACTAAGCACATAAATCCCTCGACCCTGACTCACCAACGCTTCACTCTCACTATGGAAGAGTGAGACTAACTCTAGGACAAGGCCCTAACGTAAAACGAGAACGTAAGGTTGAGGGTGAAGTGTAAAACCCGAAACATCAATCAATTCCTCGGGTCCCAACCACCCTGAACAAAGGATTCACACACAAGGCTAGTTCCATATGAAAACAGGCTTAAAGGCTTTTAATTTGATAGTTCATGGCTTGAAAACACATTTCAGGTGAAGAAGTTAGGTCTCATGAAGAATGGGGTAACACTTTGGAAAAATAAGGTATTTGGTATAGTTTTAGGTTAATTTTAAACTTCCATATCTCTTAATAGATAAGAAATTAGAGGAAAATTTTATATGGGTACAAAGTTCTATGAGTCTACTTTCTAACGCTTCAAACGGTGCATCAATCTGAGTTTTCTAGGAAAAGTTATGCCTATTTTACTAAACAGTGCCCAACCTCACAAACCGTTCAAACGCCTAGGCAAAATGAACTGGAAGTTCAAACGCCCAAATGGCAGTTCGAACTCCAAGAAGAAAAATGGAAAAAAACTCTTTTCTGACCGTTCAAACTCCCCCCGGGGGAGTTCAAACTCTCATGCTTATTCTCCATCGTTCGAACTCCATATCGGGAGTTCGAACGCCCAGATCTGGGCAGCACCCGAAGTTCGACCCAAAGCTTCAAAACTCAACCAAAACTTCTCCAAACACAACCAAACCTTTCCAATACTCTTAAGGCTCAAAGATTAGCCCATAAGGATGATAATAACTCAAAATGAGGGATAAAGAACAATCAAAACAAAGAGACCTAAAGAAGAAATCAAAATCCTACCATTTCACATATTTGGGTATTTTTCAAACCAGCACTCCCAATCTTCAACAATGAGCTTCAAGCTCTCAAAATCATGTAAATGGGACCCAAGGGATACCCCCAACTCAATGACAACGCTCCTAGATGCATGTATACAAATACCCAACAAAATCACACAAGATAGATACATATACATATATAATTTTGTAAAGAGATGAAGTCTTACCTTTCTCCAAGCTTGGTGAAGTCTTCAATGGCTTCAATCTCTTCCTTCAAGCCCTTCTTCTTTCAATCCCTTCTCTCTTTCTCCCTCTCTCAACTGGTTGGTGTGTGTGCATTTTGTGTTATGAGAAGACACACATGGGAAATAATCTCATGTGTCTAATACCTCCAACACAAGTTACAAAACAAGTTCTCATTGGTCATTTTTTACCCAAACAAAGAAATAATTAATGTTAATTATTACATACACTAGAAATTCTCATTAATATAATTAAATAGAGTTTTCGGATATCACACTTCCTCCCCCCCCCCCCCCCAAACCCTCCTCCGAAAAAAAGAAAAGAAAGAAAAGTTATTACTTCTGATTGTTGCATACCTTGTCATGCATTTAGGTGGAATTTCCTTTTCACTTTTCAAGTTGTACAAGTATCAGGGAATGGTATAAAATAAATTTGGTTTCAATAATGTTTTATTTGTTCCTTATATTTTTTATTGTGTCTTTTCCCCCCTTCCCATTGCCTTGTGTTTTGAATGCCAAAAAAATGTCCCTTCCAACTCCTTAGCTTAAATCTATTTGACTTTTGTGTGTAGCGAACATAGCAACTTGAATGTCTGCAAGTTGAAAAGTTGAACCTAAAATTTTTATTGTTTTGTTACTGTCAGACCTTATTGATTATTGAAGTTTAGTCCATGGTTGTTATATGATTGTACTCCAAAAGTGCAATCTACAAATCTTAACTAATTTATGGTTAGATCTAGAATAGGATTATTTATGTTGTTTTAGTCCTATTTAGTTACTAACTTGATTTTATGTATCTTCTCAGGAATCTCATGCTAAAAAGAACAAATATGAGCAATAGTATAAAAAGGCGTTCGAACAGCCAAAGAATGCATTAGAATGCATGACTTTAGCATGACATAGACCGTTCGAACAATGGAGCCTTGCATATGAATGGTCAATAATAGATTTTGAACTATTCGTCAAATGTTGTCATGTTAAAACCAAGTCCAAAGGGCGTTCGATAGATTCAGAGAGCTATTTTTCCATTTGAAGTGCGTTCGACGTTCAGTTCAAACAGTAATATGGTGCGTTCGAGAGGTATTTCGAGACTATAACTTTTTGGAAGCCTATAGAAGTTGGGGTTGTTATTTTTAGGATTATCTTTTTCATTATTGTTTTAGGAGTATCAACAGCTGGAGAGAGAATTTTATTCTTGCTTTTAGTTAGGATTTCATAGTTTTTCACAATTCCTGCAATCAGATTTTCAGGTTTTCATTCAATTCAACATATTTTTATACAATTGTGTCTTTATTATGGAGATGAGTAACTAAATTCTCTCATGGGATCAATAGTGAAGATCAATTGAAAATCTTGAGATGAACAATGAAGGTAACTTGTGTTTCAAAATTTAAATCTTCTTACAAAAACTGTGATATCCCAAACCTCTATTTAATCTTATTAATGATAAGTTTTAGTTTATGCAATATTTGATATTAATTATTTCTTCTTTTGGGTCAAAATCGACCAATAAGAACTTGTGTTGTAGTTGGTGTTGGAGGTGTGAGACACATGGGATTATTTCCCATGTGCGTCTTCTACTAACACACACAAAACACACACACACATATACACAACTCTCACCAACCGATTAAGAGAGGGAGGAAGAGAGAAAGGGGAAGAAAGAAGGGAGATTGGAGGAAGAAAGCTTGAAGGAAGGGATTGAAGCCATTAAAGATTTCACCAAGCTTGAAGAAGGTAAGGGTTCATTTCTCTCTCTACAATTATATATGTATATGTATCTACCATGTGTAGATGTGTTGGGTCTTTGTATGTATGCATATATATAAGTTGGGTTTGTCTTGAGGGACTCTTTGAGTCCCAATTAGTTGAAATTGAGAGCTTGTAGCTCAATATTGGAGGATTGGAAGTGGAGGTTTGAAAAATCCCAAAATATGAGAAATGTTAGGGCTTTGATTCCTTTATTTGATCCCTTTGTTTTGATTGTTCTTTCTCCCCCATTTTGAGTTATTTTCATCCTTGTGGGCTAATCGTTGAGCCCTAGGAGTGTTGGGAAGGTTTGGCTGTGTTTGGAAGAGTTTTGGGTGAGTTTTGGGTTGAGAATGGTTGCTGCGCAGGCGGGGGCGTTCAAACCCTCGACAGGGTCATTCGAACGACCCGAGAGTAAAGTTCCCATTTTTGCCTAGCATTCCAATGGCCCTTTTGGGCGTTGGAACGGTCTGAAGAGGGAGTCTTCCATTTTGCCTAGCGTTCCAACAGCCCTTCCGGGTGTTGGAACGGTTGGAGAATATGTTTTTCATTTTTGCCTAGCGTTCCAACGGCCCTTCCGGGCGTTGGAACGGTCCAAGAGAGGGTTTTTCACTTTTGCCTATCGTTGGAATGGCCATTTTGGGCGTTCCAACGGTTAGGTATTTTGGCCCGGGGCGTTCCAACGGCCCAGTTGGGCGTTGGAACGGTCTGTCAGATTCGGCACTACTTAGTAAAACATGTATAACTTTCTCTAGAAAACTTGGATTGATGCACCATTTGAAGCGTTAGAAAGTAGACTCATAGAGATTTTTATACATATAAAGTTTGCTCTCTAATTCATTATAGATTGAGAGTTATAAAATTTTGAAATTGACCCAAAATCCATGCCAACAACATTGATTTCCAAAAATTTAGTCCACCTTCCGTGAGGCATAACTTCTTCACCCGAAATGTGTTTTTGGCCCATGACTTATCAAATTAAAGTCCTTTAAGCCTATTTTAAAATGGAACTAGCCTTGGGTGTGAACTCATCTTTGAGAGGTGGTTGGGACTCAATGAAAGAGTCGACGTTCCGGCTTTCATGTTCAAATCTCAACTTCATGTTCTTATTTTACATCGGGGTCTTGCCCTAGAATGTAGCGTCGCTCTCCCATTGTGAGAATGAGGTGTTGTTGAGTCGAGGTCAAGAGGTTTATGTACTTAGTCTTGACTTATATGTTATTGCTTTGCCTTGGAACCTTGTATTGATGTTTCTATGCTTCTACGTGCATTTTGTGTATGAACACCTTGTTTATCACCCATTCAATCGGAGAGAGGTGAGTAACGATATGCCATGAGTAAAACTCTAGTATTTTCTAAATGTTTTAAACTCACCTCTATATCATAAATGTTTTCCATACATTTCAATGCATCCATGCTACATTCAATTACAAATGTCATATTTCAAATGCATGCAAGTTATATTTATGTTATGAATGAAAATCATGGACTATAATGTTAAATGAAAAGAGATGCTAAGTTTCCAATGTATGGTGCCAACTCGGGTCTTCTCGTGGCAAGACCTTAATCTAGCTCGATAGTTCTACGATAGGGGACGGGAAATAAACTATCTATGTTGGGAGACGTCCCTGGCCTAAAGAGCCTTAGCGTGACCTATACGGTTACTGTAGAGCCTAGCTCATATGTCGAGTTGTAGAACACTTATATTTTGAACTAAGAACCATGATATGTTCACATGTTTTACGACAAGTTATCAAGTGCTATATGAAGAATAATGTTATGTTGCATCTCTTCTTATGATACTATGTTTAAAATGATGTTTACATTTCCTATGAGTTCCAAGCCTACGCTTAAAACGTTTAAAAGCTCATTTCCTTATGCATAAATGATTCCCTATCCATCTACGTTGGACATAATTGCTAGTCCATGATATTTTCTCACTCATGCATCATTGTTATTCACTAAGCATTAGCTTACGTTTTCTCAAATTATTTTTAGGTAGCCAATTCGGGAGGCCTTAAAGCAAGGCCATATGTGGATTTTGAGCTACGGCCCACGGACCTATGATTTGTGTAATGTTTGAGGGCTGGACCCAATGTTTTGTAATGATATATTGCTATAACTTTGGTGGACCTTGATTGGGTCCTTATGGATGATATGTTTGGGGATTAGGCACAGCTCTACCATGTATGACACAGATTATGTTTTCAAGTTTTCAAAAATTCTATTTTCCGCAATTATGCATCATTATAAATGATTATGCACTGGTAATCAACCAGTTTATATAACGGGGCCTTAGATAGCCTTGCTACTGGCCGGTCATGTACCCTAAATCAGTATAGGCCGGGTTATGGGGCGTGACAAAAACCTAGATGTTTGACTATATTCGGTAATACTTATGCACGAATTTATATTCAGTATATATACTGCACGAATCGATGGTATGCATCTTTGATTATGAAACCGTTTCAATCTAGAGTAGATATTTACAAAAACTTCGGTGTTTGATTATGCTTAGCAACAAGTCAATGGTATACACCTATGGTTTTAAACCTGATTTATTCTACGTTTAGTTGTTAAAGAGTAAACGTTTTCATTGTTAAATCTTCTGAATCAAAGACTCACGACGTAGTCAATGATTTGAGTTGTAAAATATCTCCATTGTGTAAGCACCCCATTTTTTACCGCTCGGCAGTCCACGCTCCGTCCAGACTTATGCTCAAGTCGATATGAACGTATTCTAATCGAAACCAACTCTCTAAGCCCAAATCCTGTCTGTCCATCGCTTCGCTAGCCCGCCAAGCCCAAATAGAGGCAAAATGACCAAAATGCCCTTAGGGGCATTGTCGTTTCCAATTCCAACTCCAACCCCTCTCTCGAGACAGTTTATTCCTCGAGACTGTTCCAAATCAGGCACATCTTTCCGAAGACGGTAAGTCCCCTTTCCAACCCCACTCTTGAGACAGTTTATTTCTCGAGACGGTTCCTAATCAGGCACGTCTTTCCAAAGACAGTAAGTCCCCTTTTCAATCCCTCTCTCGATACAGTTTATTCCTTGAGACGGTTCCAAATCAGGCACGTCTTTCTGAATACGGTAAATCCCCTTTCCAACCCCTCTCTCGAGACAGTTTATTCCTCGAGACGGTTCCTAATCAGGCACGTCTTTCCGAAGACGGTAAGTCCCCTTCTCTCTCAAGACAGTTTATTCCTTGAGACGGTTCCAAATCAGGCACGTCTTTCCGAAGACGGTAAGTCCCCTTTTCAATCCCTCTCTCGAGATAGTTTATTCCTTGAGACGGTTCCAAATCAGGCACGTCTTTCCGAAGATGGTAAGTCCCATTTCCAACCCCTCTTTGGAGACAGTTTATTCCTCAAGATGGTTCCAAATCAGGCACGTCTTTTCGAAGACGGTAAGTCCCCTTTCCAACCCGTCTCTCGAGACAGTTTATTCCTCGAGACGGTTCCTAATCAGGCACGTCTTTCCGAAGACGGTAAGTCCCCTTCTCTCTCAAGATAGTTTATTCCTTGAGACGGTTCCAAATTAGGCACGTCTTTCCGAAGACGGTAAGTCCCCTTTCCAATCCCTCTCTCGAGACAGTTTATTCCTCGGGACGGTTCCAAATCAGGCACGTCTTTCCGAAGACGGTAAGTCCCCTTTCCAACCCCTCTCTCGAGACAGTTTATTTCTCGAGACGGTTCCAAATCAGGCACGTCTTTCCGAAGACGGTAAGTCCCCTTTCCAACCCCTCTCTCGAGACAGTTTATTTCTCGAGACGGTTCCAAATCAGGCACATCTTTTTGAAGACGGTAAGTCCCCTTTCCAACCCCTCTCTCGAGATAGTTTATTCCTCGAGACGGTTCCAAATCAGGCACGTCTTTCTGAAGATGGTAAGTCCCCTTTCCAATCCCTCTCTCGAGACAGTTTATTCCTCGGGACGGTTCTAAATCAGACACGTCTTTCCAAAGACGGTAAGTCCCCTTTCCAACCCCTCTCTTGTGACAGTTTATTTCTCGAGACGGTTCCAAATCAGGCACATCTTTTTAAAGACGGTAAGTCCCCTTTCCAACCCCTCTCTCGAGACAGTTTATTCCTCGAGACGGTTCCAAATCAGACACGTCTTTCTGAAGATGGTAAGTCCCCTTTCCAATCCCTCTCTCGAGACAGTTTATTCCTCGAGATGGTTCCTAATTAGGCACGTCTTTCCAAAGACGGTAAGTCCCCTTTCCAATCCCTCTCTCGAGACAGTTTATTCCTCGAGATGGTTCCAAATCAGGCACGTCTTTCCGAAGACGGTAAGACCCCTTTCCAATTCCAATCCCTCTCTTGAGACAGTTTATTCCTCGAGACGATCCCAAATCAGGCACGTCTTTTCGAAGACGATAAGACCCCTTTCCAATCCCTCTCTCGAGATGGTCCGAGTAGCAGAAATACTCATAAACAGGTCGATATAGTGAATTGCCAACAAACCCCTGTGTCACGACGACCGCTGTTAGAGTGGTGGAAACACTCAAAACCCAGGTCATCACCAGTGCCTGTTAGCCCACATTGGTGAAAAATGACCAAACTGCCCCTTGAACCTTTTCTGAGACTTTCCGGTCAAGATAACCATTTTGCCCCTAGGCATCCGGACGCCCCGGGAACCACACCGGCTCTGGGTATCAAACCGGTAACCTTCTGAGATTACTTCTTATAGTATTCTCAACCTTCCTCTACCTTTTCGGATCATTCCAAGTCAGTTCCGGCAAACCCAGTACAAATTGACCATTTTGCCCTTGTAGGGCCGGTCACCTTTTCCAACCACACCGGCTCTGGGTATCAAACCGGTAACTTCCCCAGAATATCTTTTTATAGTGTTCTCAACCTCCCTTTACCTTTCTGAATCATTCCGAATCAGTTTCGGCAAATCCAGTACAAAATGACCGTTTTGCCCCTGGTGGGCTGGTCATTTTTCCGACCACACCGGTTCTGAGAATCAATCTGGAAACCTCTGGGAACATTCTAAATAATGTTTCCAAATCTCGAGTCTTCTTCCGGGACAGTCCGAGTCCGTCCCGATAGCTTTCCGGCCCGATTGACCGTTTTGCCCCTAAAGGCCCGGTCAACCCATCCGACACATCCTATCCTCATTTTTCAAGTCGAATACCTCCGGGACACTATTCTAAGTGTTCCTACTCTTTTTCGACCTTCCAGGTCATTCCCGGTCTCCCAAACTCCTTCTCGGACTTTCCAAAGTCACTCCTAGTGAAGCCAGGTTAAAAATTGCATGGTAGTCACTAGTACAGGCACCCAAATCTAGTCAAAGATACGTTGCTTGCTGACCTTAAATATTTCCTAAATGGCTGGCGCCACTAGAAGCCAAAAAATGGCCTGGCGCCACTCCTAGTGGTGCCAGTGTAAGTTTTGCCCTAGCGCCACTGCAACAGACGCCAGTTCATTCCCCTCTCTATAAATACAGAGCCTCCTCCAAGGATATCCGCAAACTCAGTCTAAAAATCATATATTTCGATATACAGAGATCGTGCACTCCCTAAACCCTAGCTTCCCTAGGTTTTCCAAACCCTAGCCACCATACACTAAACCTTAGCCTCCTTTACACTCATACACACCTCCATACACTCATACATTAGCCTCTAACCCTCCTTTGAAGACTTGAAGAGCTACAATCTGAAGTTTGAAGACAACTCTTGAAGATTGAAGACGAAGATCAAGATCAAGACCGAAGACAAGCAAGGCACGCAAAATAAACAAGACATACGGTAGGCTTTCTCTTCAAATTTTCGCACTTTCCCCTCTCTCTTCTCTCTCGTAACCCACTTGGGTTTTCTCTATTTTAATCCCCCATCTCTTTTCCCCCCTTTCTTTGCATGCTTGAAACAAGGGGACTCTCGGTCCATGTGTAGGATTAGACTACCGGAGGGTCACCGTGTCGGGGGCTTTCCTTTAGGCTAACCGGAGACCACGTGGGTTCAGTCCCCTTGATTATGTGGTGAAGCCTTTACCTTGTATGTTCAAGACCCAAAATTGCATTGTGCATATCATGATCATGCATCTTCCAAAAATCGTTTTCAAAATCGTTTTCAAACTTGTTTTCAAAATTGCATCAAAATCCTCTTTTTCAAAACTTGTTTTCAAAATCACAATCCTAGGGTGATTCTAGTTTTTCCATGGCTAGGGTTGCCTTAGAAAAGTGTTACATTCAAAGTGACCAATATGGTCCATATCTTCAAAATCTTGTTGTTTTCAAAACCACTTTCTTAAAGTGGTTTTAACCTTCTTATGGTTAGAATCGCTTTAGGAAAGTGAGATGTTTTTACACCTTCCAAAAAAAAAATCTCTTCCTAAAAATCTCTCCTCCAACATGCTTTCCAAAAGCTTTTCTTTCCAAAATTGTTTTCTAAAAACCCCGTCCAAAAATCTATTTTTCAAAACTCCATTTTTCAACTCCTCTCCAAAATACTCTCTTCAAAGTTCACTTTCCAAAAACATTCCCTAGGTCTCTTTCCTAGAAAAACTCTCTCCAAAAATCTTTCCAAAAACTCTCTTTCCAAAATCTTTCTTCTAGAAACTCCCTTCTAGGATTTTCCTTCTAAAAACCTTCGTTTCCAAAAACGCACTTCCCAAAAACTCTTTCCTTAGAGCCCAAGTCAAGCCCTAGAACTCACAATTAGGAAACCCTAATTTTCTTTCTAAAAACATGGTTTTCAAACTTGCCTTAAAAACTAGGTTTCCAAAACCTCTTGTTTTCTATACCAAAACTATATACATTTCCAAAACCTCTTTTCTACGTCAAAACTATAGCCTTCCAAATCTAGGGTTTCTAAAACCTCCCTTTCCAAATCCTTGCCAATTCCAATCTTCCCTTTAGGAAACCAAATCAAATCTTCCCTTTAGGAAACCAAATCCAATCTCCCGTTTAGGAAACTAGATCCTATCCCCCGTTTTTGGAAACAAAATCAAACCTTCCCTTTTAAAAACAAAATCCAATCCCTTCCTAACCCAAATCTTTTCTAATTCAACTACTTTCTAAACTTCTCTTTTCCTAAGCCTTAAGTTTCTAAAACTTGAACATAAAGATCTTTCCTAAATTTTAAAAACTTAACTTCTACATCTTTCCTAATCCTACCCCTTTCCAAATCTTAACTTTCCAAATCTAAGTTTTCAAACCTTTCCTAATCTCAAGATTTCCTAAAAACTCTAAAACTTTCTAAATCTAAAACTTTCTAAATTCTAAACTTTCTTAAAACTTCAAATCTTTCTAATTCAAAACTTTTTAAACTCAAAACTTTCTTAATTCAAACCTTTTCTAAATCTTTCCTAATTTAAAATCTTTCTAAAATTCTAAGCCTTCCAAAACTTTCTTAACTTGAAACTTTCCAAATTCTAAACCTTTCTTAAACTAAACTTTTCCTAATTCAAAATGTTTCTAAATTCAAAACTTTCCTAAGTTGAAACATTCCAAATTCGAACACTTTCCTAAATTGAGACATTCCAAATTCAAAACTTTCATAAGTTGAAACTTTCGTAAATCAAAACTTTCCTAAAATGACACTTTCCTAATTTTGAAACTCCCCTAATTTGAAAACTTTTCTAATTCGAAACTCTCCTAAATCGGACCTTTCCTAATTCGAACCTTTCCTAAGTCCCATCTTTCCTAAAACTCTTCCAAGTCAAATCTTTCCTAAGTCCCTTCTCTTTCCTAAGTCTAGGTTTCCTAAAACCAAGTTTTCCAAAGTCAAGTCTTTTCAAATCTTCCAATCAAAGTTCAATCTCTCAATCTTCTAATCCAATTTTCAATTTAATCTCTTTCTTCCAAATCAATCTCTTTTCAATCGGACTCTTGTCTGAACTACGACTAACTTGATTCCTCCAAAAGGATACGTAGGCAACCCTCATGGGTGCGGTCACAACATTTTTCAAATTTTTATTTCTACAATCTTTTTCAATCTCCAATTCCATATCTACTTCAAGTTTCCAATTTCAAAAATCCATTTTCAAATCTCTATTTCCAACTTCTAAAACTTTCCAATTCTGATTCTATCTTTTCAAATCTCTTCTAAAATCAAATCAAATTCTTCTTTTCAAATCTCTTTTCAAATCTATTTTCTAAATCAACTCTCTTCTATTGCATTTACATATCATGCATCATGTTAGTTTCTTTTCAAACATTATTTTCTAAAGTGGATAGGATTGAACATTAGTTAATTAAAGACTCTCATAGGTGAATCTAGGGTAGATTGACATGTAGGTACCGAAAGGGCGGGGTAGGGTGATGCCTTAGTGCGTCTTCCCTACACGTAACTAACCTCCGAACCTAGATCACTGATTTCAAATACCAAAATGAGTTATTTTCCAAAAGGGTTAAATGTTTTTCGAAGGTTGCCAAACAACCTATTTTTCTTAAAAACCCTCTTTTGAGGAGATATTTTCAAAATCGTTTTCTAAAAACCCTAAGTGTAGTTTTTGGATTATTCTTAGTTTTTAGGTGACCTAACTCACCTTAATTAAGTTAGGTGGCGACTCCAAATCTTTTTCGAAAGCCCTTTGTTCAAATCTATCTTTCAATTCAAACCTAGTCGCACTCATTCTTCTTGAAGGGTGAGTTCTAACGAGAGAGTATAGCATTTTTCCCGTTTGTGTGAGTATTCCTCGAGTGCGAAAAATCTGGGCGCGACACATTGGAATTTGTTAAATCTTTTGAATCAAAGACTCACTACGTAATCAATGATTTGAGTTATAAAATATCTCCATTGGAATTCTGAGTGAAGTAGTTGGTTGGATCAATTGATTTCGAGACCTTTTTGTTTATTAAATACATATCAGTTTTCTTAATTTAGTTTAGTACGAACAATCCAATTTTCAAGTGATAATTTTTTATTTTTTTAGAAGTAATAAGCTAGATTTTGTATGATTAGAGAGAGTAGTCTAGTCTCTTCAGCTTGTTAAATTATTCCCTGAGGATTCGAGCCTAGATTCACTAGGTTTATATTGCTTCGCCATCTTGTACGTAGAATTATTTGAAGGCACTTTTTGGTATAAGTCAAAGTTTTGGCACCATTTTTGGGGAGCAAAATTTTGCACAAGTGACTGCAAGCAGCACCCTAGAAACAAACCTTAGTCTATGCATAATCTAGCGAGTTGCTTCATCATCATCTACAACAGTGAGGGAATCATCGGCTAAGGCCAACCGATAACTTCGTTCCATACCTGTACATGCTACAAATCTAGGATTTTTGTGTTTTTTCTTTTTTTTAGGGGTCTAGGCATACAATTAGTTAGGAGGAGGATTACTAGTGGCGGATAGGCTTTTGAGCTAAATTTATATTAGTGGTATTGTTTTATATATGGAGATTGTTGGTTCGGCTGGGTTGCTTTAATTTTTTATTAAATCAGTGGAATTATTTCTATGGGGATTGGAGGGAAGAAAGGACAAATTGTGAATTGATTGTTGTAGAGGCGCAAATAGTCTCTTATGTGTGTATTGCATATGTATGTAATTTTATTTTAGAGACAGTCATAAACTTTTAGTGAGAGCCGACCCTTTGCGTAATCTTCTGTGTGGTTACCTTACTCCATTACCCACACATTCTATTCCGATTGACTTACCTCGTTTTCTCTTAATCATTGACTTAGGACCTATTCCTACGGCTAACATTAATGATGGGGTGATCCCACTGGGTCTTAACCCCAATGACATTCCTAATAGAGTAGATCCTGAAAGAGGGAGTAATTTAGGGGATGTAGGAGCCCCCATCCAAACTATGTGGGATTATATGATGCCCTTAATGAAAACACCCACATCTTGCATAGTACTTCCCGCGCACCAAGCTATGACAAATCTAAAGTTGGGAATGCTACAAGCCCTACCTATTTTTCATGGTTTAGACTCTGAGAGATCATACACCTATCTTAAAGACGTTGAGGATGCATGCTCAATATTTCAAGATAATTCGTGTCCTAGGAACGTTTTACTTTTAAAATTGTTCCCGTTCACTCTTAAAGACAAGACCAAGATGTGGTTCAATTCATTAAGGCCTATGTCTATTCACTCATGGCACACACTACAAGATGAATTCTTGAGAAAGTTTTTTCTTGAAAATAAACTGAAGCAATACGTTGTGCTATCTCTCAATTTGCTCCAGAGAATGGGGAGACTTTTTTCCAATATTGGGAAAGGTTTAAAGAACTGTTGTATGCATGCCCCTATCATGGCTTTAATGACTAGTTAGTCATAAGCATCATATATTCTTCATTGACTCCTCAATCGAAGATGTTTGTAGAGTCTATTTGCACGGGGACATATCCTGATAAAAACCCCCACTAAGGCGTACAATTACTTTGATTATCTAGCCAATTTGGCTAGAGATTGGACCACCACAGGGACTCAAAATCCCATTAATAGACCTATAACAGACGTCGGGGTTAAACATCAACTTGGGGAAGTTGAAGACCTTCAAGCTAGAGTCACAACACTTTCCCATAAGTTAAAGGCTTTAGAGACCTCTAAGGTTAACACAGTAGGGGGGTTGAACCACATTCACCATGCTTAGTTTTTGATAAACTGGAACATGACACTACGGCATGTCCAGTCATATCAGGAGTAAAAGAGGCACTACATGGCCAAGTTAATGCAGTTGGCCAATACGGAGGAGGGTATATTAATCAAAGGAGGGGGCAAACCCTTACTCTAACATGTATAATTCGGGATAGCAGAATCATCCTAATTTTGAGTGGAGAAACGAGGGTCCTCAAAACTCTCCAGTCTTCCAACCCTAACAAGCACTGCCACCATTCCAAGGGCCACCACAACCTTTCCAAGCACAACTGGTCCCATAACCATTCCAACCTCAACCTACACAATACCAACCCCCTCACAAGCATAATGTCGAGGATAATGTGAGAGACTTGAGTATTTGGATGTCAGACACACAGCAAACACTTGAACAAATAAGCGCTCATATGAAAGAATTGAGTAAGAATATGACACTGATGATGGAAGGAGCACCTCAAGTACCAAGAAGATTTTCGGCCCCAACCCCAACCTAACCCAAAAGCTATTAACTTAGTTGAAACTCATCATGAATAGGTTCAAGCTATCACAACCCTTAGTAGGGGAAAAATCATTGATAAAGCCATCCCTCTTAGGACGGAGAACCAAGTGGGTAGTAATGAGCCTAATGGGTTAGAACAAGAACAGGAGAGTGACGTAAAGAGTGAGAAAGAGTTGAAATCTAATGAGAACCATTTGAGACTATCATTGAATCTAAAGATGCATCTAAAGACGTGGGCAATGATGTTTTAAAACATGCCCCGTTCCCCCATAGATTGACCAAATCAAAGAATGAGTTGTTAAACTCTAAGATATATGATATATATTCAAACATGCTAGCGTCAATATTCTTATCTTAGATGCTATCAAACAGATTTTCTTGTATGCCAAGTTCTTGAAGGACTTGTGTACTATAAAGAGGAAATTGTATGTAAAAGAGACGGCTATGATGAATGAGACTCATAATGCCATTCTTCAATGTAAAATTGCACTTAAATACAAGGACCCCTGTTGTCCTATTATTTTATGCATTATAGGGTGCCATAGGATTGATTGACCTCTTCTTGATTTAGGATCTAGTGTTAATCTCCTTCCCTATTTAGTTTATAATGAACTAGGCCTAGGAGAGTTAAGTCCAACCCAAGTCACCCTTGAGTTAGCAGATCGATCTGTAAAACTCCTGAGAGACATTATTAAAGATGTTCTTATTCAAGTAGACAATATCTATTACCCCATGGATGTTATTTTCTTAGACACCCAACCTGTTGAAGCTGCTAATGCTAAGCGGCATATTCCTGTTACTTTAGAACGACCATTCCTAGCCACTGCTAATGCCATCATTCACTTAGGAATGCGTTGTTAAAACTATCTTTTGGGAATGTGACTTTAGAGATAAACATATTCGCGGTGGGTAAACACATTGGGGATTTTGAAGATGTAAAGGAGATAGACTTCATAGAGTCTATTATCCAAGAGCATGTTGACCATGAGTTCTTTGATGATCCTATTGAGAGGGCTCTTGTGTGTAGTGAGCATAATAACCAATTGGAAGGTGAAAACAAAAGTTATAGGGACTTCTCTTCAGTTAGGGAAGGGAGTGAGTTTTGCATGCAAGTGGGTCGATGGATGTCGTGCCCAAATTTTTTGCACTCGAGGAATGCACACACAAACGGGAAAAATACTGTACTCTCTCGTTAGAACTCACCCTCCTAGAAGAATGAGTGAGACTAGGTTTGAATTGAAAATTGATTTGAATAAAGGGCTTTTGAAAAACATTTGGAGTCGCCACCTAACTTGATTAAGGTGAGTTAGGTCACCTAAAAACTAAGCATGATCAGAAGACTGCACTTAGGGTTTTTGAAAACAATTTTGAAAATATCTCCTCAAGAGAGGATTTTAAAGAAAAGAGGTTGTTTAGCAACCTTTGGAAAACATTTAAGCCCTTTTTAAAAAAATAAACTCCATTTTTGGTCTTTCGAAAACAGTGATCCTAGGTTCGGAGGTTGGTTACGTGTAGGGAAGACGCACTAAGCCATCACCCTATCTCACTCTTACGGTACCTACATGTCTATTCACCATAGATTCACCTATGAGAGTCTTCAACTAACAAATGTCCAATCCTATCCACTTTAGAAAAAGAATTTTAAAAAGACATGATGCATGATATGCAAGAAAAGAAAAGAAAGTTAGAAAATAGATTTGGAAAGAAATTGATTTGATTTAAAAAGAAATTTGAAAAGATAGATTTGAAATTGGAAAGTTTTAGAAATTGGAAATAGAGATTTGGAAATAAAAATTTGGAATTGGAAGTTTGATATATATCATGGAATTTGGAGATTTGAAAGAAAATTATGGAAATAGAAGGTTGAAAAAGGTTGTGACCACACCTTGAGGGTTGCCTACATATTCTTTTTGAGAAATTAGGTCAGTCGTAGTTCGGACAAGAGTCTGATAGAAAATAGAAGGTTTTGATTTGGAAAAAGATTTGATTTGAACTTAGAATAGAAGATTGGAAATTGGAATTTGGAATTGCAAGGATTAAGAAATTGATTTGGAAATATTGAGGTTTAGAAAACCTAGACTTTAGGAAGATAGGATTTAGGAAGGACTTGAGATTAAGAAAGATTTAACTCAAGTGCTGGACTTGGAAGATTAGGGAAGTTGGAATTTAGGAAAGATTCGAATTAGGAAAGTTCCGTTTTAGAAAAATTTTGTTTTAGGAAAGATTTGTTTTAAGAAAGATTTGGTTTAGGAAAGGTTTCGAATTAGAAAAGTTTTCAAAATAGGAAAGGTTTTGTTTCAAGAAAGTTTTTAAGATTTGAATTTGGAAAGTTTAAATTTGGAAAGGTATGGAGTTAGGAAAGTGTTGAAGTAGGAAAGATTTGGAAGCTTAAAGTTTAAGGGAAGATTTGAATGTTTAAGTTTTGGAAACTTAAGGTTTAGGAAAGTACTAGATTAGGAAGGATTAAGATTCCTATTTCCTAAAACAAGGGATTGAATTTTGTTTCTAAAGAGGTGATTTGATTTTGTTTCCAAAAACGGATGATTGTATCTAGTTTCCTAAATGGGAATAGTGGATTTGGCATGGATTTGAAAAAGGAAGTTTTAGAAACCCTAGATTTGGAAGACTATAGTTTTGATGTAGAAAATAGGTTTTGAAAACTTATGATTTTGAAGTAAAAAAGGGAGATTTTGAAAACCTAGGTTTTAAGGCAAGATTGAAAATCATGTTTTTGAAAAGGAAAATTAGGGTTTCGTAATCGTGGGTTCTAAGGCTTGACTTGGGCTCTAATGAAGAAGATCTTGGAAAGTGAGTTTTTAGAAAAGGAGATTTTTGGAAGGCAATCCTAGAGAGGAGTATTTAGAAAGTGAATTTGGAATAGAGAGATTTTGGAAGGGGATTTTTGGAAGGAGATTGTTAGAAAGAGTCTTAAGGAGCGTTTTTAGAAAGTGAACTTTGAGGAGAGTGTTTTGAAAAGAAGTTTGAAAATATATTTTTGGAGGAAGTTTTTGAAAACAATTTTGGAAATGAGATTGGAGAGAGTTTTTAGAAAGTATATAAAATATCTCACTTTCCTAAAACGATTCTAACTATAAGAAGGTTAGAACCACTTTTAGGATAGTGGTTTTGAAAATAATGATTTTAGAAATATGGACCATATTGATCACTTTAAATATAACACTTTCCTAAAGCAACCCTAACCATGAAAAGGCTAGAATCACCCTAGGGTTGTGATTTTGAAAACAAGTTTTGAAAAAGAAGATTTTGATGCAAGTTTGAAAACTATGTTAATGCAAGCTTTGAAAACGAATTTGAAAACAAACTTTAAAAGAATGCAAGATCATGATATGCACAATGCAAGTTGGGGTCGTGAACATAAAAGGTTAAAGGCTTCACCACATAATCAAGGGGGCCGAACCCACGTGGTCTCCGGTTAGACTAAAAGAGAGCCCCCGACACGGTGACCTTCCAATAGCCTAATCTTACACATGGACTGGGAAGTCCCTTATTTCAAGCATGCAAGAAATGAGGGGAAGAAGATGGGGGATTAAAATAGAAGAAAACCCAAGTGGGTTCAAAGAGAGAAGAGAGGGGGAAGATGCATAAACTTAAATAGAAAACCTACCTTGTGTCTTGTTTATTTTGCTTTGCTTTGTGCGCTTTTCTTTTCTTACTTTGCTTCGGTCTTCGCTTCAGTCTTTGTCTTGATCTTCGAGAGCTTCAGTTTGCAGCACTTCAAGTCTTCAATGGAGCCTTGGGAGGCTAGTGTATGAGTATATGAGAGTGTAGGAGTGTATAGAAGGCTAGGGTTTGGTGTATGGTGGCTAGGGTTTGGAAAACCTAAAGACAACTAGGGTTTAGGGAGGCTACGAGCTCTGTGTATCGAAAAGTAAGGTTTTTAGACTGAGTTTGCGAACCTCTTTCACGTTGGAGGAGGCTCTGTATTTATAGAGAGAGGAATGACTTAGCGCCTATTGTAGTGGCGCCAGGCCAAAAAACCTTTTGGCGCCACTAGGTGTGGCGCAAGGTAAAATTTTGGCTTGGTGCCAGCCACTTAGGAAAGTTTTAAGGTCGGTAAGCAACGTATCTTCAGAAGATTTAGGCGCCTGTACTAGTGATTACCATGCAATTTTTAGCCTAGTTTCACTAGGAGTGGCTCCGGAAGGTCCGGGAAGGATTTAAGGGACCGGGAATGGTCCGAAAAGCCAAAAAGGGACAGTAACCCTCAGAATAGGGTCCCGGGGGGTAATGGACTTGAAAAAGGATGACAAGATTTACAGAAGGGTTGACCGGGCCATTAGGGGCAAAACAGCCAACCGGGCTGGAAAACTGCCAGGACGGATTCAGAATGTCCCGGAAGAAGACTTGAGATTTGGAAACATTATTTAGAATGTTCCCAAAGGCTACCGGTTTGATACCCAGAGCAGGTGTGGTCGGAAAAGGCGACCGCCTCACCAGGGGCAAAACGGCCATTTTGCACCGGGTTTGCCAAAATTGACTCGGAATGACCCGGTAAGGTAAAGGAAGGTCAGGAATATTATAAAAAGCATTCTCAGGAGGTTACCGGTTTAATACCCATAACCGGTGTGGTTCCCGCGGCACTCGGATGCCTAGGGGCAAAATGGTCATCTTGATCGAAAAGTCTCGGAATTGGCCCAAAGCAGACTAGAAGGTACCTAATCATGCCGGATTGCCTTTAAGACAATCTTGAAAAGGGGACTTATTGTTCTGAGGACTTAGGTACTTTCTCAAGAAACATACCAAAAATGGCCCTAGGGGCAGTTTAGTCATTTTTCATCGAAGTGGGCTAGCAGGCATCGATGTTGACCTGGGTTTTGAGTGCTTCTGCCACTCTGACGGTGGTCTCGTGGTACAGGGGTTTGTTGGCAATTCCCTATATCGACCTGTTTGCGAGTACTTCTGCTACTTTGAAGGTTGTGATGTTTACGAGTACTTCTGCTACTCTAACGGTTCACAATTATTTCTGAGACTGCCTGATATCAGAAAGTTGCTAAATGGACTTAACGCCTAAGGAATCAACTTTCTCAAAAGGCATGCCAAAACAAACAATTCTGCATTGGCGGGCTAGCTGGCGGCAAAGGTGGACCGTTCTACCATCTCGGGGACTTGGGGTCTCGTCCTGGTTGACGAGTTTGAAAGGACTTACTGTTCTGAATAATTCACTTGAAAATATGCTGGATTAGATGGTATTACCACCTTGAGGAATCAACTTTCTCGAAAGGTGTGCTGAATTTAATTAGGATTAGAATTGGAATTGGAATTGGAAAGGGACTTACCGTCTTTGGAAAGACATGTCTATTGGAATTGGAAAGGGTACTTACTGTCTTCGGAAAGACGTGCTTGTTGGAATTGAACCAAACATTACCCCCACGGGCATTTTGGTCATTTTGCCTCTATTTGGGCCCGATGGGCCTGCAAAGCGGTTTGATTGACGGGATTGGACTTGAAAAGCTGATTTGACTCAGAATATGTCCACATTGACTTCAATACAAGTCTAGATGAATTGTAGACTACCGAGCAGTCAAAAATGGGGTGCTTACAGCTGCCCCGCTTTTTCTGTCTTTGCTTGTCGAAGACAGAAAACGATAGAGTAAGAGTCCCATGTTGACCGTGAGGTGGTCGGAGGGACAGACTTTGGAAATTTTTCAAAAACAGGAGCTTGGAAATGGATATTGGGGCCCAAAAGGCCTTAGAAATCAAGTTTTAGCGGGAAAAAGGGCCAAGCTGCTCAGAATTGGCAACTGGCGCCACTAGCAGTGGCGCTAATTCGTGATTTTATTTTTGACAAATCTATTTTAATTCGTGATTTTAATTCTCCCCAAAATACACAAAAGAAGAATTGGTTTTTAAAAACCTTTGATGAAATTGCTCGCCTTCCTATACGTGAAGAATACTATCAGTTTGTTCAAAATAACAAAATTTATTTAAGTTTCTTTGATTGGTTTGAATATTATTCTAATTATTTTGACCAACTTAATGTTATTACCACTACTGAAAACCAATGGGTTACTTCCAACGATATTATTAAACCTTCTATTCATCCCCCTCTAGAAGAAATTCATATTCAACACCGATCTAGTATTATTACTGCTTCCCCTTTCAAACTTAAGCCTGATACTTCACCTCCTAATGCCAAAGATATTTCTAATATTTTACAACAAAATAATTTTACAAATCAAACACTTAAAACTATAGGTGACCAATTAACTCGTGTAGAAAACTTTATCAGCAAAGATCAAGTCACTACACTCACCACTACTGAAACCCCTCTATTTACACCACATGAAGTCCCTTCACATCTTCAAAATGAATTAAGTAATCAAGACTTTTCTTCTCAAATTGATCATAAACTTGCACAACTTGATCATGTTATCCGTGTTGTCACTGCACCTGACACACCTCCATCTACTTCTAAAACTCTTAATACTATATCTCAACCAACCCTTTCTGAAGTTGAAGAGATTGAACAAACCATGAATGATTCCCAACCTTTAGAACTCAATGCTACCCAGAATAAAAAACAAAAATGGAAATATCAAAACCGCTATGAAACCAATAACACTAAAAATTATTATCCCCGTCCTACCCTTCCTGATATGCAATATGAAGAAAGAAATCAATTCACTCAAGCTGCTTATCATGGTGGTACCATTTATGAATGGAATTTTGATGGTATGACTGAATATCATATTCTTAACAAACTCCAAGAAATGACAATGGTTGCTTTAGCCTACAAAACTAAACAAAAATCTTCTGATTTTGCTGTTGCTCAAGCTTTAGTTGCTGGTTTTACTGGTCATCTTAAAGGATGGTGGGATCATTTTCTCACCTCTAGTGAACGCACTCAAATCCTTACTGCAATAAAAACTGATTCAAATGGTACACCCATCAAAACTGAAGACAATCAAACAATTGAAGATGCCTATTCTACTGTTTACATTAACCAAATCTTAACCCAAGAACAATGGGGGCCTCATCCTCTCCGTCCCCGCCGTTTTTCGGAAGTTTACAACCCTCCTACTTTCAATTATTATGATTACCAGCAAGCCTGGTTCAATACTTTCTTTTTTCAAAATCCCAAATTTAGTCACTCTTGGATGTTTACCTTCAAAAAGGACTTTCCTTTCATTTTTCCAAATTGGTTCTTTTCCTGGTGGACTCACTTTGGGTCCGTACCTCAAATTTTTCCCCCATCTATCCATGAAGCATTCCTACTTTATCAAACCCAATTCAAACCTGATCGGGCTTTATCCAAATTCCCTTGCATTTTACCCTTTATGATTCAATTTTCTATTCCATGGATTTGTGCTTGGAACTATACCATTATTTCTCAAAATTCCTTTTCCTATCTTGCCCGAAGCTTTCAGGTCAAATGGTGGGATAATTGGCCGGCCGCCCAAACTGTCACCTCTCAAACAGTCCACAAATTCTTCCAACAACACCCAGCCATTGCTATGGCATCTGATCCCCAATTTCTCCTCAATCGTAGCCAATTAATTCCTCAATTAGCTGCAGCCAAATCCAAGAAGGAACTTCGCCAACACTTGCTTGAAACCTTATCATCTCTCTCTGATAGTGATGATGAGGCTTCTCCAAAAATCTTCTGATTTTGCTGTTGCTCAAGCTTTAGTTGCTGGTTTTACTGGTCATCTTAAAGGATGGTGGGATCATTTTCTCACCTCTAGTGAACGCACTCAAATCCTTACTACAATAAAAACTGATTCAAATGGTACACCCATCAAAACTGAAGACAATCAAACAATTGAAGATGCAGTTAGTACCCTTATCTTTTCCATTTCTAGGCACTTCTTAGGGCGTCCTTCCAAAGTCCAAGCTGTTACCTCTGAAATCCTCAATAATCTTAGATGTCCAAAACTTCAAGATTTCCGTTGGTATAAAGATGTTTTCTTAACTAAAGTTATGTTACGTGATGATTGCCGTCAAACACATTGGAAAGAAAAATTTTTAGATGGTCTTCCCAAACTATTTTCTCAAAAAGTTAAAGACAAACTCAAAGAAAACAACAATGGCATTGTCCCTTATGAACAACTCACTTATGGTGACTTAATTAATGCCATCCAAACCCAAGGTCTTGAACTCTGTACCAACTTCAAACTTAACCAACAATTACAAAAGGATTTAGCCACTTCCAAACGTGAATTAGGTACCTTTTGCCAACAATTTGGATTTGAAAATACCACACAAATCATACCCCCTTCCCGACGTAAACCTCGCACTACTTCTGCACGACGATTCTTTCGAAAACCCAAACCAAGTTCTAATGTTTTTTACCAGAAACCCCATGCACAACCTCCTGTAAAAACTTCTCCATCTAAACCTAAACATGTTTCTAAACACACCAAAGACGCCACTGCTAGTGGCGCCAAGCCTGGGATCAAAACCAAAAATATTTCTGGTTCGATCACTTGCGAGATTTGAAGAATTTTTAAAACTGACCTAGACATTAAAGGAGCATCTCTTAGGGACTATGGAGGATTGCCAGAAGTACACCTCGTCGCCGGAAGAGAAGATTTTGTTGGAGAACTCCAAGAAGCGAGTTTTCAATTTTCTGTTGATTTTGATGTGTAGAATTCCTTTTGAGCTGTGTGAACAGTGAAAGTTGATGTTTTGATATGTTTTGAACACTGTGGTGAAGTTATTTTTGCATTTTAGTACTTGTTTGATTGAATTTGAGTGATTTTGCATGATTATGTGAAGGGGGTTTCTGCAGGAATTGGGAGTTTGTTCCTACAGGCTTGGGTGTTGAGTTTTTCAGCTAGATTTTTATATTGTGTGCCTTAAAAAAATTTGTTTAACAATTGTATGAAGTTTCATAATTTTTCGAAAACTTTTGAATTTTTTTGATTTTTTGAAAAATAGAAAAAGACTTAGAAAAATAGGAAAATTTGAGAAAATTGAGAAGGGGAGTTTAAAATTTAGAAAAATGTTGGAATATTTTAGAAAATATTTGAAATGATTTTGAAAATTTTAAGATATCTTTGAACACCATTGATTTATTGATAAATGAAACGAGTCTTTTGGGAAGTTTGAAACTTTTAAAAGTATGTGCGGGTGTTGATGGTATGTGATGGTGGTGTTTGCAGAGTTCATGACTTGTGTTTTGTGTTGATGTGGTGGGTGTTGTAGGGACCATTTTTAAGCGAAACTCTGCCGAAATTTTTAGAATTTGGAAAAGAGTTGGAAAAGGTTTTGAATAAAATCTTTTTGAAGGAAAAAGACAAAAAACCCCTAGAAATTTTAGAAAACTTGTTTTGATTTTGAAATTGACAAATCAAAATGTGTAGGAAATTCATTTTGACTCGAAACTTGACCTTTTAAATCAAAATGTGTAGAAAATTCATTTTGACTTGGAATTTTGAAATCAAATGTGTAGGAAATTCATTTTGGCTTAGAATTGGATTTTAAAAAAATCAAAATGTGTAGGAAATTCATTTTGACTTAGAATTGAAATTTTAAAATCAAAATGTGTAGGAAATTCATTTTAACTTGGAAATGAAATTTTAAAATCCAAATGTGTAGGAAATTCATTTTGACTTGGAATTTGGATTTAAAATCAAAATTATAGGAAATTCATTTTGACTTATCATTTGAATTCTTTTTATTTTATTATTATTTTTAACTGCATGTACCGTATATTAACACTTCTTTTCTTGGCTTACCTTTTAAGGATGGCAAATGCGAGTGACGATGGTTTTGAGAGGAGACGCCGCTCCGGGAAGGCGGCTAGGACAGATTCTATTAGTGGCTCCAGTCGTTCTAAGGGTAGTCATCGATCCACTAGACGGGCCTCTTCCAATCAGAGCGGACGGGGGAGTAGACCACCTGTCGACCCCTTTCCTCTGGTTGAGCAGGCCTTTGCGGAGGATATTGGTGTTGAGGAGGGGATACAGGGTCATAGTGACCAGGTGACTGGTTATGGGAGAGCCTCCTCTAGACATAGGCAGACGGATGTTGATTTGGGTGACCTGGAAGTACCGGACATCCCACCGCTCGGGAATCTTACTTATCACCCCAGTGTATATTCTAGACAGCATTTGTCCCCTCCGTGGGTACACACAGCTTTTAGAGGGGCTGTTCATCAGGTCTTCGTGACCATGCAGTGGGCTGCCCCATCATATCATGCTTTATTGGCTGAGATTGGGTTTGGAGCTTTCATGGGATTACAGGCTAACCGCCTAAACAGACATCTCGTGCTGGCACTGATTGGGCGGTGGTTTGGAGAGACGGGGACCTTCTATTTTGTTGGCTTTGAGTTAGGTCCCACCCCCTTAGATTGGGCGATCATCATAGGGCTTTCCTTCGTCGGCCGGCGGATCACTTTACAGTCGGTCAGTAGAGACAAGGCCTACATTCTGCTGCACTTGCCCCCTCCCGAGAGTTCTGCTTTCCCAGTTTCCTAGCTCAATCGAGATGACTGTATCTTTATTGTTGAGCCCTCCCCTGCTCAGCGCGACATCATGAGGCGGCGACTTGTTCTGTATATAATTTTCAGCTGCTTCTGCAATAACAACAAGTCGCTCGTCCCTTTTCAGTTGGTGAGCATAGTAGCTGATCTTAGGGCTTTATCTGAGCTAGATTGGGGGTCCTTCTCCTTTCACTGCTTCCTTCGATCGATGCGGGTCTAAACTTCTTCCCGTTGGGGTAGCATGACTAGTTTCTGCCCCTTTCTTGTCTGGTCAAGCTACTAGTATCTGCCTGTTCATCGCCGTGCGGTTATTGAGGATGACCTTTATCTTCGTGCTTTGAGGTGGGCTCGTGACCAAGTGGCCCAGCGATCAGAGATTACTAACTTCGTGATGCTACGGGTGAACCTAGAGTTGATTGAGGCGAGGGACGTGACTTGGCCGGCCTTCATTGGATTAGTTCTTTATGAGACAGTGCGGTACTTAGTTCCGCTGTCCCTATTAAGGGCTGCTTTTCTCAATAATGGTACTTGGGAGTCCTATCTCGGAGAGCGACACTGGCGGCAGTTTCATAAGGAGTTTCGATCAGGAGGAGCTCTGCCAGAGTATATGTTTGGAGCCTTGGTGGTGGGAGTGCCTATCCCCTATCAAGAGCGGCAGCCACATGCTGAGTTCTTACTTCCTCTGGATACAGACTACACTACACACTTCGGGGCTCATTCTATTAGTGCCTTCACCCAGTTTGAGGTAGTAGTCGACGGATACGCTGGGCCAGGAGGTGGTTGACTTGTGGCGCCTGCCGGGGCATACGTGCCCCAGGTTAAGTTTACTGCTATGAAGGATCAGTGGGATCGATACCAGATGGAGCGAGATCAGTATTAAGCCGAGGTGGCTTCCTTGACGGCTTGGATAGCTCAAAAGGTGGCGGGGTATGTCATCTTTTCTCTCCTTCTTCTTGCTCTGTTGTTGTTTAGTTCTTCTTTCATGCGGCTTATTTCGGTTCTATCTTCTCTGCAAGATACTGGTGCTTTGAGTAGTTATCTGCCTCCTCCAATGCCGGGTTTCGGGGATTTCAATCCAGATGACATTAACTTTAACCTTTAATAGATGCCCCTCGTGGAGACTTTGATCTTCCTTTGCCCCTGTTCTTGAAATGTATTTATGTTAGACAATTTTATTTTGTAAGTTTTGTACAAAGATGGATATTTATGGTATTTAGATGCATAAATAGGCAGAGACATTTATGATTGATTTTTTTTTAGCTAAGTATATGATCTGATGCATGTGTAGAAATGATGATGTTGTGTATCTATTACGGGGGTTGACATTAAACTGTGTTGGTGACTTCTGTTTCTACAGGGAGTTATGTCCTATGTATGCAAAGCTCATGCTGATTTTCTTTTTTTTTTTAAATATATGTACATATTAGAAATACATTAACTAACAGAATGACAAGGGGTGCTATCGAACTCAGTATCTTTGGGATGGTAACTCCTTCCTTTTCGGGGGGTCTAGCCTCTCCTCTGGCTCAACCTTACCTTGATTGAATGATAGCACTTTGCACCTTTCTCAACCTTTTGATCGCCTCCGACTCTCTACCTCGGGGTTAGTGTATATGATTATCGAGCTAAAACTCTCAACTCTTAGGGTTTTAGCAGCAACTTTCCTGACCTTTAGCAGAGCGATAAGTGGCTAGTCCTTCAATCCGAGGAGACTTTACTTTAGAACTATAACGTAGGCTAGGTTATGGGGTTTTCGAAACAATGGGATATGTAGGCTCAAATTTAATGTGGTTTTCAACAGGGTTTAGATCCATACCATCCTTGACTATTTTTTTTTTCTTCTAGTAGGGTTAGCATCCGTTCTTGGCTTTGACAGCATGTCCAGCTCATTTAGATCAAGCAATTAGTTTTTAATCAGAGTGGACTTTAGTAGGGCTGTAATGTAGGCTATGGTTTTGGGATTTTGCAAGAAAGGGTAAAGGCTCGAACTTATTGTTTCTACTAGGTTTCTTTGTAACCTAGGATTACCTTTAAATTTTCTTCTTGCTTTTACTATATACTTCTCAGAGTGAAAATGCCTCTTTTCTTTCACCCTTTCTATATGTTTTTTGAGATAAACATGGCTCTCTTCTCTTTCGATCTTCTTATTATGCTTTTGAAGATGACTCAATCATGGTTTTCTTCAGGCCTTTCCTTAGAATTTTTTTTTTTTGGCCTCTTGCCCCTTGGCAACTCTTTTCCTTTGCTTTGTCCTTTTATCTCAAACCATTCTGCAACCTTTTTTTTCTCCTTAGACTTTTTCCTTCGCCGTTCGATTTAATCCAATGTGGGTGGTGATCCCTAGGTTAGGGTTTTCTCGAAAAAGATAAAAGGCTCAACGGGTTTGGCAAGAGGTTGCTTCTGACTGTATGGGAAATGAAATGAGGGCCTCTCTTCACTTTAAACTAGATAGCTTGATCTATAGAGCTTTCAATGCTGCTTTAGCACAGTGAAGGTGGATACCATTCCTAGAGTTCTCAAATATTGTCTGCCCCTATGTGGGGAGGACAGTCTTGGATCGGGGTTGACAAAGAAAATTGTCACTTTCTACAAGGCACTAGGGGTTTAGCAAGGGGGATATAAGTACATCTTTTTTTATTTATTTTTTTTTATTACTTCACTATTTTATATGTGGGGAAGTGAAAGATGGCTCCTCTTCATTTTGATGAACTAACCGTACATCGCTTAGTTTCGAGGACTTGCAAGTGTTGTCTGTGGGTAATCTCCTCACACATCCTTACATTCTCTTTCTTCGGAAAGCTGATCATTTGGCGAGTGGTTAACTCATGTTATCATCCCTTCAAGTTCAACCGTTCCATAGGATAACCATGCCCCCTTGCGTAGGAATAATCACCATCCACTAGAGACATATAAGATAGCAGCAGTGAATAAGAGGACTATCATTTGATTATTATCGTCATTTTTATGAAAATCATAAAGTTCTTGAGCAGTAAGAAAATGTAAACATCAATTTAGAGACAGGAAGTAAAAGGGATAGAAAGAAAGTGGGTGAAAACACCCCTCTCTTGTACGCTTTTGAAGGGATTCCTATTTCAGTAAGGCCTCGGGACAATGCCCACATCTTCGATACTCCATTCGTGATTAAAGTCCTTGGCTAGGGCAAGACAGACAAAGGCTTTTGCTAGAGCTCCGGACATGTCAGCAGTGTTGGTGTAGTCAGTAGCTTCATAGATCTCTTTCTTGTTCTTTGCAACAGCTCCTTCTGTAAATAGGATGGCTAGTTCACCTCCTTCTAACTCAAACGCCTTTGTCTATTCTCTTGGCTCTTCTAATCCCCAACAAATATCTTCATAGTTGTACTTGGTAGTGGGCCAAGGGTTTTCCAACAAGTGACTTTCAGCTGCTGCATACTTCGGGTGTAGAAACTCAGCACCCCATCCATCAACAGTTATGCTTTCGATATGCTCTTCCTTCAGGAACATTGGCTCCTCAATAGGCCAGTCAGAAGCATCAAGCACTTCATCAGGGTTATAGAGATAAATCGGGCACAATGGGAGATCCTCCTCCCCGTTATCTTCTTCATCAATCTCCCAATCATCCTCATAACCTTCAGCCTCGAGCTCGTCGAACTCTCCCTCGCCTTCCATTCCTACTAGTAACATGTTAACGGTGTGGTCCGGTAGAGGATTGGTGGTCACATTGGGAGTAGGAGTGGGTTTCACCGGCTGCAGATCAATAGTCTTGTTATCTATTAGGTCTTGAATTTTGTGCTTGAGAGAGAAGCAGCTTTCGGTGTCGTGCCCTTGGCCACCCGAATGGTATTCACAAGTAACGGTGGCATTGAAGGTTGGTGGTAGAGGGCTTGGCAATGGACAAGCAGGTATGGGCTTCAAAATGTTGTTCTTTAGCAGGTTGTGGTAAGCCTCGGTTTGGGTGCAAGCTAAGGTATCAAAAACACGGGTGCGTCAGGCAAGCCTATTAAAGTTGGGTCGTGCCCCAGCAGGGTCGTAGTTAGGGGTTGGAGTAGGCATGGTTAAAGTGGGTAAAGGCAGGACAAGAGGTGACTGTGGTGGCGGTCGATATTGAGGTAATTGGCCAGGCAAGACAGTATATTGGGGGGATGGGCCAGGCAGGATGGCAGACACTTCACTTTCCTTCTTGATTGCACCCCTTGTAGTAGTCACCTTCTTGGCTATGTTGGCGATATATTCTCCAGTCTTGGCGTAGGGTCCCGCAATTCTCCCTGTCTTAAGACCATTTTCTATCATCTCCCCTTGCATGATGAGCTTGGAGAAGCTTTTCCCTACACTTGTACAGAGCTTCTCATAGTATATACCTTGAAAAGTGTGCACAAACAATTATACATACTTCTTTTCTTCCAGCAGGAGGTTGACGTATGCAGCAGCCTCCCCCTATCTTAGGGCATATTCTTTAAAACTTTCCTTCTCACCTTTACTCATCGTCATCCGGGACCATCGATCGGAAGTAAGGTCGATGTTATGACGATATTGGGCTTTGAACGCATTGACCAACTCGATCCAAGTTGTGATCTTCCTTAGGTCCAGACGGGCGAACCATTATAGAGCAGACCCAGTGAGGCTATGTTGGAATAACTACATGAGGAGCTTCGAATCATTGTCGTGACCGCTTAGGGCTCCGACATAGAGACGAAGATGAGCAATGAGGTTACCAATGCCGTCATACTTTTGGAAGTCAGGCATTTTGAACCTAGCGGGTCTTAGGTGGTCAGGAAATAAACATAACTCGTCGTAGGTAGTGAAACCGTAGGCGTTATGGCCATGGAGACTTCGCAGTGAATCCTCTAGCCCAGGATTTTCAGACTGAGAGGGTCTAGGGGGGCCTTCTTTACGGCAGTCGAAAATAATATGGTCTCCTCCTCCTCAGCGCTGATTCCTTTGGCATCCTCCTCGTTCCTCCCAGCATTATTAGATTGAAGCACGATCCTTGGATTAATGGGTTCAGGGTCCTCGGACGAAGTCATGGATGATGATGGGACTGCAGAAACATCCTTCATAGCCATAGTTTGAATGAGTTTAAGCATCTCATCCATTTTGGTCCTCATTTCGTTGACCGCTTCTCGAGAAACTTGAGACGCTTCTTCAGGGTTAGCAACCATCAGTGATGCTCTTTGCCGGGTGTTAATGGGATCCCTAGGTGGATGTTGCCCTTTCTTGGGAGCAATGTTGACTCAGTGCAAGGTGATCTCTGTAAAATAAAAACGAAAAGACAAAAGACAAAAACACAAATCGCAAGTCAGTTTCTGGTTTTTAAAGAGCTTTATGCAATGCATGTCCTAGGGTGTCCCTATTTAAGAGGGAAACTAATCACGATGTATTGGCCCATTTTTTTGAGATAGGGGTTTCTGCCCTTGTATGCAGATACTTTACCATCAGATGGGGGACTTCATCCATTCACATCTTCATCCATCCATTTGCTCGAGGAAAATAGAGAAATACATTTTAACTTTGGGTTTAAGATACAAAAGAATTGAAATATATTTTAATAGAGGGAGGGGGAACATTTACTTTGGGGGTTCCACCTATCTAGTTTTACATAAGAAGTCCTAAACTACTCTTGAGTCTTCAGATTCTCCTTCTCTGGATTTGGTGTCGATGAAGTTTCTGAGAAACCTTGTTGACTGATTGCCATTTGTCTTCTTGGCAACCCTATCTCCGTGAGCATAGAAGGATTGGGGCCCCTCTTATGGAATGAATTGATGTGCACGACATGAGTCCTTAGGGTTACATGGGAACCCTTAGGGTTTGGGTAGGTTTAATGCACGAGAGAGTGAACTAGGTGTCACTCACTTTGGGTTGATCATATGCATGAGAATGCAGTGACTTGAGTTACTTGGAACTCTCTTCTTGACATGGAATATGAAATGCATGAAAATGGAAGCATAAAGTATAAGAAAAGAGAATACAGTTGAAGTACATATGCATGTATGAGCAGTTAGACAGGTATTGTAATAGTAAGAATACAGTTATTATAACAACAAGAATAAACAGGTATAAATAAAAGTAAGAGCAGTCGCCCTTTCCTCCATTATTTTGAAAACGGTGCGCGTGTCTTAAATCTGACAGAGGTTCGGCTATACAAGGTGTCTATATGAGCATGAGGTTGAGGGTTGACTAATGCGTCCTTGTAAGCACCCCATTTTTGCCCGCTCGGTGATCTTCGGCCTGACCGGGTTCAGTTTCCAATATCACAACACATGCAAGCTCAAGATGAGCCTTTCAATCTCCAATCCAGTCAACTGGCCGCTTCTCGGGCCCACAAGCACCCGCCGGAGCCATAAGCACCATTATTCCAGGCAGCTTTTCGGACCGGGTGGTCCCGGAAACCAACGCCATCCATATGGCTTCCCGGGATCGGGCAATCTCGGGGACCAACACCTCATCAAAATTCTAGACGGTTCACTTCTGGCACCTGCTAGTCTGCCAATGTAGAATGTTCGTCATTCGGTGGTTCTCCGGGACCAGGCGTTCTCGGAGACCAACACCACCATTCCATGTAGCTTTTTGGGACCAGGCATTCTCAAGAACCAACACCACCCTTACAGGTAGTTCTCTAAGACTAGGCGTTCTTAGAGACCAACACCGCACAGGTAGTTTTCCGAGACTGGACGATCTCGAGAACCAACACTTAGGTCAACACCAGCGCCTGCTAGCCCGACTCAGTAAAAAATGACCAAACCTGCCCCTTGGGCCTCCAGGCGCGTTTTGGGAAAGTTCAAAATCCCTCAAAACAATAAGTCCATCCTTCCAAAGTGTTGTTAAACCATCAGGCATCCCCTGCACGCCATTCGGTCCAAATCCAGTCCTATTCTGGCCCACTCCGATCAAAATGACCATTTTGCCCCTAAACGCCTCAGCACGGCACAAACCCTGTCGAACGGTAAAAGACTCTCTCAAAACCATCCCTGAACAGCCCTACATTCTTAACACAACATGCCAAGCCATTCCTGACCATTTCCAGCAAACTCCGGTCAAAATGACTGTTTTACCCTTGGAAGCCCAAAAATGCCCCGAAGCAGCACTGGCCTTGGGATTTCGAGCAGAGGGTTTCACCACACGCCCTTGTTTAACCCAAGGAGCACCCTACGACACTAAGCTCACACGACGCGATAAAAGTTCCCTGGAGCGTGTCGCAGACGCTCCGCCTAAATTGTCTTTTCCCTCGATTCCCTAGTTACAACGCACAGTCAACTGACTTGAAAAATGCGTAAATCAGGGAATTCCCGAAAGATCGTTCATAGATCTTTCCATTGATATGGCTCGATCGAGTAGATTGCTTCCTAAAAGCCCTTCATCGTACGGTGCAAAAGCTGTAACTTTCAGTAACCCTTGGAGCGTCTCGTAGATACTCCGCCAAGGTTGATTTTTTCTTCGATTCCCTAATCAAAACGCACCGTCAAATGACTTGAGAAATGCGTAAATTTGGGAATTCCTGAAAGTATTTCCAGAGTACTTTCCATCGATACGGTCTGATCGAATAGATCGCTTCTCAAAGGCCTCGGTCACACGAAACGAAAACAGCCACTTTCAAACACCCACGGAGCGTATCACAGACGCTCCGCAAAAGTGACCTTTTTGGCACACTTCCCAAGACGATATCACTCACCTCCAAACATAATTCAAACTTTTTGAAAACATAAAAGTTCATTGAAAGCACTAGGAGAACATCCCGTGTGCGACCGATTCTCCCAAAACCTTCCCGATTGACTCAATTATCGAGGCAAAGTTTGGACGAACTTTTCCGGTGATGGAGCGTATGCTACATGCGCTCAAATTTTGATCAGATTAACCAGCTGTAAGCACCCCATTTTCGACCCTCGGCATTCTACACTCCGTCCAGACTTGTTTTCAAGTCATAGTGGGCATATTCCAATCGAAACCAATCCTCTAGGTCCAAATTCCGTCTTTCCATCGCTTCGCGGGCCTATCAGGCCCAAATAGAGGCAAAATGGCCAAAATGCCCTTAGGGGGCATTGATCTTTCCTTTCCAATTCCAATCCCTCTCTCGAGACAGTTTATTCCTCGAGACGGTCCTAGTAGCGAAACTACTCACAAAACCGTTAGAGTAGCGGAAATACTCACAAATAGGTCGATATAGGGAATTGGCAACAAACCCCTGTGTCATGAGGACCGCCGTTAGAGTGGCGGAAACACTCAAAACCCAGGCACGTCTCTTCGGAGACGGTAAGACCCCTTTCTAATCCCTCTCTCGAGACAGTTTATTCCTCGAGACGGTTCCAATCTAGGCACGTCTCTTCGGAGACGATAAGACCCCTTTCCAATCCCAGTCTCGAGACAGTTTATTCCTCGAGACGGTCCGAGTAGCAAAACTACTCACAAAGCTGTTAGAGGAGCGGAAATACTCACAAAGCCGTTAGAGTAGCGAAAATACTCACAAAGCCGTTAGAGTAGCGGAAATACTCACAAAACCGTTAGAGTAGCGGAAATACTCACAAATAGGTCGATATAGGGAATTGGCAACAAATCCCTATGTCACGACGACCGCCGTTAGAGTGGTAGAAACACTCAAAACCCAGGTCAACACCAGTGTCTGTTAGCCCGCTTCGGTGGAAAATGACCAAACTACCCTTAGGACCTTTTTCAAGACTTTCCAGTCAAGATGACCATTTTGCCCCTAGGCATCCGGATGCCCCGGGAACCACACTGGCTCTTGGTATCAAACCGGTAACCCTCTGAGATTGCTTTTTATAGTACTCTCAACCATCCCTTATCTTTCCAGATCATTATGAGTCAATTCCGGCCAACCTGGTACAAAATGACCGTTTTGCCCCTGGGGGCCGGTCTCCTTCTTCGACCACACCGGCTCTGGGTATCAAACCAGTGATGTCCCGAGAATGCTTCTTGTAGTATTCTCAGCCTTTCCTTATCTTTCCGAATCATTTCGAGTCAGTTCTGGCCAACCCGTTGCAAAATGACCGTTTTGCCCTTGGTATGCCGGTTTCCTTTTCCGACCACGCCGGCTCTGGAAATCAAACCGGCAACCTTTGGGAACATTCTGAATAATGTTTCCAGATCCCAAGTCTTCTTCCAGGACAGTCCGAGTCTGTCCCGGCAGTTTTCCGGTCCGATTGACCGTTTTGCCCTTAAAGGCCCGGTCAACCTTTCCGACCACCTTATCTTCATTTTTCTAGTCAAATACCTCCAGGACACTATTTTAAGTGTTCCTGTTCCTTTCCAGCCTTCCGGGTTATTCCCGACTCCTCCAAATCATTCCCGGGCTTTCCAGAGTCACTCCTAATGAAGCCAGGCTAAAAGTTGCATGGTAGTCACTAGTACAGGCGCCCAAATCTAGTCAAAGATACGTTGCTTGCCGACCTTAAACCTTTCCTAATTGGCTGGCGCCACTAGTAGTGGCGCCAAACCAAAAAATGGCCTGGCGCCAGTGTAAAGTTTGCCCTGGCGCCACTGCAACAGGCGCCAAGTTTGTCCTACCTCTATAAATACAGAGCCTCATTCGACGTGAAAAGGGTCTGCAAACTTAACCTAAAAATCCTATATTTCGATACACAGAGCTCGAGCACCTCCAAAAACCCTAGCCTCCTTAGGTTTTTCCAAACCCTAGCCACCCTACACTAAACCCTAGCCTCATATACACTCCTATACATCCCCATATACTCATACACTAGCGTTCAACCATCCTTTGAAGACTTGATGAGCTGTCATCCAAAACTTGAAGACAACTCTTGAAGACTGAAGGTGAAGATCAAGACAAAGACCGAAGACCGAAGACAGCACGGCGCGCAAAATAAACAAGACATACGGTAGGCTCCCTATTCAAATTTTCGCACTTCCCCCCTCTCTCTTCTCTCTCCTAACCCACTTGGGTTTTCTCTATTTTAATCCCCCATCTCTTTTCCCCCCTTTCTTTGCATGCTTGAAACAAGGGGACTCCCGGTCCATGTGTAGGATTGGGCTATTGGAGAGTCACCGTGTCGGGGGCTTTCTTCTAGTCTAACCAAAGACCACATGGGTCCAGCCCCCTTGATTATGTGGTGAAGCCTTAACCTTGTATGTTCACGACCCCAAATTGCATTGTGCATATCATAGTCTTGCATCTTCCAAAAACCGTTTTCAAAGTTGTTTTTCAAAACGTTTTCAAACTTGTTTTCAAAATTGCATCAAAATCTCTTTTTCAAAAACATGTTTTCAAAACCACAATTCTAGGGTGATTCTAACCTTTCTATGGCTAGGGTTGCTTTAGGAAAGTGTTACATTAAAAGTGACCTTTTTGGTCTATATTTTCAAATCTTATTGTTTTCCAAAACCACTTTCTTAAAGTGGTTCTAGCCCTCTTATGGTTAGAATCGCTTTAGGAAAGTGAGACATTTTCATACTTTCCAAAAACTCTCTCTTCAAAATTCTCTTCCTAAAAATTTCTTTTTCAACATACTTTCCTAAAACTCTCCTCTTCAAAATTGTTTTCAAAAACTCCCTTCCAAAATCTATTTTTCAAAACTCTCTTTTTCAACTCCTCTCCAAAATCTTTTCCTCAAAATTAACTTTCTAAAAACACTCCCTAGATTCACCTTCCTAAAAACTCTCTCCAAAAATCTTTCTAAAAAACTCTCTTTCCAAAAATCTTCCTTCTAGAAACTCCCCTCTAGGATTTTTCCTCCCAAAATCTATGTTTCCAAAAACACACTTTCCAAAGACTCCCTCTTTCCAAAAATCGTTTTTCAAAAACTACCTCTCCAAATTCACTTTCCAAAAACTCCTCCCTAGGATTCCCTTCTAGAAAACCTTCGTTTCCAAAAACTCTTTCCTTAGAAGTCCAAGTCAAGCCGTAGAACTCACAATTAGGAAACCCTAGTCTTTTTCCCAAAAATATGATTTTCAAACTTTGCCCCAAACTTAGGTTTCCAAAATCTCTTGTTTTCACATCCAAACGATACACGTTTCCAAAACCTATTTTCTACGTCGAAACTATAATTTTCCAAATCTAGGGTTTCTAGAATCTCCTTTTCCAAATCCTTGCCAAATCATATCTTCCTGTTTAGGAAACTAGATCCCGTTCTCCCTTTTTGGAAATAAAATCCAACCTTTCTCTTTTAGAAACTGAATCCAATCCCTTCCTAATCCAAACCTTTCCTAATTCAATTCCTTCCTAAACCATAAGTTTCCTAAACCTAAACTTTAAACCTTTCCTTAAGTTTCAAAATCCAACTCTTCCCTAATTCAAATCCTTTCCTAAACTTCTACTTTCCTAAATCTTAAGTTTCCAAAACTTGAACATAAAAATCTTTCATAAATTTTAAAACTCAACTTTCAAATCTTTCCTAGTTCAACCCTTTCCTAATTCTACCCCTTTCCAAAATCTTTTTCAAATCCAAGCTTTCAAATCTTTTCTAAACTCAGACCTTTCCTAATCTCAAGATTTTCTAAAACTCTAAAACTTTCTAAATCTTAAACTTTCTAAATTTCAAATCTTTCCAAATTCAAAACTTTCTAAATTTGAAACCTTCTTAAGTTAAATCTTTCTAAACCTAAAAAATTTCTTAAACTTCAAATCTTTCCAAATCTAAAACTTTTCTAAACTCAAAACTTTCTTAATTTAAGACTTTTTTAAGTTGAAACTTTCTTAATTCAAACATTTCCTAAATTGAAAATTTTCCTTTTTCAAACCTTTCCTAAAACGAAATTTTCCTACTTTCAAAACTTCCCTATTTCAAAACTTTCTAAATTCAAAACTTTCCAATTTTCAAAACTTTTCAATTTCCAAACTTTCTTAAATTCAAAACTTTCCTAAACCTAAAACTTTCCTAAATTCAAAACTTTCCTAATTCGAAAACTTTCCAAAAATGAAACTTTCCTAATTCGAAACTTTCCTAATTCGGACCTTTCCTAATTCGAACATCTCCTAAAATCCAATCTTTCCAAATCTTCCAAGCCAAGTCAAATCTTTCCTAGGTCTCTTCTCTTTCCTAAGTCTAGGTTTTCTTAAACCTTCTCTTTTCCAAAACAAGTCCAAATCTATCTTTTCAAATCAAAGTCCAATCTTTTCCAAAATTTCAATTTCCAATCTCCTTTTCTAATCTCAAATCAAATCTAATTTTCAATTCAATCTCTTTCTTCCAATCCAATCCCTCTCTTCAAATCAATCTATTTTCAATCGGACACTTGTCCGAACTACAACTGACCTGATTCCCCCAAAGGGATACGTAGGCAACTTTCATAGGTGCGGTCACAATACTTTTCAAACTTTCAATTCCACCCTCATGGGTGCGGTTTCCAAAATCTATTTTCAAATCTCAAATTCCAATCAATTTTCAAAATTCTAGTTTCAAAATTCTATTTTCAAATTCCTATTTTCAAGTTTTCAAACTTTCCAATTTCAAATTCTATCTCTTCAAATCTATTTTCAAATCAAATTCTTTTCAAATTTATTTCCAAATCTATTTTTCAATTCTCTTTTATTTTGCACTTGCATATCATGCATCATGTTAGTTTTCAAACATTGTTTTTCTAAAGTGAATAGGATTGACCATTAGTTAATTGGAGACTCTCATAGGTGAATCTAGGGTAGATTGACATATAGGTACCGAAA
The DNA here is from genome assembly GCA_033060915.1 of Euryodendron excelsum. Lineage (NCBI taxonomy): Eukaryota > Viridiplantae > Streptophyta > Magnoliopsida > Ericales > Pentaphylacaceae > Euryodendron > Euryodendron excelsum. The sequence goes on from CM065397.1 coordinate 19,751,556, forward strand.
GGGCGGGGTAGGGTGATAGTTTAGTGCGTCTTCCCTACACGTAACCAACCTCCGAACCTAGATCACTGATTTCAAAGACCAAAAGGAGTTATTTTTCAAAAAAGGCTAAATGTTTTCCAAAGGTTGCCAAACAACCTGTTTTCTTAAAAACCCTCTCTTGAGGAGATATTTTCGAATCGTTTTCCAAAAACCCTAAGTGTAGTCTTTGGATTATTCTTAGTTTTTAGGTGACCTAACTCACCTTAATCAAGTTAAGTGGCGACTCCAAATATTTTTCAAAAGCCCTTTATTCAAATCCAATTTTCAATTCAAACCTAGTCGCACTCATTCTTCTAGGAGGGTGAGTTCTAACGAGAGAGTACAGCATTTTTTCCGCTTGTGTGAGTATTCCTCGAGTGCGAAAAATCTGGGCGCGACACCGACTTTCGATCAACGGTCAAGATTTAACCAGTACACAGGGTGCCACCTGTTATTCTGGCAATGGAACAGTACCTGCGCATGTCCTACACGCGCAAGGCCAAAATTTGGCCATGCACATGTAGCACATGCGCAAGGCCTAATCCAGATTGCCTATAAATAGAGGCCTCCCCCTTTGTATATTCCAGGTCCGAAATTGACATGAAGTTCTACTGAAATCACTCCAGAAACTCGAATCCTTACATATATTCCACCCCTCCAACACTTAGGCTAGATTCTACCCCTCCTAAGCCTATACACTCCACATACAAGGCCTCATACACACTTATACACTCCACTCTAGCCTCTCAAGCCTTCTTGAAGTCACTCAAGCTCCAATCAAGACATCCATTGGAGACTACAACTGTGTTAAAGGCAAAATGTGGTATCCCTTTTTACATTTGTGCTCTCCCCCCACTCTTCTCTTCTCCCTCCTAGCCTATTTAGGCTATTCTCTATTTTAATCCCCCTCTTCAACCCCCCTTTCTTGCATGCTTGAGCCAAGAGGGCTCTTAGATCATGTCTAGAGGAAAGCAAGTGAGAGCCACCGTGTAGGGAGACCTCTCACTAGCCTACTTTAAGATGGTATGGCCTAGGAGCCCCTTGTTTATGTGGTGAAGCCTAAAAACCTTGTTATGTGAATCATGACCCCTTGCATATTATTATTTTGATCATGCCTTGTATGCTTGGCTTCATTTTATGTTTATTGTCATATTCCACAATGCTTGCATTGCTCTTAATTTTATGACATTTCCAAGTTCTATATTTCCTCCAAAAATTGTTCCAAGAGTTGGCCCCTCGAAGTTTAGGATGGAATCTTAGAATTATACCTTAGAAGAGCCCCCTATTAACCCCATAATTCACATTTTTGCATCATTGCATTACAACTTGCATAAAAGTTGCTTTCAAACTCTCTAATTTTCAAGATTTCCATTCTCTCAAATTTAGTGGTTAAAATGGCCCCATGGAACCCTCTCTTGAGTGGTCTCCCTTTATATTGGCCATAGGAGCCCTAAATTGTTAGAATGGTTCCCTTTTCTCTTTGTGCTCGCCTAAGAATGATGTTCAAACTCTTTGATTTATACGGTTCCTATTCTCTCAAGTTTAGTGGTTGGAATGGCCCCATGGAACCCTCTCTTGAGTGGTCCCCATTTTGTTAACCATATGAACGCTCTCTTGATGGAATATTCCCCTTGAAAAATGGTTTTCAAAATCCTTCTCAAAAGATGATTTTCAAAAATGCATTCTCTCCATCTTTGCATCAAAAATGATTTTCCAAAAATTGCCATCATTATGATTTTGACCCCTTATACTCTTGTCAAGATAGTGGTTATAATGGCCATGAGGAAACCTTCCTTGGAATGGTCTCCAAGCATCACCCATACAAATCATACTCTTGACTAGAGTCAAAATTTTCATAGAAATGATCTTCAAAGAGATGGCCTACTAAAGTCCGTTGCATAACACGTTCTATTTTTCAAAACTCTTTCCAAAAATGCACCAAACCACACTTCAAAATCATCTTTCAATCCGACCCTAGGTTAACTTGACCCTAGTTGACCAACCCTAGGTTAACTTGACTCTAGTTACCAAACTCTAGGTTAACTTGACCCTAGTTACCTAACCCTAGGTAAACTTGACCCTAGTTACCACACCCTAGGTTAACTTGACCCTAGTTGACTAACCCTGGGTTAACTTGACTCTAGTTCGCTCACCTTAGGTTAACTTAACCCTAGTTAGTTAACCCTAAGTCATCTTAACCTTAGGTCAACCTAACCCAAGTTAGTTAACCTTAGGTCACCTCTAACCCTAAGCCAACCCAACCTAGGTTAGTATACTTCAAGGTTCCAACTCTTGAACCCTTTTCTATATTATCACTCAATTTTAAACCATTCTCATAGCCCACTTTTCAAAAACCTTCACTCTCTTGATTTAAACAAAAAAAAAAAAAAATCAACTCCATAAAATCTCCAAATGTTCTTACACTCCCTCTTCAAAGCGTTTGCAAAAATATTTTCAAAAGGTCACAAACCCAAGGTGACCTTAGCCCTCTCATGGTTAGGAATTCCAAGGACAAGTGATAAATCAAGAACAACCTCTAAGGTTGTCCATATTAGAATTCCAAACCCTTAGCCATTTCCAAAAATCACTTTCAAAAATTAATTTATCAAAACATGCCTCCAAGGTTTTCAAAATAAAACTTCAAAAACACTTTCAAGTTCTGTTGAGTCATGCCAAAGCATTTTTCCAAAACTCCCTTAAGTTGATCCAAAAACCTTTTTAAAACACTTCACCATCTAATTTCAAGTCTTCAACTTCCAAGACCACAAAGAGTCTTCAACTTCCAAGACCACAGAGAGTCTTCAACTTCCAAAGACCTCAAAGTGTCTTAAACTTTTCCAATAACCTCAAAGTGTCTTCAAATTTTCCAATAACCTCAATGAGTCTTGAAAACATTCCAAAGGCCCTAATGCGCCTATTTTCCATCGGGCTCTTGCCCGAACTACGATTGACCTAATTCTCGCCAAATGAGATACGTAGGCAACCTAAAATGGTGCGGTCATAACTTTTATTCTAACTCCAACCCCTCTTTCAAAAATTCTAATCAATTCAAAATTTTCATTCCAAACTCTTTCAAAACCCCCATTGCTTTCAAAATTCTACCAAAACTTGTATCATGCATCAGTCATCCAAAAAGTGATGACTAAACCCCATTTTCAAAATTCTAAAGTGGACATTAAGTGGACAATGGTAACCGGTCATTCTAATGAGTGAACAAAGGGCGATTAGACATGTAGGTACCGAAATGGCGGGGTAGGGTGATGATCTTAGGATATCTTCCCTACACGTAACCAACCCCCGAACCTTAGATTTCTGTTTTCGAAAGACCAAAATGGAGTTATTTTCAAAAAGGGCTTAAACATTTCAAAAGGTTGCCAAACAACCTATTTTCTTAAAAACCCTCTCTTGAGGGAGTTTTTAAAAACCCTTTTCCAAAAACCCTAAGTTTAATCTTTGGATTAATGCTTAGTTTTGGGTGTCCTAACTCACCTTAATCAAGTTAGGTGGTGACTCCTATTTTTCTAAAAAACCCTTAGTCAAATCAATTTTCAAACCTAGTCGCACTTGTCCTTCTCGGAGGACGAGTTCTAGTGACAGAGTTCCATGCTTTAGGGTCTCTGAGCCGAAAGAACCTTGGACACCTCCAAAAATCGGGGCACGACAGTCCTAAAAAGGCTCGATCTCCAAATCTTCAAACCTAGGCCCACTCCCCGAGGTGGTGTCATTATCAGTTGGAGATCTAAGCGGGGGAACCATGAAGAGGCCGTAGGCGAAGAAACTGACACAACATCTTGCCCACAACCAATATTCCATTCCCCCTTTCTAACTAAAAGGGTCATATCAGGGTAAAAATGCAAGTATGCAAAATGTAAGTGCGCGTGCAGTGTGTGTGCGATTTTTAAAAGCGGATGAAAGAGCCCAACAACTCCCATTCATCCTGTTCATCACATTCACGCTTGGCAGTTAATAAAATTTAAACAAAAAGCGCACCTACAAAACAAAGATGCAAGAGTTAGTATGTGAATGGCAAACTTAATACAAGATAATTTGAATAACTTTGAAAATTTGATTTTGAAAATTAAAAGTGGATAGAAGTAGACAAGTTAATCAAAGACTCTACATGGGTGAAGGGTGAAGAGACATGACTATGGCCTAACCCTCTAAATGTCCCCAGTGGAGTCGCCAACTGTTGCTCTCAGATTTTTTGCACTCGAGGAATACACACATAGGCGGGAAAAATAATGTACTCTCTGTTAGAACTCACCCTCCTAGAAGAATGAGTGCGACTAAGATTGAATTGAAAATTGATTTGAATAAAGGGCTTTTGGAAAACATTTGGAGTCGTCACCTAACTTGATTAAGGTGAGTTAGGTCACCTAAAAACTAAGCACGATCCGAAGACTGCACTTAGGGTTTTTGAAAATGATTTTAAAAATATCTCTTCAAGAGAGGGTTTTAAAGAAAAGAGGTTATTTGGCAACCTTTGAAAAACATTTAAGCCCTTTTTAGAAAAATAAACTCCATTTTTGGTCTTTTGACAACAGTGATCCTAGATTCGGAGGTTGGTTACGTGTAGGGAAGACACACTAAGCCATCACCTCACCCCGCTCTTGCGGTATCTACATGTCTATTCACCCTAGATTCACCTATGAGAGTCTTCAACTAACAAATGTCCAATCCTATCCACTTTAGAAAAAGAATTTTAAAAAGACATAATGCATGATATGCAAGTGCAAGAAAAGAAAGTTGGAAATAGATTTGGAAAGAAATTGATTTGATTTAAAAAGAAATTTGAAAAGATAGATTTGAAATTGAAAATAGAGATTTGGAAATAAAATTTTGGAGTTGGAAGTTTGAAATAGATCATGGAATTTGGAGATTTGAAAGAAAATTATGGAAATAGAAGCTTGAAAAAGGTTGTGACCGCACCCATGAGGGTTGCCTACGTATCCTTTTTGAGAAATAAGGTCAATCGTAGTTCGGACAAGAGTCCGATAGAAAATAGAAGGTTTTAATTTGAAAAAGGATTTGATTTGAACTTAGAATAGAAGATTGGAAATTGGAATTTGGAATTGCAAGGATTAAGAAATTGATTTGGAAAGATTGAGGTTTAGGAAACCTAGACTTTAGGAAGATAGGATTTAGGAAGGACTTGAGATTAAGAAAGATTTGACTCGAGTGTTGGACTTGGAAGATTAGGGAAGTTGGAATTTAGGAAAGATTCGAATTAGGAAAGTTCCATTTTAGGAAACTTTTGTTTTAGGAAAGATTTGTTTTAAGAAAGATTTGGTTTAGGAAAGGTTTCGAATTAGGAAAGTTTTCAAAATAGGAAAGGTTTCGTTTCAAGAAAGTTTTAAAGATTTGAATTTGAAAAGTTTAAATTTGGAAAGGTATGGAGTTAGGAAAGGGTTGAAGTAGGAAAGATTTGGAAGCTTAAAGTTTAAGGGAAGATTTGAATGTTTAAGTTTTGGAAACTTAAGGTTTAGGAAAGTACTAGATTAGGAAGGATTGAGATTCCTATTTCGTAAAACAAGGGATTGGATTTTGTTTCTAAAGAGGTGATTTAATTTTGTTTCCAAAAACGGAGGATTGTATCTAGTTTCCTAAACGGGAAGAGTGGATTTGGCATGGATTTGGAAAGAAAATGTTTTAGAAATCCTAGATTTGGAAGACTATAGTTTTGATGTAGAAAATAGGTTTTGGAAACTTATGATTTTGATGTAAAAAAGGAAGATTTTGGAAACCTAGGTTTTAAGGCAAGATTGAAAATCATGTTTTTGGGAAGGAAAATTAGGGTTTCCTAATCATGGGTTCTAAGGCTTGACTTGGGGTCTAAGGAAGAAGATCTTGGAAAGTGAGTTTTTAGAAAAGGAGATTTTTGAAAGGCAATCCTAGAGAAGAGTTTTTAGAAAGTGAATTTGGAATGGAGAGTTTTTGGAAGAAGATTTTTGGAAGGAGATTGTTGGAAAGAGTCTTAAGGAGCGTTTTTAGAAAGTGAACTTTGAGAAGAGTGTTTTGGAAAGGAGTTTGAAAAAGGAGTTTTTAAAAATATATTTTTGGAGGAAGTTTTTGAAAACAATTTTAGAAATGAGATTGGAGAGAGTTTTTAGAAAGTATATAAAATATCTTACTTTCCTAAAACGATTCTAATCATAAGAAGGTTAGAACCACTTTTAGGATAGTGGTTTTGAAAACAATGATTTTGAAAATATGGACCATATTGGTCACTTTAAATGTAACACTTTCCTAAAGCAACCCTAACCATGAAAAGGCTAGAATCACCCTAGGGTTGTGATTTTGAAAACAAGTTTTGAAAAAGAAGATTTTGATGCAAGTTTGAAAACGATGTTAATACAATCTTTGAAAACGAATTTGAAAACGAACTTTAGAAGAATACAAGATCATGATATGCACAATGCAAGTTGGGGTCGTGAACATACAAGGTTAAAGGCTTCACCACATAATCAAGGGAGCTGAACCCACGTGGTCTCCGATTAAACTAAAAAAAAGCCCCCGACACGGTGACCCTCCAATAGCCTAATCCTACACATGGACTGGGAAGTCCCTTGTTTCAAGCATGCAAGAAAGGAGGGGAAGAAGATGGGGGATTAAAATAGAAGAAAATCCAAGTGGGTTCAGAGAGAGAAGAGAGGGGGAAGATACGTAAACTTAAATAGAAAGCCTACCTTGTGTCTTGTTTATTCTGCTTTGCTTTGTGCGCTTTGCTTTTTTTGCTTTCCTTTGGTCTTCGCTTCAGTCTTCATCTTGATCTTCGAGAGCTTCAGTTTGCAACACTTCAAGTCTTCAATGGAGGCTTTGGAGGCTAGTGTATGAGTATATGAGAGTGTAAGAGTGTATAGAAGGCTAGGGTTTGGTGTATGGTGGCTAGGGTTTGGAAAACCTAAAGACAACTAGGGTTTCGGGAGGCTACGAGCTCTGTGTATCAAAAAGTAGAGTTTTTAGACTGATTTTGCGGACCTCTTTCACACTGGAGGAGGCTCTGTATTTACAGAGAGAGGAATGACCCGGCGCCTGTTGTAGTGGCGCCAGAAGGTTTTTTGGTCTGGCACCACTAGGAGTGGCGCCAGGCCAAATTTTGGCTTGGCGCCACTACACCCACTTAGGAAAGCTTTAACGTCGGCAAGCAACGTATCTTTAAAAGATTTGGGCGCCTGTACTAGTGACTATCATGCAATTTTTAGCCTGATTTCACTATGAGTGGCTCCGGAAGGTTCAGAAAGGATTTAAGGGATCATGAATGGCCCAGAAAGCTGAAAAAGATAGGAACCCTCAGAATAGGGTCTCGGGGGGTAATGGACTTGAAAAATAATGACAAGATTTGTCGAAAGGGTTGACCGGGCCATGAGGGGCAAAACGGCCAACTGGGTCGGAAAGCTGCCAAGACGGACTCAGAATGTCCCGAAAAAAGACTTAAGCTTTGGAAACATTATTTAGAATGTTCCCAACGGCTACCAGTTTGATACCCAGAGCCGGTGTGTGTCGAAAAAGGCGACCGGCCCACTAGGGGCAAAACAGTCATTTTACACCGGGTTTGCTGGAACTAACTCGGAATGATCCGAAAAGGTAAAGAAAGGTCGAGAATACTATAAAAAGCATTCTCGGGAGATTTTCAGTTTGATACCCAGAGCCAGTGTGGTTCCCAGGGCACTCAGATGCCTAAGGGCAAAATGGTCATCTTGACCGAAAAGTCTCGAAATTGGCCCGAAACTGACTAGATAGCACCTAATCATGTCGGATTGCCTTTAAGACAATCTTGGAAAGGTGGACTTATTGTTCTGAGGACTTAAGTACTTTCTCGAGAAACGTGCCAAAAATGGCCCTAGGGGCAGTTTGGTCATTTTTCACCGAAATGGGCTAGCAGGCATCAGTGTTGACTGGGTTTTGTGTGTTTCCACCACTCTGACGGCGGTCTCGTGATACAGGGGTTTGTTGGCAATTCCCTATATCGACCTGTTTGCGAGTACTTCCGCTACTCTGAAGTTAGCGATCATTCCTAAGATTGCTTGATCTCAAGAAGCTGCTAAATGGACTTAGTGCTTGAGGAATCAACTTTCTCAAATGGCATGCCGAAACGGACATTTTTGCATTGGCGGGCTAACAGGCGCCAAAGGTGGACAGTTCTACCATCTCGAGGACTTGGGTTCTCGTCCCAGTCGATGGGGGTTTGAAGGTGTCGCGCCCAGATTTTTCGCACTCGAGGAATACACACACAAGCGGGAAAAATACTGTACTCTCTCGTTAGAACTCACCCTCCTAGAAGAATGAGTGCGACTAGGTTTGAATTGAAAACGGGTTTGAATAAAGGGCTTTTGAAAAAGATTCGGAGTCGCCACCTAACTTGATTAAGGTGAGTTAGGTCACCTAAAAACTAAGAATAATCCGAAGATTACACTTAGGGTTTTTGAAAAAACGATTTTGAAAAATATCTCCTCAAGAGAGGGTTTTTAGGAAAACAGGTTGTTTGGCAACCTTTGGAAAACATTTAGCCCTTTTTTAAAAAAATAACTCCTTTTGGTCTTTCGAAAACAGTGATCCAAGGTTCGGAGGTTGGTTATGTGTAGAGAAGACGCACTAAGCTATCACCCTACCCCGCCCTTTCGGTACCTACTTGTCAATCTACCCTAGACTCACCTATGAGAATCTTTAATTAACAAATATTCAACCCTATTCACTTTAGAAGAATAATGTTTGAAAACTAATTTAGCATGATGCATGATATGCAAGTGCAAGAAAAGAGAATGAAAAAATAAATTTGGAAAGGGATTGATTTGAAATTGATTTGTTTTGAAAATAGATTTGAAGAGATGGAATTGAAATTGGAAAGTTTGAAAACTTGGAAATAGGAACTTGAAAATAGAAATTTTGAAATTAGAATTTTGAAAATAGATTGGAATTGAGATTTGAAAGATGTGGAGACCGCACCCACTGTAAGCACCCCATTTTTTACCGCTCGGCAGTCTACACTTCGTCCAGACTTGTTTTCAAGTCATTATGGACATATTCCAATCGAAACCAATCCTCTAGTCCAAATTCTGTCTTTCCATCGCTTCGCGGGCCTGTCAGGCCCAAATAGAGGCAAAATGACCAAAATGCCCTTAGGGGCATTGTCCTTTCTTATTCCAATTCCAATCCCTCTCTCGAGACAGTTTATTCCTCGAGACGGTTCGAGTAGCAAAACTACTCACAAAACCGCCAGAGTGGCGGAAACACTCACAAAACCGTTAGGGTGGCGGAAACACTCACAAAACCGTTAAAGTAGCGGAAATACTCACACCGTTAGAGTGGCGGAAACACTCAAAACCCAGGCACGTCTCTTCGGAGTCAGTAAAACCCCTTTCCAATCCCTCTCTCGAGACAGTTTATTCCTCGAGATGGTTCCAATCCAGGCACGTCTCTTCGGAGACGGTAAGACCCCTTTTCAATCCCTCTCTCGAGACAGTTTATTCCTCGAGACGGTCCGAGTAGCAAAACTACTCACAAAACCGTCAGAGTGGCGAAAACACTCACAAAACCGTTAGAGTAGCGGAAATACTCACAGAACTATTAGAGTAGCGGAAATACTCACAAATCATCAACCCCGTCCGAGTAGCAGAAATACTCACAAATCATCAAACCCCGTCCGAGTAGCGGAAATACTCACACCGTGAGAGTGGCAGAAACACTCAAAACCTAGGTCAACACCAGTGGCTGTTAGCCCACTTCGGTGGAAAATGACCAAACTACCCTTAGGACCTTTTCCGAGACTTTCCGGTCAAGATGACCATTTTGCCCCTAGGCATCCGAATGTCCCGGGAACCACACCGGCTCTGGGTATCAAACCGGTAATGTCCCGAGAATACTTTTTATAGTATTCTCGACCTTCCTTTACCTTTCCGGATCATTCCGAGTTAGTTCCGGCCAACCCAGTACAAAATGACCGTTTTGCCCCTGGAGGGCCGGTCTCCTTCTTCGACCACACCGGCTCTGGGTATCAAACCGGCAACCTCTCGAGAATACTTTTTATAGTATTCTCAATCTTCCTTTACTTTTCCGGATCATTCCGAGTTAGTTCCGGCCAACCCGGTACAAAATGACCGTTTTGCCCCTAGAGGGCCGGTCTCCTTCTTCTACCACACCGGCTCTGGGTATCAAATCGGTAATGTCCCGAGAATACTTTTTATAGTGTTCTCGTCCTTCCTTTACCTTTCCGGACCATTCCGAGTCAGTTCCGGCAAACCCGGTACAAAATGACCGTTTTGCCCCTGGTGGGCTGGTCTCCATTTCCGACCACGCCAGCCCTGGGAATCAAACCGGCAACCTCTAGGAACATTCTAAATAATGTTTCTAGATCCCAAGTCTTTTTCCGGGACAATCCGGGTTCGCCCCAGCAGTTTCCTAGTCTGATTGACCGTTTTGCCCCTAAAGGCCCGGTCAACCTTTCCGACTCACCTTATCTTCATTTTTCAAGTCAAATACCTCCAGGACACTATTTTGAGTATTCCTGCTCCTTTCCGGCCTTCCGGATCATTCCCGGCTCCTTCAAATCATTCTTGGACTTTCCGGAGTCATTCCTAATAAACCCAGGCTAAAAATTACATGATAGTCACTAGTACAGGCGCCCAAATCTAGTCAAAGATACTTTGCTTGCCGACCTTAATTGTTTCCTAAATGGCTGGCGCCACTAGTAGTGGCGCCAATGTATAATTTGGCTGGCGCTACTGCAACAAGCGCCAGGTTTGTCTTCCCTCTATAAATACAGAACCTCGTTCATTGTGAAAGGGGTCTGCAAACTTAACCTAAAAATCCTATATTTCGATATACAGAGCTCGAGCACCTCCTAAACCCTAGCCTCCCTAGGTTTTCCAAGCCCTAGCCACTATACACAAACCCTAGCCTCCTATACACTCATACACTCCCCTATACACTCATACACTAGCCTTCAACCACCCTTCGAAGACTTGAAGAGCTGCCATCTAAAGCTTGAAGACAACTCTTGAAGATTGAAGGTGAAGATCAAGACAAAGACCGAAGACCGAAGACTGCACGGCGCGCAAAATAAACAAGATACAAGGTAGGCTCCCTCTTTAATTTTCCGTACTTCCCCCCTTTTCTCTCTCCAACCCACTTGGGTTTTCTCTATTTTAATCCCCCATCTCTTTCCCCCCCTTTCTTTGCATGCTTGAAACAAGGGGATTCCCGGTCCATGTGTAGGATTGGACTATTGGAGAGTCACCATGTCGGGGGCTTTCTTCTAGTCTAACCAAAGACCACGTGGGTCCGGCCCCCTTGATTATGTGGTGAAGTCTTAGCCTTGTATGTTCACGACTCCCAAATTGCATTGTGCATATCATAGTCTTGCATCTTCCAAAAACCGTTTTCAAAGTTGTTTTTCAAAACGTTTTTAAACTTGTTTTCAAAATTGCATCAAAAGCTCTTTTTCAAAAACATGTTTTCAAAATCACAATCCTAGGGTGATTCTAGCCTTTCCATGGCTGGGGTTGCTTTAGGAAAGTGTTATATAAAAAGTGACCTTTTAGTCTATATTTTCAAACCTTGTTTTCAAAACCACTTTCCTAAAGTGGTTCTAGTCCTCTTATGGCTAGGATTGCTTTAGGAAAGTGAGATGTTTTTATACCTTCTAAAAACTCTCTTTAAAAATCTCTTCCTAAAAATCTCTTTTTCAACATACTTTCCTAAAACTCTCCTCTCCAAAATTGTTTTCAAAAACTCCCTTCCAAAATCTATTTTTTTCAAAACTCTCTTTTTCAACTCCTCTCCAAAACCTTTTCCTCAAAATTCACTTTCTAAAATCACTCCCTAGATTCACTTTCTTAAAAAAAATCTCTCCTAAAAATCTTTCCAAAAACTCTTTTTTCTAAAATCTTCCTTCTAGAAATTTCCTTCTAGGTTTTCCTTCCAAAACCTTCGTTTCCAAAAACGTACTTTCTAAAAATCCCTTTTCCTTAGAGCCCAAGTCAAGCCCTAAAACCCATAATTAGGAAACCCTAAATTTTCTTCCCAAAAACATGGTTTTCAAACCTTGCCCCAAACCTAGGTTTCCAAAACCTCTCGTTTTTTACATCAAAACTATACGTGTTTTCAAAACCTCTTTTCTACGTCAAAACAACAATTTTCCAAAACTAGGGTTTCTAGAATTTCCTTTCCAAATCCTAGTCAAATCCTACCTTCCCTTTAGGAAACCGAATCAAATCTCCCCGTTTAGGAAACTAGATCCCATCCTCCGTTTTTGGAAACAAAATCCAACCTTTCTCTTTTAGAAACCAAATCCAATCCCTTCTTAATCCAAACCTTTCCTAATTCAATACCTTCCTAAACCATAAGTTTCCTAAACCTAAACTTCAAATCTTTCCTTAAGTTTCAAAATCCAAATCTTTCCTAAATTCGAATCCTTCCTAAACTTTCACTTTCCTAAATCTTAAGTTTCCAAAACTTGAACATAAAAATCTTTCCTAATCCAACCTTTTCCTAATTCTACCCTCTTTTCAAATCTTAACTTTTCAAATATAAGCTTTCAAACCTTTCCTAAATTCAAACCTTTCCTAATTTCAAAACTTTCTAAAATTCAAACTCTAAAACTTTCTAAATCCTAAACTTTCTAAATTTCAAATCTTTCTAAAATTCTAAGCTTCCCAAATTCAAAACTTTCTAAATTTGAAACCTTTTTAAGTTAAATCTTTCTAAACCTAAAACTTTCTAAATTCTAAACTCTCTTAAACTTCAAATCTTTCCAAATCTAAGACTTTTCTAAATTCAAAACTTTCTTAATTTAAGACTTTCTTAAGTTGAAACTTTCTTAATTCAAACACTTCCTAAGTTGAAAACTTTCCTTTTTCGAACCTTTCCTAAAACGAAATTTTCTTATTTTCAAAACTTCCTTGTTTTCAAAGCCTTCCAAATTCAAAACTTCCTTTTTGTCAAAACATTTCTAAATTCAAAACTTTCCGATTTTCAAAACTTTCCTAATTTGGGAACTTTCCTAATCTGAAAACCTTTCCTTTTTCGAGAACTTTCTAAACTCGAAACTTTCCAATTTCAAAACTTTCCTAAACCTAAAACTTTCCTAATTCAAAACTTTCTTAATTTGAAACTTTCCAAAAATAACATTTTCCTAATTCGAAATTTCCCTAATTTAATCTTTCCTAAATTCCAAGTTTCCAAATCTTTCCAAATCCAACATTCCAATCCAATCTTTCTTAAACTTTCAAGTCTTTCCTAGGTCTCCTACCTTTCTTAAGTCTAGGTTTCCTAAAACCAAGTCTTTCCAAAATCAATCTTTCCAAAGCAAGTCCAATCCTCTCCATTCCAATTTCAAATCTCCTCTTCTAATTTCAAATCAAATTCAATGTCTAATTCAAGTTCCTTCTTCAAATCAACTCTTCTATTTTCAATCGGACTCTGGTCCGAACTACGACTGACCTGATTCCCCCAAAGGGATACGTAGGCAACCTTCATAGGTGCGGTCACAACACTTTTCAAACTTTCAATTCCACCCTCATGGGTGCGGTTTCCAAAATCTTTCCAAATTTCAAATTCCGATCAATTTCCAAATTTCAATTTCAAAATTTCTATTTTCAAATTCCTATTTCTAAGTTTTCAAAGTTTCCAATTTCAATTCCATCTTTTCAAATCTATTTTCAAATCAAATCAATTTCTTTTCAAATCAATTTCTATTTTTCAATTCTTTCATTTTGCACTTGCATATCATGCATCATGCTAAATTAGTTTTCAAACATTGTTTTTCTAAAGTGAATAGGGTTGAACTATAGTTAGTCGAAGACTCTCATAGGTAAATCTAGGGTAGATTGACATGTAGGTACCGAAAGGGCGGGGTAGGGTGATAGCTTAGTGCGTCTTCCGTACACGTAACCAACCTCCGAACCTAGGATCACTGATTTCAAAGACCAAAAGGAGTTATTTTTCAAAAAAGGGCTAAATGTTTTCCAAAGGTTGCCAAACAACCCGTCTTCCTTAAAAACCCTCTCTAGAGGAGATATTTTCAAATCGTTTTCCAAAACCCTAAGTGTAGTTTTCAGATTATGCTTAGTTTTTAGGTGACCTAACTCACCTTAATCAAGTTAGGTGGTGACTCCAAATGTTTTTCAAAAGCCCTTTATTCAAACCTGTTTTCAATTCAAACCTAGTCGCACTCATTCTTTTAGGAGGGTGAGTTCTAACGAGAGAGTACAGTATTTTTCCCGCTTGTGTGTGTATTCCTCGAGTGCGAAAAATCTGGGCGCGACAGCCATGAGGGTGGAATTGAAAGTTTGAAAAGTGTTGTGACCGCACCTATGAAGGTTGCCTACGTATCCCTTTGGGGGAATCAGGTCAGTCGTAGTTCGAACAAGAGTCCGATTAAAAAGAGATTAATTTGAAGAGAGAGATTGAATTGAAAATTGGAGTTGATTTGAAAAGATTTGATTTTGAAAGACTTGGTTCTGGAAAGATAGAGGTTTAGGAAACCTAGACTTAGGAAAGATAGGAGACCTAGAAAAGACTTGAGATTAAGAAAGATTGGATTAGAATGTTGGATTTGGAAAGATTTGGAAAGATTGGATTTTAGGAAATGTTCGAATTAGGAAAGTTCCGATTTAGGAAAGTTTCGAATTTGGAAAGTTTCATTTTTGAAAAGTTTTGGAATTAGGAAAGTTTTGACTTAGGGAAGTTTTGAAAATTGGAAAGTTTTGAATTTAGAAAGTTTTGAAATAGGAAAGTTTTGAAAGTAGGAAAATTTCGTTTTAGGAAAGGTTTGAAAAAGGAAAATTTTCAATTTAAGAAATGTTTGAATTAAGAAAGTTTCAACTTAAGAAAGTCTTGAATTAAGAAAGTTTCGAGTTTAGAAAAGTTTTAGATTTGAAAAGATTTTGAAGTTTTGGAAAGTTTAGAATTTGGAAAAATTTAGGTTTAGAAAGATTTATCTTGAGAAAGTTTCAAATTTAGAAAGTTTTGAATTTGGAAAGATTTGAAATTTAGAAAATTTAAGATTTAGAAAGTTTTAGGGTTTTAGAAAATCTTGAGATTAGGAAAGGTTTGAGTTTAGGAAAAGTTTGAAAACTTGAATTTGAAAAGTTAAGATTTGGAAAAGGGGTAGAATTAGGAAAGAATTGAATTAGGAAATATTTGAAAGTTGAGTTTTAAAATTTAGGAAAGATTTTTATGTTCAAGTTTTGGAAACTTAAGATTTAGGAAAGTGGAGGATTAGGAAGGATTTGAATTAGGAAAGAGTTGGATTTTGAAAGGGATTGGATTTGGTTTCTAAAAGAAAAGATTTGATTTTGTTTCCAAAAACGAAGGACGGGATCTAGTTTCCTAAACGGGGAGATTTGATTCGGTTTCCTAAAGGGAAGATAAGATTTGGCAAGGATTTGGAAAAGGAGATTCTAGAAACCCTAGTTTTGAAAAATTATAGTTTTGACATAGAAAATAGGTTTTGGAAACATGTATAGTTTGGATGTGAAAGCAAGAGGTTTTGGAAACCTAGATTTGGGGCAAAGTTTGAAAACCATGTTTTTGGAAAGAAAATTAGGGCTTCCTAATTGTGGGTTCTAGGGCTTGACTTGGGCTTCTAAGGAAAGAGTTCTTGGAAATCGCATTTGAAGAGGGAGTTTTTGGAAAAAGATTTTAAAGAGAGGGAATTTTAGAAAGTGTGTTTTTAAAAACATAGATTTTAGAAGGAAAATCCTAGAGAGGAGTTTCTAGAAGGAAGATTTTGGGAAGAGAGTTTTTGGAAAGATTTTTGGGGAACGTTTTTAGAAAGTGGATTTTGAGGAAAAGATTTTGTAGTGGAGTTGAAAAAGAGAGTTTGAAAAATAGATTTTGGAAGGGAGTTTTTGAAAACAATTTTGAAAAGGAGAGTTTTAGGAAAGTATGTTGAAAAAGAGATTTTTAGGAAAAGATTTTTGAAGAGAGAGTTTTTTGGAAAGTATGAAAACGTCTCACTTTCCTAAAGCGATTCTAGCCATAAGAGGGCTAGAACCTCTTTAAGAAAGTGGTTTTGGAAAACAAATAAGATTTGAAAATATAGACCAAAAATGTCACTTTTAATGTAACACTTTCCTAAAACAATCCTAGCCATGGAACGACTATAATCACCCTAGGATTGTGGTTTTGAAAACAAGTTTTTGAAAAAGAGGTTTTGATGCAATTTTGAAAACAAGTTTGAAAACAATTTTGAAAACGAGTTTGAAAATGAATTTTTAGAAGATGCAAGATCATGATATGCATAATGCAATTTGGGGTCGTGAACATACAAGGCTAAGGCTTCACCACATAATCAAGGGGGCCGGACCCACGTGGTCTCTGGTTAGACTAGAAGAAAGCCCCCGACACGGTGGCTCTCCAACAGTCTAATCCTACACATGGACCGGGAGTCCCCTTGTTTCAAACATGCAAAGAAAGGGGGGGAAAGAGATGGGGGATTAAAATAGAGAAAACCCAAGTGGGTTGGAGAGAGAAGAGAGAGGGGGGAAGTACAGAAAATTAAAGAGAAAGCCTACCGTATGTCTTTTTTATTTTGCGCGCCGCGCTGTCTTCGGTCTTCGATCTTTGTCTTGATCTTCACCTTCAGCCTTCAAGAGTTGTCTTCAAGCTTTGGATGGCAGCTCTTCAAGTCTTCAAAGGATGGTTGAAGGCTAGTGTATGGGTGTATGAGGGTGTGTATGAGTGTATAGGAGTGTATAGGAGGCTAGGGTTTAGTGTATGGTGGCTAGGGTTTGGAAAACCTAGGGAGGCTAGGGTTTTGGAGGTGCTCGAGCTCTGTATATCGAAATATAGGATTTTTAGGTTAAGTTTGCAGACCCCTTTCACGTTGAATGAGGCTCTATATTTATAGAAGTTGGACAAACCTGACGCCTGTTGCAGTGGCGCTAGGGCAAAATTCCTTCTGGCGCCACTAGGAGTGGCGCCGGTCAATTAGGAAACTATTAAGGTCGGCAAGCAACGTATCTTTGACTAGATTTGGGCGCCTGTACTAGTGACTACCATGTAATCTTTAGCCTGGCTTCACTAGGAGTGACTCCGAAAAGTCCGGGAATGATTTAAAGGAGCCGAGAATGACCCGGAAGGCCGAAAAGGAGCAAGAACACTTAAAATAGTGTCCTGGAGGTATTTGACTTGAAAAGTGAGGACAAAATGTGTCGGAAAAGTTGACTGGGCCTTTTGGGGCAAAACGGTCAATCGGACCGGGAAACTGCCGAGACAGACTCGGATTGTCCCGGAAGAAGACTTGGGATCTGAAAACATTATTTAAAATGTTTCCAGAGGTTGCCGGTTTGATTCCCAGAGCTGGCGTGGTCGGAAAAGGAGACCGGCCCACTAGGGGCAAAACAATCATTTTGTACCGGGTTTGCCGGGACTGACTCGGAATGATCTGGAAAGGTAAAGGGGAGTTGAGATTACTATAAAAAGTAGCCTCAGGAGGTTACCGGTTTGATACCCAGAGCCGGTGTGGTCAAAACAAGAGACCGGCCCTCTAGGGGCAAAACGGTCATTTTGTACCGGGTTGGCCGGAACTGACTCGGAATGAGCTGGAAAGGTAAAGGGGAGTTGAGATTACTATAAAAAGTAGTCTCAGGAGGTTACCGGTTTGATACCCAGAGCTGGCGTGGTTCCCGGGGCATTCGGATGCTTAGGGGCAAAATGGTCATCTTGACCGGAAAGTCTCGGAAAAGGTCCTAAGGGTAGTTTGGACATTTTTCACCAAAGTGGGCTAATAGACACTGGTGTTGACCTAGGTTTTGAGTGTTTCCGCCACTCTAACGGTGTGAGTATTTTCGCTATTCGGACGGGGTTGATGATTTGTGAGTATTTTCGCTACTCGGACGAGGTTGTGAGCATTTCCGCTACTCTAACGGCTTTGTGAGTACTTTCGCTACTCTAACAATTTTGTGAGTATTTCCACTACTCTAATGGTTTTGTGAGTAGTTTTGCTACTCGGACCGTCTCGAGGAATAAACTGTCTCGAGAGAGGGATTGGAAAGGGGTCTTATCGTCTCCGAAGAGACGTGCCTGGATTGGAACCGTCTCGAGGAATAAACTATCTCGAGAGTGGGATTGGAAAGGGGTCTTACCGTCTCCGAGGAGAAGTGCCTGGATTGGAACCGTCTCGAGGAATAAACTGTCTCGAGAGTGGGATTGGAAAGGGGTCTTACCGTCTCCGAGGAGACGTGCCTGGATTGTGAGTGTTTCCGCCACTCTAACGGTTTTGTGAGTATTTTCGCTACTCTAACGGTTTTGTGAGTACTTCCGCTACTCTAACGGTTTTGTGAGTACTTCCGCTACTCTAACGGTTTTGTGAGTAGTTTTGCTACTCGGACCGTCTCGAGGAATAAACTGTCTCGAGAGAGGGATTGGAATTGGAATAAGAAAGGACAATGCCCCTAAGGGCATTTTGGTCATTTTGCCTCTATTTGGGCCTGACAGGCCCGCGAAGCGATGAAAAGACGGAATTTGGACCTAGAGAATTGGTTTCGATTGGAATATGCCCAAAATGACTTGAAAACAAGTCTGGACGGAGTGTAGACTGCCGAGCAGTCAGAAATGGGGTGCTTACAGAAGGGACTTACCATTCTAAAGAATTCACTTAAAAACGTGCCGGATTGGATGGTCTTACCACCTTGAGGAATCAATTTTTTCGAAAGGTGTGCCAGATTTAATTGGGATTAGAATTAGAATTGGAATTGGAAATGGGACTTTCCGTCTTCAGAAAGACATGCCTATTGGAATTGGAAAGGGTACTTACCGTCTTTGAAAAGACGTGCCTGTTGGAATTGGACCAAACATTACCCCCAATGAGATTTTGGTCATTTTGCCTTTATTTGAGCCTGACGGGCCCGCAAAGCGTTTCGATTAACGGGATTAGACTTGCAAAGATGATTTGACTCAGAATATGCCCACATTGACT
Source organism: Euryodendron excelsum (assembly GCA_033060915.1). NCBI lineage: Eukaryota > Viridiplantae > Streptophyta > Magnoliopsida > Ericales > Pentaphylacaceae > Euryodendron > Euryodendron excelsum. Next base: position 19,770,493 of record CM065397.1, read on the forward strand.
TGAATATAAGTCTGGACGGACTGTAAACTGCCAAGCACTCAAAAATGGGGTGCTTACAATGGACCCTTCCTTTGAGCCCTTAGCCCCTAGTGCCATTAAGTTGATCCTTAGTGAGAATAAACCACACACACCTAAGAGAAAACCTTTACCATTTACTTTAAAGTATACATTCTTATATGAAGGTGAGTCTTATCCAATTGTCATATCCTCTACCCAGTCTGAAGGCCAAGAGGTTGCATTATTGAAAGTGCTTAAGGATCATAGAAAGGCCTTAGGTTAGACTATAGTAGACCTTCATGGAATAAGTCCGCTTATGTGTACTCATCGTATATATCTTAAGGAGGACTCTAAGCTTGTGCGTCAAATGCAAAGACATTTGAACCCTAATATGAAAGAGGTTGTAAGAGGAGAAGTACTGAAGTTTCTTGATGTGGGTATTATATACCCCATCTCTTATTCTATGTGGGTTAGTCTAACCCAAGTGGTTCCTAAGAAGTTCGGTGTTACAGTAGTACAAAATGAGCTTAATGAACTAGTTCCTACTAGGATACAAACTGGATGGTGAATGTATATAAACTACCGTAAATTGAATGCATCATCTAGGAAGGACCACTTTTCACTCCCTTTCTTGGATCAAATCCTTGAACAAGTGGCCGGCCAAGTTTTCTATTGTTTCCTTGACGGGCATTCTAGGTATAATAAAATAGAGGTCACCTTAGAAGACTAAGATAAGACTACCTTCACATGCCACTTTGGTAGGTATGCTTATAGGAGAATGCCCTTTGGCTTGTACAATACACCGGCCACCTTTCAAATGTGCATGATGTCTATCTTTAGTGATATGGTTGAGAGATTTTTAGAGATCTTCATGGATGATTTTTCAATTGATGGGATACCTTTAAGGCATGTTTAGGACACGTCGAGAAGATGTTAGAGAGATATGAGGAGAGCAATTTAGTGCTCAATTGGGAGAAGTGTCACTTCATGGTGACATAAGGTATAGTTCTTGGACAAATAGTGTCCAAGAAGGGGATAGAGGTAGACAAGGCCAAAGTAGAGTTAATTCAAAAACTCCTTACCCCTAGGTCTGTTAAGGATGTTAGATATTTTCTTGGGCATGCCGGTTTCTATCGGTGGTTCATTCAAGGGTTTAGTGCTATATCGCATCCTTTATGCCATCTATTGTCACAAGATGTTCCTTTTGATTGGACATCTTCTTGTCAAAGAGCTTTTGAGAAGTTCAAAGGGCTTTTGACCACCGTGCCTATTATTCAATCACTCGATTTGTCTTTACCTTTTGACTTGATGTGTAACGCTAGTGATTATGCGGCTAGGGCTACTTTGGGGCAAAAAGGTAAATTAGAAACCTCATGTCATATATTATGCAAGTAGAACACTTAATGAAGCCCAATTAAACTATATCACAACTAAAAAAGAGCTCATTTACGTGATGTTTGCATTAGATAAATTTAGATCGTACTTAGTTGGATCCTTAGTTATAATTTACACTAATCATTTCGCACTTAAGTACTTGTTGAGTAAGCTTGATGAAAAACCACAACTCATTTGATGGATCATCTAGCTGCAAGAGTTCCATATTGAGATTAGCGATAAGAAATGGGTAGAGAATGTAGTTGCCAACCATCTTTCGAGGTTCCTTATTAATGGGGCTGCCCAAGACTCCCTTCCTATTAATGAGTATTTTCTGGATAAGCATTTTTTCTATGTGCATGCACTTTCGCACGCTACCACTCCTTGGTATGTAGATATAGCTAACTTTTTAGCTACCGGCAAGATTCCCTCACATTGGTCTATTCTTGATAGGAAGAAATTATATCAACATGTGAGGTACTTTTGTGGGAGGATTCTTACTTGTTTAAATATTGTCCTGATCAGGTGATTCGATGGTGTATTTCCGACGATGAGATTAAGAGTGTTATAGAGTTTTGTCATTTACAGGCTTGTGGTGGACATTTTTCTTCACGCAAAACTGTTGCAAAGATTTTGCAAAGTGGTTTCTATTAGCCCACTATGTTTAAAGACGTTCATAAATCTTTTGTACATCGAGTGATAAGTGCCAACGTCTAGGTAGTCTTTCAAGGAGGCATATGATGCTTTTGAACCCCATTATTATTCTAGAGGCTTTCGATTGTTGCGGGTATTGACTTTATGTGTCCTTTTCCTAGTTCGTTTAGTTATCTTTATATTCTAGTGGCCATAGACTACGTGTCTAAGTGCATTGAAGTCATACCTTCGTGTAGCAATGATCATCCTATGGTGATTAAATTCTTAAAAGAGCATATATTTTCTCGATTTGGTATGCCACATGCTATTACTAATGATGGTGGATCCTATTTCTACAATCGACTCGTAGGTCTTTTAATGCGTGAGTATGGAGTGATTCACAAGGTTGGTATACCTTATCATCCCCAAGCTCAAGTCCAAGTTGAGTTGGCAAATAGGGAGATTAAGCAAGTCTTAGAGAAAACTGTTAACTCTAACTAGAAGGATTAGTCTTTGCGGTTAGTGGACATTTGTGGGTTTATCGGACTGCTTATAAAACCATCTTAGGTTCATTTCCCTATCAACTTGTGTACGGAAAGGTGTGCCACCTTCCGGTTAAGATAGAACACAACCTATTGGGCCATTCGCCAATTTAATGAAAATATGCACGAGGCAGGTCAAAACAGGAGATTGCAACTCAATGAGCTAGATGAACTCCATAATGATGCCTATGAGAATGCAGATCTCTAAGGCTAAGATGAAATCCTTACATGACCAATACATTGTTTGCAAATCTTTTGAAATTGGTCAAAAAGTCCTATATAATTCCCGTTTACATTTGTTTTCGAGTAGGCTTCAAAATAGATGGTCTAGACCTTATGTTGTTAAAGAGGTGTCACCTCATGGAGCAGTTGAGATAGCAAATCCCACAAATGGTAAGAGCTTTAACCCTATTTTAAGTTAGAAGTGGTTGAAGTTAATTATGTGGATCTCAAGGATCCACCATCTTTTGAGTGACCATTGCGCCATCCTTGTATATTAGTGTAGTCTAGAGTGTTTAGTGTTTTTTTTTCTTTTTCTTTCTCTAGGTTTTGGAGTCTTAGTATCTCCCTAGTTAAGGGGAGTACCCTTCAGTATTCCTGTTTGTTTTACCCTTCCCTTCACGATTTTCCTTTGGTTTCGTTCTCATGCCTTCATGGTATGCCTTTAGTTTGTGGGGGGTGGTGTTGGAGGGCTTTGTTTTCGCTCAGTTTTTACTTAGTTTCTAGTTCTTCTTCTTTTTCTTCATTTTCTTGACATTTTAGGTTTACCATTCAAATGACCAATAATGAGTTCGAACCATGCATTCGAATACCACGTCATCCGTTCAAATGGTATGACATCATCAACACTCATTGAATGCGTCTGATATGCATCAGACACGCGTTCGAACACATGAGTTCAAAATGGCGTTTGAATGGCCGTTTGATGCAAATTCTATTTCTATAAATAGGGCGTCTGATTTTGGATTTGAACTCATTTCGAATGCGAAACAAGTGAGATTTTGAGAGTTTTCTGAGTTCTTGAGATAGCGAGCCACTGTCGAAGCTTGAGCACGGGTCTACACTTCATCATCTTCCAGTCCTTCTTTCTTAGGTATTCCTCTTGAGCTTTCTTTCCGTTACTTTCATACATTCTTAGAGGTATCTTGATAGTTTATCTGCTTTTATTATTATTATGGCTAGCCGAGCTAGCCAAGATGGTAGAGGTGGTAGAGTTATTAGGGATCGAGGTAGGGGCTTGGCAATGCCACCTCCCCTAGCATATGATGTTGAGAGGTTTATTAGTGAGGCTACATCTAATGCCTTTATTGAGACTTGGAGTGTAAGAGGCTACCCGAGAGAGCAACAGTTTGCCCTTCATGCTTATAGGGGTGGTATTTATCTATGGGGGGAGCTTATTACTAGTAGTGGGCTCCATTGGCTAGTTTTCAGGGTTCTTGTGTGTTTATGCTAATCGTCGAGTCCATGGCGAACATTCATAGGACTGTTACCACTCCAGGGCAAGAGGTGATTGAGTCGTGGGTTAGAAAGCCTCAGATTAGAGTTACCCCTAGAATTTTCACCTAGATATATCAACTTCCTAGGGTTCTTGATGCACAGTTTGGGTTTCCATCTGAGGGGGCACTGGATTTTGATACTGTGGCTACAGAGGTATGCGTTGCTAGGACACGTTGGATAGGTCGCTAGCAGTTATAGATAAGGGTACTCACACCACTGTCGCGCCCAGACTTTTCGCACTCGAGGAATACACACACAAGCGGAAAAAATACTGTACTCTCTCATTAGAACTCATTCTCCTAGAAGAATGAGTGCGACGAGGTTTGAATTGAAAATTGATTTGAATAAAGAGCTTTTGGAAAACATTTAGAGCCACCACCTAACTTGATTAAGGTGAGATAGGTCACCTAAAAACTAAGCACCATCCGAATATCATACTTAGGATTTTTGAAAACGAATTTTAAAATACTTTCTCAAGAGAGGGTTTTTAAGAAAATAGGTTATTTAGCAACCTTTAGAAAACATTAAGCCCTTTTTTGAAAATAACTCCGTTTGGTCTTTGAAAACAGTGATTCTAGGTTCGGAGATTGGTTACGTGTAGGGAAGACGCACTAAGCCATCACCCTACTCCGCCCTTGCGGTACCTACATATCTATTCACCCTAGATTCACCTATTAGAGTCTTCGATTAATAAATGTCCAAAACTATCCACTGTAGAAAAGAACTTTTAGAAAGAAGTTTGATATGATGCATGATATGCAAATGCAAGAATTTAATTTGATTTTGAAAGTAGATTTGAAAAGAATTTGATTTGATTTGATTTTGAAATGGATTTGAAAAGACTTGATTTGAAATTGGAAAGAGGGTTTTAGAAATTGGAATTGAAGATTTGAAAATAGATTTTAGAATTAGAAACTTGAAATAGATCATAGAATTAAAAGTTTGAAAAAGGTTGTGACCTCACCCAAAAGAGTTGCCTATATATTCCTTTATTGGGAATCAGGTCAATCGTAGTTCGGACAAGAGTCTGATTAAAAATAAACACTTTTAAGTTTTGAAAAGTTTAATTTGAAATGATTTGATTCGAAAAAGAGCTTGATTTGAAAAGAGTTATGACCGCACCTTTGAGGGTTGCCTACGTATCCCTTTTGAGAAATCGGGTTAGTCGTAGTTCGGACAAGAGTCCGATTGAAAATACAAGATTTTGATTGGAAAAAGAAGTTGAGTTGGAATTCAAGTTGGAAGATTAGGAAATCAGGATTGAACTTAGACCTAGAATTGAACTTGAAAGAGGATTTGACCCTTGGAAGAGAACTTGGACTAGATTTGGAAAGATAGAGTTTTGGAAAACCTAGACTTAGGAAATATAGGATTTAGGAAGACTTGAAGTTTAAGAAAGATTTGACTCGAACGTTGGAGTTGGAAGATTAGGGAAGTTGAAATTTAAGAAAGATTGGATTTAGGAAATGTTCAAATTAGGAAAGTTCAAAATAGTAAAGTTTCACTTTATGAAAGGTTTCGAGATTGGAAAGTTTTAAATTATGAAAGTTTTAACTTAAGAAGATTGATTTTTGGAAATATTTGAATTAGGAAAAGTTCGATTTAAGAAAGATATGGAATTTGGAAAGTTTGGAATTTAGAAAGTTTGTAATTTAGAAAGTTCTAGCTCAAGAAAGATTCAAATTTAGAAAGTTTTTAACTTACGAAATATTAGAATTTAGAAAGTTTTAACTTAAGAAAGTTTTGGATTTGGAAAGGTTTGAAATTTAGAAAGGTTTCATTTTTAGAAAGTTTTAACTTAAGGAAGTTTTGAATTTGAAAAGATTTGAAATTTAAGTTTTAGAAATACTTGAAATTAGGAAAAGGTTTGAGTTTAAGAAAGATTTAAAAATTTAGATTTGGATAGTTGAAATTTAGAAAGATGTGGGTTTAATAAAGGTTTGGAAGCTTAAAGTTTAAGGAAAGATTTGAAAGTTTAAGTTTTGAAGACTTAAGGTTTAGGAAAGTACGAGATTAGGAAGGATTTGAATTAGGAAAGATTTGGATTTGGAAGGATTTGAGTTTCTTATTTCCTAAAACAAAAGATTGGATTTTATTTCTAAAAGAGGTATTTTGATTTTGTTTCCAAAAACGGATGATTATATCTAGTTTCCTAAATGGGGAGTTTGGATTTGGTTTCCTAAAGGGAAGATTGGGTTTGGCATGGAATTGGAAGGCAAAGTTTTGAAAATCCTAGATTTTGAAGACTATAGTTTTGATGTAGAAAATAGGTTTTGGAAACTTATGATTTTGATGTAAGAAGGGAGATTTTGGAAACCTAAGTTTTAAGGCAAAATTGAAAATCATGTTTTAAGAAAGGAAATTAGAGTTTTCTAATCATTGGCTCTAGGGCTTGACTTGGGCTCCAAGGAAAGAGATTTTTTGGAAAGTGAGTTTTTGGAAAGGAAGTTTTTCAAAAAGAAATCCTAAAAAGGAGTTTTTAGAAAGGGATTTGAAAAGAGTTTTTAGGAAAGATATTTTTGGAAAGAGTTGTTAGGAAGGAGATTTTAAAAAAGAGTTTTTGGAAAGCGAATTTTGAAAAGAATTTTGGAAAATAGATTTTTGAAGGGAGTTTTTAGAAAACAATTTTGGAAAGGGATTTTGAAAAGGAGATTGGAGAGAGTTTTTAGGAAGTATGTTGGAAAAGAGGTTTTTTAGAAAGAGAGTTTTTAGAAAGTTCATAAAAATATCCCACCTTCCTAAAGTGATTCTAACCATAAGAAGGGTAGAACCACTTTAAGATAGTAGTTTTGAAAACAACATGGATTTGAAAACATGGACCATATTGGTCACTTTAAATATAATACTTTCCTAAAGCAACCCTAGCCATGGAAAGGCTAGAATTACCTTAGGATTGTGATTTTAAAAACAAGTTTTGAAGAAGAAGATTTAACGCAAGTTTTGAAAACGGTTTTGAAGCAAGTTTTGAAAACAAGTTGGAAAATGAATTTTGGAGGAATGCAAGATCATGATATGCACAATGCAAGTTGGGGTCGTGAACATACAAGGTTAAAGCTTCACCACATAATCACGGGGGCCGAACCCACGTGGTCTCCAGTTAGACTAAAAGAAAACCCCCGACACGGTGACCTTCAGTAACCTAATCCTACACATGGACCGGGAAGTCCCTTGTTTCAAGCATGCAAAAAAGGGGGGGGGGAAGAAGATGGGGGATTAAAATAGAAGAAAACCCAAATGGGTTAGGAGAGAGAAGAGGGAGGGGGGAGTTGCGTAAACGTAAATAGGAAGCCTACCTTGCGTCTTCTTTTATTTGCTTTGCTTTATGCGCTTTGTTCTTCTTGCTTTACTTCGGTCTTCGCTTCGCTTTGCGACAATCTTTAAGGGCTTGTCTTGATCTTCGAAAGCTTCAGATTGTAGCACTTCATGTCTTCAATGGAGGTTTTGGAGACTAGCATAGGAGTGTATAGAAGTTTATGGGAATATATGAGAGTTAGGGTTTGTATATGGGGGATAAGGTTTGGAGAACTTAAAGAAGACTAGAGTTTAGGGAAGCTACGAACTCTGTATATCGAAGAGGAGAGTTTTTAGACTGAGTTTGCAGACCCTTTTCACGTTAGAAGAGGCTCCGCAATTATAGAAAGAGGATGGACCTAGAGCCTGTTGCAGTGGCATCAGGCAAAAATTTACATTGGCGCCACTAGGAGTGGCACCAGGCCAAAATTTGGCTTAGTGGCGCCAGCCACTTAGGAAAGTTTTAAGGTCGGCAAGCAACGTATCTTCAGAAGATTTGGGCGTTTGTACTGGTGACTACCATATAATTTTTAGCCTGGCTTCACTAAGAGTGACTCCGAAAAGTCCGGGAATGATTTGAAAGGGCCGGGAATGGCCCGGAAGGCCGTAAAGGGACGAGAACCCCTAAAACAGTGTCTTGGAGATAACAAACTTGAAAAATTGTGACAGGATGTGTTGGATGGGTTAACCGGGCCATTAGGGGCAAAACGGTCAATCAGGCCGGAAAGCTGTCGAGATGGACTTAGAATGTCCCGGAAGATGACTCGAGATTTGGAAACAGTACTTAGAATGTCCTAGGGGGTTACCGATTTGATACCCAGAGCCGGTGTGGTTGGAAGAGGCGACCTGCCCACTAGGGGCAAAACAGTCATTTTGCACTGGGTCTGCCGGAACTAACTTGGAATGATCTGGAAAGATAATGGAAGGTCGAGAACACTATAAGAAGCATTCTCGTAAGACTACCGGTTTGATACCCAGAGTCGGTGTGGTTCCTAGGGCGCTTGAATGCCTAGGGGTAAAATGGTCATCTTGACCGGAATGTCTCGAAATTGGTCCGAAACTGACTAGAAGGCACCTAATCATGCCGAATTATCTTTAAGACAATCTTGGAAGGGTGGACTTACCGTTCTGAGGACTTAGGTACTTTCTCAAAAAAAATGCCAAAAATAGTCTTCGGGGTAGTTTGGTCATTTTTCACCGGAATGGGTTAGCAGGCACTGGTGTTGACCTGGGTTTTGAGTGTTTCTGTCACTCTGACGGTGGTCCCGTGATATAGGGGTTTTCTGGCAATTCCCTATATCAACCTGTTTTCGAGTGTTCCGCCACTTTGACGGTTGCGATGTTTACGAGTATTTCCGTTACTCTAACGAGTCGCGATCATTCCAGAGACTGCCTAATCTCTAGAAGTTGCTAGGTGGACTTAGTGCCTGAGGAATCAAATTTCTCAGAAGACCTGCCAAAATAGACATTTCTTCATTGGCGGGTTAGCAGGGGCCAAAGGTGGACCGTTCTACCATCTCGATGACTTGGGGTCTCATCCCGGTCAACGGGTTTGAAGGGACTTACTATTCAGAAGAGTTTCTTAAAAAACGTGCCAGATTGGATGGTCTTACCACCTCGAGGAATCAATTTTCTCGAAAGATGTGCTAGATTTAATTGGAATTAGAATTAGACCGATCGATGCCCCTAAGGGCATTTTGGTCGTTTTGCCTCTATTTAGGCCCAAAGGGACCGCGAAGCGATCGATTGACGGGATTAGACTTGGAAAGTTGATTTAGATTAGAATATGTCCATATTGACTTGAATATAAGTCTGGATGGACTAGAGACTGCCGAGCGAGCAAAAATGGGGTGCTTACAACCACGTTACCAGCCTTTATTTGTATTTTCATATCATTCGCTCATTCTTATCACACGCCACAATAACATGAACCATTCAAGAGCATCCTTTTTTTGGGCCATAAGTATGGGTAGGGCCATTGATCTTCCACGATATTTGTTCATGGCCTTGCACACTGAGTATAAGCATCCTAGAGCGCAAGGGGCTATTCCTTGCAATTGCCTACTTACCCATGTTATAGAGGAGGCTGGGGTCGGTAATATCCTTGGATTACTTTGTGTTCAGTAGCAGTCAGCTATAGACACTGACTATAAGATGTTTAGAGGGACATTTACCTACTCCACAGCCACAACTAGAGGCTGCACTACCATAGCAGTAGGGAGAGGGTCCTCCTCCTGCACAGCAGCCAAAGCAGCATCCAGATTATATTCCAAGTATTCAGACTCTCTTAGTGAGACTTGAACAACAGTCTCAGACATTGGCAGCAAATAGTGTCATATTAGAGCAGTAGAGTCAGGCTCTTGTTCAGCAAGGACTTGCAATTAAGAGGATTGAGGCTGCCAAGGAGGCTAGAGCAGTGGCATAAGAGGTGCATACGGATCATCTTAGTATGTTAAAGGGTCATATTCGTGCTTAGCAAGGTACACTTGATTAGATGATGGTTTTGGTTCGCCGTATGGATCACCATATACAGCCACCACCTGTTGGTGATGACGAGGATGATGAGGCATAGAGTTTAGATATTGTGTTATTTTTTCATGGTCATATCATCTTATGTATCTAAAACACTTTTGCACATTAGTGGATATGTTTCGTGTTATCTTTCTTACATGCCTGTTATTCTATTATCTCAGTCTATTATACTTCAAACCGTATCATATTTTATTGACCAGTCTCAGGTGTTGCATTATATTGACTATCTTTCAGACATTTGAGTTTTTCGGTAAAAGGTTTGAGTATCTTATGGTTTAGGTATCATGGTTTGTATCTTTAGCGCATTTATTCGTATTTTCATTGATTAATCATTATTTGTGATGAACGTGTTGGAAAGAATTTTTGTGAAAAGCATAGTAATATTCATGTCAATGCACTTGTGATGTTGAGGATACTTTAAGTCATACACCAGACTAAGTTTGAGTTAATTGTCGATTCACCTTATTATTGTGATTATAAGTTTTTGTCATAAAATCATTATAAGAAAGAGATTACGTCACTATGCACTACCATGCTATATGATATCTCATGTTAATATTTTGTGCATGCATATCCTTAAAAAAGTAGAGATTGTACCTTGTAAGATTTAGAGCCAATTTATCTTCTTTTTGAGTGGATAGATATTTACTCAAGGATATCTTATTGATCTTCTATTCTTTCAATAGCTTCATTATGCTCTCTTGGATGTTGGATAGTAGTTGGAGGTATTGACACTTATAATCTCTTAAATTTTAAATTAATTTATTTTGGATATTAGGTTGAGGCCATTCTAGCCTCTCTGCGTCATTCATGTCTAGTTTCTTTCTCTTGATACTCATAAACATATGATCCTTGATAAAAATAAAAATAAAAAGTATATTATTGTTGAAATACTTCCCATGACGAAGAACTTGATATAATTGCTTATGAGAGTTTGTAAAAGTGAAAGATGAATGGAGTTAAAAAAAAAAAAAAAGAAGAAGAGGAAGAGAAGAAAATATATACATGTGGAAGGAAGGGGGAAAAAAAAGAAAAAAAGAAGAAACAATATAGAAGTGGAAGCAAGAGAAGAAAAAGAATTTGTTGAAAACTTAGAAAGTTGAAATTGTATGTTTATTGATCATTACATGTAGTGCGCAATGCATATGTTGAGTTTACTGTCTCTTTCTTTCGTCCCATTCGTGACTCTTCTTTTAAATGGCGTTAGTTATCTAGAATATGCATAAGTTGATAATTCTTTTGTGTATAAGTCATTATATGTCAATTCTCTGGTTAGTGTTTCAGTTGTGGATATTCTTTCATGAAGCTATGCTAAGTCGATACACTTACATATGTGTGGTTTTTGATATAGGAATTGCTTTTTTAATGTTTCATTGACATTTACTCTATTGATGAGCTATCCTTTAAGAGACCCACGTGTTTCATGTTTTTTTTTATTTTGATGAGCGTATGACTAGTGAGATTTTGAAGCGAAGCATAAAAGATATAATTGCTTGATCTTGAGACATTTAAGTTATATGTCATGACTAGTACACTTTTATGTTTTTCTTTCTTAGATGCTTTATGCATTTACCTTGCATGATTCACAATTTAAGGTGGATTGATAAGTATTCTTGAATGGAGTTATGTATGTTTCATGTACTTCTATTATCATTTATATGGCATGAATAGATGTTTGTGGGTATCATCACTGAAAACTCTCACGAGACAACACTCGTCCACTGTGGGTAACTTAGGGGTTGAAAGGCTTGGTGCATATGCTAAACACACTCATGACTCCCATGAAAGTGGGGATATCTTCTAATTGTTAATATTTTGCTAGGGACTAGCAAAAGGTTAGTTGGGGGGTGTGATTGTACTCTAAAAGTACAATCTACAGACCTTAACTAATTTATAGTTAGACCTAGAATATGATTATTTATGTTGTTTTAGTCCTATTTAGTTACTAACTTGATTTTATGCACCTTTTTAAGAATCCCATGCTAAAAAGGATAAATTCGAGCAATAGTATAAAAAAGCGTTCGAATGCATGACGTCAGTATGACATAGACCGTTCGAACGGTTGATCCTTGCATTCAAACGATGAACAGTAGAGTTTGAACAGTTCGTCAAATGGTGCCACATTAAAACCAGGTCTGAAGAGCATTCGATAGATTTAGAGAGCTATTTTTTCGTTTGAAATGCGTTCAACTTTCAGTTCGAACGGTAGTACGATGTGTTTGAACGATATAACGAGCGTTCGAACGGTATTTTGGGACTTAACTTTTTGGAAGCCTATAAAAGTTAGGGTTGTTATTATTTTTAGGGTTAACTTTTTCATTATTGTTTTAAGAATAGCAGCAGCTGGAGAGAGAGTTTTATTCTTGCTTTTAGTTAAGTTTTTATAGTTTTTCTCAATTCTTGTAATCAAATTTTTAGGTTTTCATTCAATTCAATATATTTTTATACAATTGTATCTTTACTATAGAGATGAGTGACTAAATCCACTCTTTTGATCAATTGAAGATCTCGGGATGAACAATAGAGGTAACTTGTGATTCAAAGTTTAAATCTTCTTCTTCTTAAATCTTTGGGATCAAACCCTAAATTCTTACGAAAACCTAGACATTTGACTATGTTCAGTAGTACTTATGCATGAATTTATATTCAGTATATGTACTACACGAATCGACAGTATGCATCTTTGATTATGAAATTGATTCAATCTAGAGTAGATATTTACGAAAATTTAGGTGTTTGATTATGTCTGGCAACAAGTCAATGATATGCACCTATGGTTTTAAACCTTATTTATTCTACGTTTGATTGTTAAATAGTAAACGTTTTCATTGTTAAATCTTTTGAATCAAAGACTCATGAGGTAGTTAATGATTTGAGTTATAAAATATCTCCATTAGAATTCCAAGTGAAGAAGTTGGTTGGATTAATTGATTTCGAGACCTTTCTTTTATTAAATACAAATCAGTTTTCTTAGTTTAGTTCAGTATAAACAATTTAATTTTCAAGTGATAATTTTTTATTTTTTTAGAAATAATAAGCAAGATTTTGTGTGATTAGGGAGAGTAGTCTAGTCTTTCCAACTTGTCAATTTGTTCCTTAAGAATTCGATTCTGGACTCACTGAGTTTATACTCATTCGCTATCCTACACTTAGAATTATCAGAAGGTATTATTTGGGGCAAGTCATTATACTCTGCAATAATGTAATCATGTAAAGTACCAAGACACAAACCAAGTTGGAAATGTTTGCCTACCTTAAACAAGTCAGTATGAGAATCTGACTGTGATGCCAGTTGCCCCTGTCAACAATATTTCTTTTGTCAGTCCCAAACCTGTACTAGAGGAATTTATAGAAGCTTACGCTTACGTTAGTGTCATTAGGAAAATTTTGAATTCTTGTTTGTTAGAGTATTTTTCCCAGACATATTTTCACCATTTTTTTTGTGTACAAATTGTTAATTATTATTCTTTTGTCAAATTCACAGTTGTGTCTTACATCCTGTTACTCACCTATGTAATTGAGATCATGGTGTTGACACTTCACATTATAATTTCCATCACAGGATAGATCCCAGAATATAGGACAGATTTTATTTTTTGATGAAGTTAATTTCATTTTCTATGCATTTTCCTGAAATTACAGGTGGTGGGGGGGTGGGCTGTTTACCCTATTGTCTTTTCGATCCGTCATTTCCGGGGTATTTTCCTCTTCGTCATAACAGCAATATTGTCTTGAGAACGATTATACCTTCTGTCATTGTCGAAGCCGAAGTCATTTAGGACTCATCACTGTCGTTAATGCAGAATGTGTATCTTTGACATGGATCATCATTGTCCATTTGTAAGTGTTCGTTGCTTCTGTGTTCTACATAGAGAGATCTATGCACTTAGATGAATTTTTTTATGCACTTAAATAATTTTTTTTTCTAGATACATATCCGTAAATAGGAAATTTGCTAAAAACATTTCTCAGAATGTGTATGACCATGACATATCACTTGGTGAATGTCCTTAGCTGCTGGTGTTTGTGCAGTTATCTTCTTCCAATCAGAATACTTGGTAGGCAAATTTTACATTCTTTACTACTTTGTTACCAGTTTGTATGGTATTTAATGAATAAGAAAAATAACACAGAATAGTTGTAACAGAGCAAAATTAAAATTAAAAAAAAAAAAAGACAAAAAGAGCAAAAATAAAACAAATTTTTTAATATTATTACTCAAAAGCTGGTTTGGGGTAGATATACATCCGTTTATATACAGAAGGACATGAAACTAGTACTCTAATTGTACAAAAATTACAAAAAAAAATGGCAAAATCAAATTCAAACCATAAAACACGAATTTAGTACACCATGACCATGCCAGAATTGACAATGTCAAGTTTAGAGCTCTACGAAGAAAGCTATGAAAGATTAAAATAAAAATTAAAAAAAAAATCTTCTATTTAAGGCCCTAAACCATGAACTTTGGCAAAATTCTCCTTTTTTGGGGTCATTTTGTATCCTGTTCAAAAATCGCATTTTCATCAACATGCCAAATACTGTCCATTTCGAGATGCTAGCTTGTGTCGGTTGTCTATTTTGCCGTTAGATAGGTTCGATTGCTTCATATGGTCAAATGGCATGCATCCGACTGATTGTATCACAAATAAGCGAAGTGGGAACCAAATTTCGGTAGTAGATAATACCAAGGTACAAGCTAGTACCACTGAAGTTTTAAGCTTTACAGCAGGTGACCCTTCAAATAGAGGTAAGGTAAAAATTTTAATGAAAGCAGTATATATAAATAAAGATGCTATGTTCCCCTTAAATTTTACAAACTACAATCATTTTAGTTATTATATAAATATCATAGAATATAATTTTTTTTAACAATTCTTCAAATACCAATTATAGTTCAAAATAATTGTTTATGTAATAGCGCTAGAAAGAGATAATATAAAATATTTATTTATTAATGAAGTTCTTACCATTGCTCTCGAAAAGAGAGGGATTGCTAAATGTTTTTCACAAATGCTTAAAAGTTTAGACATCTACGCTGTTTTATTTTTTTTTTTAGTGACTTCAATTTTCAGTAGCAAAACTAAAAAATTATAATTCCACATTGATAAGTTTTATTCTAAATATTAGTTTTCAATTAATTCAAAATATTAAATGTCAAATAGTTTATAGTGGTAAAAAAAAATTTAGTTCAATTAGATATTGATAAAAACATATCAATATTTCTTTGATTGAGATTATTAGGCTAGTGTGTTATGAAAGTGTGCAATATTCACTTCGAGAATTTCATAAATAGACTATTATTGTTTTGAAAGCCTAAATGGTTTTACCGATCAACTAATGTTTTAATCATTTGTACATTTTAGTATACCTACTAAAACGATTTAGACAACTTCAATAGTCACTGAATTTAACTACTAACAAAAATATAAACGTAAATGGAGAGTTAAAAAAATTAAAAGATGGGTTTATATTCAAATTATGAAGAGTGAGATGCTCAGTAAAAATGCTGGAATAAGTACCAAAAAAAAAGGAGAAATTTTGTAAGGTGGAGATAATGTTACCAAAATTTTAAGGGGAGCAATAGACTGCATGTACATATATCGTAGGTTTAGTGGAAAATATCTTTCTTCCTCCCACCTACATGTATTCTATTTCTAGGTGCCTTCCATATCAAGAAGGATATTATATATGTGCAGTGGCTTCAAAATCTCAAAATCCATTTGTTCGAATAATAAGAAAGAGAGATAAAGAGAGAAGAAGAAGTCCTAGAGATAAAATAGGGAATCTCCATAAGGAAATGCATTGTATTAAAAAATTTCAAATTCAAGTCAAAAGTGAGATCCGTTGCTATGATCAATGTTTTGAAATCTAGACCGAACCATCTAGTTGAACCGGTTGAGCCGTGACCCAAGCCTTGCAACAATCACAAAGAACCCCTAATACCGTTCTAATGAAAAAACCGTTCTAGTTTGTGAAAGCCTTCCGGACCGACTGGTCAACTGGTGAACCAATTGACCTAGTGGCAGGTCAGTGAAACCAACTGGATTTCAGTCAGTATAAAATTCCTTTTTTTTTAGGGTTAGCAATCAAAAACCATGATATTCCAAAATCACTTTTGCTATTGGAGTCTTCGACGACTCTTCAGCATAGTTGTCAATTTCGTACCAGCTAATGTATTGTTTTTACTATTGGTACGGTAGATATCGATACCGATGTGTTTCGATACACCGTTTTGGATTTACCGTTATAAAGATTATATATTTGTAAAAATTTGTATATTATAAATAAATGACATTACTTATATCAAATATTACAGTACCAACTACATTAACACAAGTATGATCAATAAAAATATATAGTTTTATTTATGAGAAGCATTATAAAATAAAATTTCTAATAATCTCGTATGTCAAAAGAAAAAATTAATTACTTCATTTGTTGTACAGATGTGATGTTCCAGAATTGGAAGTAAATATATATTCTCAATTTGCAGAGAGAGGGACATATCTAGTAATATATATAGAGAGACAGAGAGAGAGAAAAGGGGGGGGGGGGGGGGGGGGGGGGTGTTTATTATTTCAGTGCACAGATGAGAGAGAAAGAATGTATCGAGGATATTTTACCAAAATAATTTATATTTTTAAAATTTATTCCCAAAATATCAAATTGGCAAAAGTTATTCCGAAAAAACCTTAATTGCGTTTTTGAAAAAAAACGTAGTTCACAATGCATTTTACAGAGAAACGCAAACTACGTTTTACAAAGAAACGCAATCTAAGATTGCACTTCTCTATAAAACACAGTCAAGGACTGCGTTTTTTCCCAATTATAAAACAAGCCCCCCTTCCCTTGCTTCTCCCACTCCCCCGGTTTTCTCCTTCTCCCACAATTTTGGCCTCACTCTTTTTCCTTCCTTGCATTCTCTTCTCCCTCACTCACTCTCTAACTTCACTCTTTTTTCTCCCTCACTCTCTGCCTTCTCTTCTCCCTCACTCACTCTCTAATTTCACTCTTTTTTCTCCCTTACTCTCTGCCTTCTCTTCTCCCTCACTGTCTCAGGTAACTTGTTTAAGTACAAAAGTTGTACACATTACTATTTTTTTTAATATATAATTACTTTGTAATGTAGTTTAAAGATCACTAATATTATAATTAATTCTAATGTAGTGATTTTCGTTAGTTCGGTCACTCCGACAAAGACCAATACTACGACAGTCATCTTATTGTTTGGTAAACTCTTATAAAATTTACTTATCTTGTTTGTCTTGTTTATGTGTACAATAGAAATAATTGTTAAATTTATTTTTACGAAATTATTGTAAAAATAAAAAATTTATTTACAAGTAAGAAAATATATTTGGAAGAG
Source organism: Euryodendron excelsum (assembly GCA_033060915.1). NCBI lineage: Eukaryota > Viridiplantae > Streptophyta > Magnoliopsida > Ericales > Pentaphylacaceae > Euryodendron > Euryodendron excelsum. The sequence continues at coordinate 19,787,728 of CM065397.1, forward strand.
ACATAGTAAAAATTAATTGAAAAAAAATGTATTGGTGAAAAAAATTATTAAAATAGGAAATTTATTGAAATATGTAGTATGCCTTTTAATTTCGTTTTACAAAATAGATTTATGAAATAATATATAAAAAAATACCAACAATATTGAAAAAATAGAAAATTTATTTACAAAATTGTTGTAAAAATACAAAATTTATTTACAAGTAAATTTTATTTACGAAATTATTTAAAAAACACATAATTATCGTTAGGTATGTATGCTGAAAAAATAAGACATTTATTGAAAAAATAAGACATTGATTTAGGAAATTTATAGAAAAAATAGAAAAATGATTTAAAAAATTATGGAAAAAATATAAACTATATTTATGAAATTATTAAAAAATAAAAAATTTATTTAAAAATTAATTGTAAAATACAAAATTTATTTACAAGTAAATAAATATTATATATGAATTTATTGTAAAAAGACATAATTATCTCAAAAATACAAAATTTATAGTAAAAATAAAAAATTTATTGAAAAAATAAGACATTGATTTAAGAAATTTATAGAAAAAAATAGAAAAATGATTTAAAAAATTGTTGAAAAAATATAAAATATATTTATGAATTTATGGAAAAAAATACGAAATTTATTTACAAAGTTATTGTAAAATAAAAAATTTGTTTACAAGTAAATAAATATTATTTAAGAATTTATTGTAAAAACACATATTTTATTGTAAAATATAATAATTTATTGAAAAATAAGTAATTGATTTACAAATTATTAAAAATATATAAAATACATTTATGAAATTGTTGAAAAAAAAGAATTTATTTACAAAGTTATTGTAAAATACAAAAATTTTTTACATGTAAAATAAATATTATTTATGAATTTATTGTAAAAACACATAATAATCTAAAATAATACAGAATTTATAGTAAAAATACAAAATTTATTGAAAAAATAAGACATTGATTTATGAAATTTATATAGAAAAAATAGAAAATTGATTTACAAAATTATTGAAAAAATATAAAATATATTTACGTAATTATTGAAAAATTAAAAAATTGTAAAATATAATTATTGTAAAATACAAAATTTTTTTACAACAAAATAAATATTATTTAAGAATTTATTGTAAAAACACAAAATTATTGTAAAAATAAAAATATTTATTGAAAAAATAAGTAATTGACTAAAAAAATTTATTAAAAAAAATATAAAATTAATTTGCAAAATTTTTGAAAAAATATGAAATATATTTATGAAATTATTAAAAAAACAAAATTTATTTACAAAGTTATTGTAAAAAAAAAAAAAAAAATTTCAAGTAAATAAATATTATTTACGAATTTATGGTAAAAGCACATAATTATCTAAAAACTACAAAATTTATAGTAAAAATACAATATTTATTGAAAAAATAAGACATTCATTTATGAAAGTTATAGAAAAAATAGAAAAATGATTTACAAAATCATTGAAAAAATATAAAATATATTTATGAAATTATTGAAAAGTTATTTGCTAAATTTACTAAATTTATTTGCAAAGTTATTGTAAAATACAAAAATTTTTTACAAGTAAATAAATATTATTTACGAATTTATTGTAAAAACAAAAAAATTATTGTAAAAATACAAAATTTATTAAAAAATAAGAAATTGATTTATGAAATTTATAGAAAAAATAAAAAATTGGTTTACGAAATTATTGATAGCAGGACACAAAAATGGATGAGACAGTGGCAATGATGTATTGAGGTGGGGAAATAATGAAATATCGTAATAAAAAGATAGTGTACAACATAGAGTGCCAGACATGTTGCAGTATACTGTTACAATGCAAACTGTCTGAATTAGAAGCAATGATCATGCCCCTAGTTGTCAAGGATGGAGAAAATATAACGATAAAAATAATATGCAGATTTCCATACAGTAATGAAGGAGTCTCAATCATATATAAGAAACTGCCAATCAATGATGACTGAACATTACAAATTGCTTTACGGCTACCATAGAAAAATTCGTGATTGCAATACATCAAGCTTTACATTGAAGTAAAGAATGCACTAGTAGCTATGGACCTTGTAGCGGATCGAATGTGGGGTGACATTCTGAGGTATGGTAGAATGCTAGCGAATTAGGAAAATACGTCAACATCGTGGAATTTCTCAACAATGTTGACATTAGGGCAGGACACTGTAGGTCACACTGTGCCATATTCACATTAAATGGACCAACATGGTGATTCATTTCAGATGCGCAACACACAACAAAGTCGTCGCCATGGTTCATTCGCGGATGGTGGCATTGGGTTGAGTAGTATGTCAACAACTCAGCCTACAATGGGATATAGTGATGATATGAAAGCAGTGTAGCATATGGTTGAATCAGGCCGCCGATTCATGCCTAGAGATTTTGATTTGAATGTAAGGTTTCCAGGTACACAGTCGGAACAATCAGGTGAAGATGTAGATGTCGCTCTGATGAACGATTCCGATGATGATGTTCAACAACAACAGGAGATCTCGGTTCCTTACTTCACTACATTGCCGGAGGGCTATGATGCAAAGGTACCTGGCAGGAATGAGTTTCGCCGTGGGTCTGTATAGGATAGGGACAACCCTAATTTTCAACTAGGAATGCTGTTCAATGATAAGGTTGCTTTGAAAAATGCATGCAAGGCATATCACTTGCACAACAACAAGGAATACTTGGTTGTCGACGCAACTAAGAAACTGTGAAAAGTTAAGTGTGCACACAACTACCCTTGGATGCTTCGTGCTTTCGAAAAAAAGCATGCGATGTGGGAGGTTACACAATACCCTAGCTCTCATACCTGCTTGTACGGGATGCCAAACATGAGCCATTGTAATCTAGACCTTAACTTCATATCGCACGTTATCATGGCACAAGTCGCTGTGAGTTTAACTTTTATGTATACTTAGTCACAATAATTCATTAGTTTGTCATATAAGCACTTCCTCTAATGTACTTAAACTGTGTTGTTTTTGTACAGAAATATCTAGACTGGAAGATCGCGTCGATAATTGAAGATATGAAAACACATCACCACCACTCGGTGTCATACAAGAAAGTATGGCAAGCAAGAACAAAAGCCACAGAGATGATATTCGAGAATTGGAAAGAGTCATTCTTTAAGCTTTCTAGATATCTGTTGACATTGTAGTCAAGAAACCCCAGAACTATACAAATTTTATAGACCTTCTTCTCAAGACGTAGGTCATCTAGTCGAGTTTAATAGAGTATTTTGGGCATTTGGCCCATGTATTGATGGTTTCAAACATAGTCTGCCGGTCATATCAGTTAATGGCACCCACCATTACAGGAAATACAAGGGTGTTATGCTTATTGGTGTCGGGGTCACTGCGAGGGGTACAACTTTCCCTCTTGCTTTTTCCATTGTCGAGGTTGAAGACACCTGTAATTAGTCGTGGTTCATACATTTGGTGAGACACTGTGTTATCCCTGCCAGGGAACGGGTGACCATAATTTCAAATCACAACCAAGGCCTGTTAAATGCCATTAATCGAGAATGGGAACATCCAAGGGATGATCAAACCCCTGGTTTTCACAGATACTACCTTTGAGACTTTCGCAGTAACTATCATAAGAATTACAACATGATAAAGGTGGATGACTTAGTATGGGCTGCTAGCACAGCTCATCAAGTGCGAAAGTTCAACAAAATAATGGATAAAATATAAAAAAGAAGTGAACTATGTTATATTCAATTAATGGGGGAGGATGCTACTAAGTGGACATTGGCTTACAATGGTGGATTTTATTGGGGGATCGTCACAATCAACAATTCCGAGGGGTACAATGGTGCCAAAGTAGGTGCACGTAATTTGCCCATCATAGCATGTGTGCAGGTAACTTACTACCGTCTTGTTGAGAGTTTCATTGCATGACGCCGTGAATACAATATGATATCAACAATGGCCATCGTTTCTCTATAGAAGTGCGAAAAAAATTTGAGGATTGGAACAAAATCGCAGTCGAGCATCGTGTCATAGTTTTTAATTGGTAATATATGTTTCTATTACAGCTGTCGTTACATTGCTATTGTAATGGCGTTCGGCTTATCTTACGACATTTTCTTATATGTTGTATAGGGACAGTGTGTCTGTGGAAGTGGCGACCGGCAAAAGGGGGAGTAAAGTGGTAAAACATAAATCGTGGAACTTTACCCGCTAAGCTGTTCATACGGCAAATGGGTTATATACCACCTCCCTTACTCGCACATGTTTACTGCTGCTGTAAATACCGAAAAAGGACATTGGTTTCTATTTAACACATACTATATGATGGAAAAGTATGTATTTGTGTACGCGGTTTCGCTTGTGCCAATATTGGCAAATGATTACTGGCCACGTTATGAAGGGCCTACTGTTCTCCCAAACACTAATCGCAAACATCTAGTTCGAAAAGGCAGGCTGAACACAGCAAAATTCCTAACGAAATGGATGAATTGAGGCAATAAACAGATGTTCCATTGTAGTATATCCAAGGAGCCTGGTCATAACATACGTCGATGTCCAAGAAGAATAGCAAAACATTAGGGGGTAGTTTATATGTTTTGTGTAAACGTGCCATTGTAGCGTGTACTATTCTATTAGTCTATTTGTTATATGTATTGTAGTTTGTGATGCTTAATTTTAATCTGTTTGTATTTAAGAAAACATATTACAATCTTAAATTAAATATTAGTCTATATGTTTAATGTATTGTAATATTTGATGTAGATGACTTTATATTTTTTTATGCATTACACTTGGACGCACATGTTTGTGGATGAGTTTCTTTCATTATACAGATTACCAGATCTATCATCTAGTATGGCATCGCAACAGTAAGATAGTGGACCGGCCGACACTAGTGTACTTACCTTATAGGCCAGTCATCGTTCACAGACCGTGTGGGACCAGGGGGTATGTTTTATAGTACTTGTACGTATTTCACATCGAAAGTTTATACATGAAAATTTGTTGACAATTACTATCATCTCATAATGTAATGTTTATGTTTTTGTTTGACTGACAAGTTATTCAGCCTATGAATTGACGTCGAGGGGACACGGGTTTATTCACTGATGACATACACCCCCATATTATACGTTATCTGATTAAAGCTAGCTTCTACGGTGTTTACTGTGTGAGTCGAATACAGTACGATCATGCTCTGCTCACCGCCCTGGTCGACAGATGGCACCAGGAGACTCACAATTTCCATTTGCCTATTGGGGAGGCCACCATTACTTTACAGGATGTGTCAATTATATACAGGCTTCTGGTTGATGGGATGGCTGTTATAGGTTCCCCCTATACGGTCTCACCAAAGGGTTGGACCTCTATTTTTATGCAGTATTTAGGTGTTGCCCTTAGCATTTCAAAGACAATTTTTTGAAGATCAAGTGGTTATCTCAGAGGTTTGGGGCACTTGCAGATGATGCTGATGAAGTCACAATACAGTGTCATGCTAGAGCATTTAGACTCACACTTATTGCTTGGGGTCATAATGCCAGATCACTCTGATACCCTAGTGAAGCCTATGTACTTACCATTACTAGCAGACTTCGATGTTTGTGGTGGATACAGCTGGGGTAGTACAGTTCTTACATTGTTATACAGGGGGTTGTGTCGCACCGTATATAATACCAATTCTGAGATTGTAGGCCCCTTGGCATTACTCCAGGTACCCACAATATTTTTGTTTGTATGTTTTTCTTACATTTCAACCATTATATGACATTATTATCACATTCTATCTTTGATGAATCAGATTTGGGCATGGCAAAGATCCCTTGGATGTCGCCTAGGCGGACGGCAATAGCTAATACAGCTTCACAAAAGCCGTTGTTTATTGGCGCAGTATAGTTTCCCTCTGGACCATTGGGGGGTAGTGGCATGATGATTTCCTCTTGACTGACGTCTCCACCCATGTCCTCACTGTTTACCAAAACAAGATGGATAGACTTCGACCACAGGATGTGAGTTCTAAATTAAAATTATGTATTTACATCCATCTAAATATGTTACACTGTACGTTACAATTGATTGGACTCCATAATTTACATCCATCTAAATGTTTATTGTTCAGTTTGTTTGGACTTCATACGAGGCCCATATGGATTCTTTGCCACCCTACTACCGTCTTGGGAGTGACAGTTGGAGGGCATCAGTCCCTTTTGTGTTTTGTGACGTTGTTGAGTTCCATCTACCGAAGTGAGTTATGTGATAGTTTGGGATGAGACAATATATACTCGAGCCCATGAACACAGGGAGGAATTTGCATAAGTTGGATTGCAGGGGGAAGAGCACAACAGATTGGAGTCTCTATCACCACCAGTATATCATAGAATAGGGACATAGGAAGGATCGTGTTGTTGATGGCGAGATTTCTTGTACACCTATGGCATACAACGATCCTTACATGATATGGTATAGAAGCATCACTCACCTACATATTGGGAATCCTGCCGTACGCACTCAAAGAGGGTACTCAGGGGTTGGAGGCACATTAGATACGATGGTATGTTCATTTAAAATGTAAATTAACAACATTTTATATGAAAATCGTATTAAATGGCTTGATTGTATTTTCAAGCACAGGCATGGATAGAGCTGTACAACTTAGGAGACCGCGCTATTTTCTGCTTTCCTAGTAGTGACGCATTGGAGAACGTATATGAGATACATGATCGTGTCATGGTTGCTTTATCCATCCTAGGCGAGTCACAGCGTGTCCCACACCACTGACAGCCTTCCCACGAGGCCGACCCTTCTTTTGCCCCTTCATCCTCTGTGTCATACGGCATGTAGCCTCCTGCCACCTTCGAATGCCGATCCACCTCTGCGATACCTTCTTCTATGCATGGTGGGTATAGTGCAGGGTACATCACTCCTACATTTTATTACCATCCTAGTTAGAGTTTCGGCACATCAGCACAAGGGTCTTCCTTTCCTACAGAGGCATACTTTAGAAGACATGATCGTTGGCCAGCTTGCAATATGTCTCCAATTTTTTTTTTAGGGTGACGCAGGTCATAGTTACGATCCATTTGTAGGTGATAGTTCTGGTTATAGGGACCATGATATTCAGAATGGATATGTTGCTTCGACTTATGGTGCTAGGCCGTTACAGGTGACACAAGTACCCGGAGTCTATCCACCACAGGTGTATAGTCCTCATGTTGATGTTGCGGGTACCCATGACACAGATGATGATGGGGGAGCACAAGTTGCTCAGGATGAGCAGCACAATGTGGGTCTTTGTAGAGGACAGAGAAACAAATGGAGTTGAAGATGTTATACTGGGAGCCATTTTTAGACTTTTGCACTATAAAAGATATTTTTATATGTATGCATATGTGGCATCATTTTTATTTGCATGTATTATTTATCATATTCTTCCATTTTTAGACGGAGTCTATTATCATCATTTCGATCATTATTGGGTATGAGTGGATCATTAATGAGTTTTTTAAACCAAAATAAGTTATATTTTTAAATTTATTTCCCAAATATCAAATTGGCAAACTTCATTCCTAAAATTTATTCCCTAAAATGTCAGGCGGGCCAATGGCCACCTAAAAATTGGGCCAGGCTAGCGGGCCGACAAGGTTAGGGCTATGGTTAGCTAGGGATAGGGTTAGTGTTAAGGTTAAGGTTATGGCTAGGGTTAGGCTAGGAATAGGGTTAGGGTTACGGTTATGGTTACAATTCCAGTTAGGGTTACAGTTACAGTTACAATTATGATTAGGGCTACGATTAGGGTTATGGTTAGGGTTAGGGCTAGAGTGAGGGTTACGGTTAAGATTAGGGTTAGGGCTAGGGTTAGGCTAGGGATAGGGTTAGGTTTAGGGTTACGGTTACGGTTACGATTACAGTTAGGGCTAAGATTAGGGTTACGGTTACTGTTAGGGCTAGAGTGAGGGTTAGGGTTAAGGCTAGGGCGATTGTCATTATTTCGAAAAGTGTGTTATGTACAAAATTTTCAAATTGTATTATCGATTGGCAATAATTTAATGTCATCAACGATGTATTTCATTATGACTTTTCAAACTATGGGCACAATTTGAGAGTTGAAGTTTCTCCCATGTATGGGAGGTATTTATAAAGGACAACACAAAAATCCTTAAGCCTTCATATGAACGATTTTACTCCTACCTTGTCCTTACTAAGGACCTTGACGTGAGTCAATTTTCATGTTTGAAACCCAATAAATTATATTAATGTCATGTTTGAATCCTTCATGTGAAGTCATTAATATTGTGATCCCAAATTACCTATATAATGTTGTGATTACGTGACGAAGTGCTAAACCATACCTCCATAGATGCTGAAGCGAAAAGCTAATGATGGGGCATTGTCGAGTTGTTCAATTCCAAGTGCCGATATTGATGAATACCAAACCTCAATCTTTCATATGGTGCATACATACACAGATCCAAACAGTAACAAATGGTAAGGCCGAAAGCGTTGTTTTCTCAACAAATCTATCTTAATGCATGATACAATAGGTCCTGTTAGTCACATCTTCATTAGCGATGCAAGCTTACAATAACCCCGCAGGGTCACCATCGACGAAAAGAAGTTACCGTGGAAAGACTTATTCGATAAATAGTGTGAACAAGAAATGTATTGCAGACAGCATGGCCTCCGTGTTCCAAAGGCCTAATTAGCTAAGTTGTTTGGCAAGAGATTACCTCGCAGTGAGGTCATAAAAATGCTCGAACGCAAGATTGATCAAATACAACAAAGGTTGGATAGATACCATCTAACGGAGAATACGAAGATACAATGTGTTAATCCGACACAACGAATATTAAAAATTATTGAAGATCCATTGATGGTTTCTAACTTCGAAATTTCAGACTTCTTACAAGAAAAAGGCGATGATGATTTTGTTAACTATCTACCTAGTAGTCTTTGTATTGGTGGCAAACCACTGTGTTATTATAAACATGGTCCATAAAACTTGCTTTGGCTTCTAGGGTTAAGGCTCCAATTAAGGCATTGGTGCCTCTGGTCTACTACAGTTAGGATTTTGGTTACTAAGAATGTTGTACGACATTCCACTACAAACGTGATCTTAATAAATGTTTTCAAATTAATATTTTTCATTAATTATTAAAAACATGTTCTTAATGGAAATCATTGTTAAAATAATTAATGAATTCTTTCAATAATTTACGAATTGTTTAAATAATTGTTAAAATAATTTTATGTTAAATTCATAAAAAAATAGTAAAAATTAAAAATAGAAAATAATTTAAACAATGCGTAAAAAGTAGAAAATAATTTAAAATTAGTTTTGCATGTTTATAAACATATATATAAATTATGTTTAGTAATTTCGTTTTTAGAAATAAATAAGAACTAGATAAACAATTTTTTTATTAATAAATCAATTTGTAAAAGAAATTAAAAATTAGTATTTTCATAATTATTAACAACATGTTCTTAATGGAAATAAATTTATGTTAAATTTGTAAAAATTAGTAAATAATTTATAATAAGTAAAATTTAAAAATATTTTAATTTAAATTAATAAATTATCATCACGAATTTAACATAAATGGATGAGAAAAATTATTTAAACAATGATTTTAACAATTCGTAAAAAGTAGAAAATAATTTAAAATTAGTTTTGCAAGTTTATAAGCATATATATAAATTATATTTAGTAATTTTGCATTTAGAAATAAATAAGAATTAGATAAATTATTTATTTATTAAAAACGCAATTTGTAGAAACAAAATTAAAAATTTTTATTTTCATAATTATTAACAACATGTTCTTAATGGAAATAAAATTATGTTAAATTCATAAAAATTAGTAAATAATTTATGTAAGTGGGATTTCTGGGAAGGCTTGGCCGATCACTCGAGCCAATGTCAGTTAGTATCCAACCTATTGTAAAGAGACAACGGAGTTAAAATGGGTTGACCCTCTTTGGACTGATTACACTCCGACGGTCAAGTTAGCAATCTTCACCGAGAATGGAGTAAAATTCATAAGTGTATATGGCTTAGTTGGGTTGATCATACCTTACTTTCTTAAAGCTTTGGTATTTATAGTGCGGCACTCTCTGTTGAGCCTACTCTGTTAATCATGACTTACTGCACAGGTCTATGCCGGTTAAAGTTGGCTGATTGGACATAATTTCTCCTACATCGCCATGCTCGAGCTTGATTGACTAGACGTGAGCACTGTCATTTGTGTGCAGCGCCTCCTCCGTATTGAATGCAGGTCTGTTTTTTATTAAATGCTTTGACCATCCGCATGATTATATTCGTAAGTTGGGCAGAGAGGGCCTTAGCTCGTAAACTGGTTCAGTACCAGATTCTTGTGTTCCTTTGGCTGACCTGTCCTTCCTGGTATAGGACCAAGTTTTTAGATTTGATTTTAATGACCTTCATTTGCCGACTTGGTCATAAATGATCCAGGACCAGATTTTTACATTTGGTTTTCTGTGACCTTCATTGGCCGACCTGATCATAAATGATCCAGGACCAGGTTTTTACACCTGATTTTTTGTGACCTTCATTGACCGACTTGGTTATAAATGATCCAGGACCACCTTTCACACCTAGTTTTTTTTTGTCTTCCTTCAATACTTTCTCAAATTTTTTAACTAGCTTCTAATTTTCATTGATTTGTGCAAAGATTACATATTTGTTGAAGGATGTTGCATTCTTCTAGGGACAAACTACAAGCAGATACTTCCTTTAAAAATAAGAAGGGCCTATTGGTAGAATTTCCTAATATTATTTGCATCCCAAGGTCGGGGTCGTTGTTGCGTTTCTTTGATAGTGTCCAATCGATATGCCCTCACGCTGACTTGGGACGTAATTTAGTAGAAACCTTCCCAGTTGGGGCCTAATTTCCCGTCCGTTTGATGTTGCGTGTTGCATATTTTCCGGTGATCTGACTCACGACTGAGCTGGGAATTTGTCTGAGTATATCATGATTTCTAGTATTTTAGCAATAGCTTAGCACAACCCACTCTACACAGCAGCGAGCCCATCGTGTACGAGGAATACAGCAGAAGTTGAGTTCTGATCTTTGTTTTCGGGATTAAACTAGTAATCGACTGCTCTTCCTAATCACGTAGAGCAGCTCAATTCTAAGATCATGACATTACGTGTATGGTGAATATTTATTATTGATGGAATAGCTTAGCACAACAGTTTTTTTTGGTAGTCAAACCCTGCCACTATAGCAGTAAGTAAGGGCCTTGTATTCTGGATCTTTGTTTGAAGTAATGAACTCTAGCTTAATGACCTGCTCTAATGCCATACCGTCTAAGAATTATCCCTGAATTTGCCCCCTAATTATTGGATGCTTTATCAGCGAATGGCCTCCCATGATCACCTTTGTTCCAAAGGTGCAGGGAGAGGTCTTCATGTTGCGTATAAAAAATTGGGGTTGGATTGGTTTCCTGTGGAAGTTCAACAGAAAGTTCGGCAATAAAGTCAGTCAATACCTAGCCTTTTACTGCCGCTCGAGGATTGAAACTTGATGTCAAATTCTCCCAGCTAAACCACATGCTCCAAAACTGCGAGGTAAAGGAAGAGCTCTTCATTCTTTTATCGCACATGTCGTAAGGAAGCATTGCTAGGCAGCAACTTGGTCCCCTCTTATCTCTTGCACCCCCTCTAGGGAGGGGAATCGAATCATTTGGTGGTAGGAGGATGGGATAGCTTTCATGAGGTGCAACCATGTTCGGCCCATGATTGCATTATATAGGGATGGCATGTTGACCCCCAGGAATTCTGTTTGTAGAGTAATCCCTCCTGTCGTGACAAGGATAGTTACCTTTCCAAGTGGCCGAACTAGATCAGAGCTAAACCCGATCAATGGATTGAGCGAAGGCTGGAGGTCAGCATCTTTCAGCTCTAGCTTCTTGAACATGTCATAGTACATTACTTCGGAGGAGCTCCCCTGGTCAACGAGCAGCCTTTTCACGTCACAACCTACCATGCGTAGGGTTACGACCATTGCATCATTATGGGGAGATTGAACTCCCATGAGATCTTCGTCAATAAAGGTTATAGCTGCAGTATCATCGCCGACCCTGACTTTTTTCGAAGGGGGGCCTATCTGCATCACCTCCCTCAGACGCACGGCCTTTTGAATATCAACCCAGTATTCGTGCAGCTTGATAGCTTCTAATTCCTCTAATCCATGCAGCACGTTGACCACCGGGATTGGTTTAGCTCGGTCTTCTTTCTGCGAGGGGGCCTCCAGCCTTGGCTGCTCGGCCTCCCGTTTCGTCTTTTCTCTATCAATATACTGGTCAAGATGCCCAGCCTTCACTAAATCTTCAAGGTGATTTTTTAAATGTCAGCAATTTGTCGTTTGATGCCCCCTCTCCTTGTTATAGGAGCAAAACTTCCCTTGGTCTTGGTCTGTAGGGTCTCCTCCCAACTTCGGAGGCCATTTGAAGAATGGCTTTGTCGCGCTCAGATTTTTCGCACTTGAGGATTATACACACAAGCGGGAAAAATATTGTACTCTCTCATTTGAACTCACCCTCCTAGAAGAATGAGTGCGACTAGGTTTGAATTGAAAATTGATTTGAATAAAGGGCTGTTAAAAAACAATTTGGAGTCGCCGCCTAACTTAATTAAGGTAAGTTAGGTCACCTAAAAACTAAGCACAATCCAAATATTACACTTAGGGTTTTTGAAAATGATTTTGAAAATACTTTCTCAAGAGAGGGTTTTTAAGAAAACAGGTTATTTAGCAATCTTTAGAAAATATTTAAGTCCTTTTTTTTAAAAAAAAATAACTCCATTTTGGTCTTTCAAAAATAGTGTTCTAAGTTCGGAGGTTGGTTACGTGTAGGGAAGACGCACTAAGCCATCACCCTACCCCGCCCTTGCGGTACCTACATGTTTATGTTGAGTCAATACCTTGATTTTGATGATAAAAAAACATGGTTAAATGATCTAATAATTCTACCTAGTGTGCAGATGAATTATTAATTAGATCTTGACTTGAAGCTTATCATAATAGAGGATTTATGATGAAAAGCATGATGAAGTGATGTATTCTACAAAGGTGATATTATAAGAAGAAAAAGAAATCTCAAGTTGATGAAAATCCTAGATTGAAGATTGATAAGCCTGAAAGAATAGCATATTCAACAATGGTGATTTTATAAGGGAATGAAGATGATGGATATCATGAAGAAGAATGAAAATGATCAAAGTCTTGATTTAAAAGATTGAAGACTTTGAGTACTTGAAAATATCTTACAAGAATGGAAAAAGGAGAGACCAACTCAAAAACATAAAAGCTTTCTTGATAGATGTAAAGATGTCTTGAAGACATGGAAGGAATCACAAGATTTGGAAAGCTTTCTTGAGTTGTTGAAGTCCATGGAGAAGCCATGTTGATTGAAGAAATGAAGATTCTAAGTCATGGAAGCTCTCTTGAAGATATTGAAGAAGACTTGAATCAATGGATGAAGCTATGATAATGGAAGAGCTCTACAAGTGATGAAAATGAAGAAAACTCACCTTGAATGGATTGAAGATGTTCTTGGAGTCATCTAATCTTGAAGAAGTGTTTGCAAGCTTTAAAAAGCCTATTTAGATGATCCTTGAAGAGATTGGAAGCTTTGAAAAAGAATGAAGAAAAGTTGCAAAAATATGGGTTTTTGGAAAAAGGGTCGACCCCTCAAGCAAAAAGAGCCGACTCATTCGAACAGAGCCTTGGAATTCTGCTGGAAGCTTAAAAGAGTCGACTCCTGGCCAAAAAGAGTCGACTCATTGCAATAGAGAACAAACAATTCTGCAGACTGCTGAAAAGAGTCGACTCCTGGGACAAAAGAGTCGACTCATTTGGACAGAAACTTGAAAAATCTGCTGAAATGCAAAAAGAGTCGACTCATTGTGAAAAGAGTCGACCCCTAGACCGTAACGGCTAGTTTTCTGACAGACGGTATGGGCAAAAATGCAACCAAATCTTTTCCCATACTTCTCCAACGGCTAGAATCGATCCATACCTATATATATGAGATACATACAGCTTCAAAGAAGAAGAAGAGAGCAATCATACCATTCATATCAAGTGCTTGAAGCTGAAAATCACCTGTACCTCACTGCCATATATTTTTGCTGAGTGTTTAAAGTTATCCATTGAGTTGTATTCATTTGTATTCTCACTAGGAGAGTCACTCTTTGTATAATCTTCATTCATTCTTAGTTGGGTGGGTTTGTAACCTTGTAAGTTTGAGTGTTCTTGGGAAAAACACTTGTAAGTTTAAGAGAAGCTTGGACAAAATCTCTTGGGTTTTGTAAGCTTGGGAAGAAGCTTTTGTAAGAGTGAGCTGGGCACTCGTGGCACAACCAGCGGCTGTGTAAGGAGTATTGCATAGTGGAATTCCTTCGAAAGGATCGAAGAAGAGAGGACGTAGGCAAGGTTGGCCGAACCTCTATAAATCTGGTGCATATTTCTTCTGCCTCTGTTTTGCTTACTTGCTCATTATGCATGCTTGCAAATACTTGCTTTAATGTACACTTCATTTGCTTGATACATATACTTTGATTATTTGTTACTAAAATACATAAACGATTTTTTAGTTGAAACTCTTGTTAAAAATTCTATAAAACCCAATTCACCTCCCCTCTTGGGTTGCCTACTTGGGCCAACAGTTTATTCACCCTAGATTCACCTATTAATGTCTTCGATTAATATATGTCCAAAACTATCCACTTTAGAAAAGAACTTTAAAAGATATTTACATGATGCATTATATACAAGTGCAAGAAAAAGATTTGATTTAGAAATAGATTTGAAAAGACTTGATTTGAAATTGGATTTGGAAAGATGAGTTGAGTTTTGAAAGAAGAGTTTTAGAAATTGGAAATAGAGATTTGGAAATAGAAATTTAAAATAGATCATGGAAATGGAAGCTTGAAAATAATTATGGAAGTGGAGATTTGAAAAAAGTTATGACCGCACCCATGAGGGTTGCCTACGTATCTCTTTTGAGGAATTAGGTCAGTCGTAGTTCGGGCAAGAGTTCGATTAAAGATAGAAGATTTTGATTGGAGAAAGAAATTGAATTGGAATTTGGATTGAAAAATTGAGAGATTAAATTTTGATTAGAAGATTTGAAAAAATTGGTTTTGGAAAGCTATGTTTTAAGAAACCTAGTCTTAGGAAAAGTGAAACTTAAGAAAGACTTGAGATTTAAGAAAGATTTGACTCGGCTTTGAAAGATTTTAGAAAAGATTTGACTCGAATGTTGGACTTAGAAGATTAGGGAAAGATCGGATTTAGGAAAGATTCGAATTAGGAAAGTTCCGTTCTAAGAAAGTCTCATTTTAGGAAAGATTTCAAATTAGGAAAGGTTCTTTTTAGGAAAGTTCGAGTTAAAAAGTTTCGTTTTAAGAAAGTTTTGAATTAGGAAAGTTTCAAATTATGAAAGAATTAAAATTGGAAAGTTTCAAAATTGGAAATTTTGAATTTAGAATGCTTTAACTTAAGAAAGTTTCGGATTTGGAAAGGTTTGAAATTTAGAAAGTTTAGAATTTTAGAAAGATTCGAAATTTGAGTTTTAAAAATTCTTGGAATTAGGAAAGGGTTGAGTTTAAGAAAGATTTGAAAATTTAGAATTTGAAAAGTTAAGATTTGGAAAAGTATGGAATTAGGAAGGGGTGAAATTAGGGAAAATTTAGATTAGGAAAGATTTAAAAGTTTAAGTTTTGAAAACTTAAGGTTTAGGAAAGTATGAGATTAGGAAGGATTGGATTAGGAAAGATTTGGATTTTGTTCCTAAGAAAAAGTATTTTGATTTTGTTTTGAAAAATGGAGGATTGGATCTAGTTTCCTAAATGGGAGATTGGATTTGGTGTCCTAAAGGAAAGATTAGATTTGACATGGATTTGGAAGGTGAAGCTTTTTAGAAATCTTAGATTTGGAAGGCTAAAGTTTGATATAGAAAATAGGTTTTGAAAATATATGATTTTGATGTAAAAAAGGAGATTTTGGAAACCTAAGTTTTGAAGCAAGATTGGAAATCATGTTTTAGGCAAGAAAATTAAGGTTTCCTAATCATTGGCTCTAGGATTAACTTGGGCTCCAAGGAAAGAGATTTTGGAAAGTCAGTTTTTGAAAGAGATCTTAGAAAGGAGTTTTTAGAAAGTGATTTTGAAAAGAGAGTTTAGGAAGTGTTTCTAGAAAGTGAATTTTAAAGAGAGCTTTTTTGGAAAGAAGTTTGAAAAGAAGTTTTGAAAAATAAATTTTTGAAGAGAGTTCTTAGAAAACAATTTTGGAAAGGAGATTGGAGAGAGTTTTTAGAAAGTATGTTCGAAAAGAGATTTTGAAGAAGATTTTAAAAAGAAGAGATTTTTGGAGAGGGATTTAAAAAGAGGTTTTGGAAAGTCCATACAAATATTTCACTTTCCTAAAACGATTCTAACCACAAAAAGATTAGAACCATTCTAGGATTGTGGTTTGAAAACAATAATGATTTGAAAATATGGACCATATTAGTCACTTTAAATGTAACACTGTCCTAAAATAACCCTAACCATGGAAATACTAGAATCACCTTAGGATTGTGATTTTGAAAACAAGTTTTGAAGAAGAAAATTTTAATGTAAGTTTAAAAACAAGTTTGAAAACAAATTTTGGAGAGATGCAAGATCATGGTATGCACAATGCAAGTTTGGGTTGTGAACATACAAGGTTAAAGGTTTCACCACATACTCAAGGGGGCCGAACCCACATAGTTTCTGGTTAGACTAAGAGAAAGCCCCCGACATGGGGACCTTCAATAGCCTAATCCTACACATGGACTGGGAAGTCCCTTGTTTTAAGCATGCAAGAAGGGGGGGGGAAGAAAAGATGGAGGATTAAAATAGAAAAAAATCCAAGTGGGTTCGAAGAGAGAAGAGAGAGGGGGAAGATGCGTAAACTTAAATAGAGAGCCTACCTTGTGTCTTCTTTTATTTGCTCGGTTTTATTCACTTTGTTCTTCTTGCTTTGCTTTGGTCTTCGCCTTGATCTTCAACAGCTTGCTTGGATCTTCGGAAACTTTAGAGTTGCAGCACTTCAAGTCTTCATTGGAGGCTTTGGAGGCTAGTGTAGGAGTGTATAGGGGTGTATGTGAGTGTATGGGGGTTAGGGTTTGTGTATGGAGGCTAGGGTTTTGGAAAACCTAAAGAAGACTAGGGTTTAGGGAGACTACGAGCTCTGTATATCAAAGAGGAGAGTTTTTAGACTGAGTTTGTGGACCTTTTTCACGCTGAAGGAGGCTCTATATTTATAGAGAGAAGAATGACCAAGCGCCTGTTATAGTGGGGCTAGGCAAAAAATCCTTTTGGAGCCACCCCCCAAGCCAAAATTTGGCTTAGCGCCACCAGCCACTTAGGAAAGTTTTAAAGTCGGCAAGCAAGGTATTTTCAGAAGATTTGGGCGCCTGTACTTGTGACTACCATGCAATTTTTAGCCTGACTTCACTAGAAGTGGCTCTAAAATGTCCGGGAATGATTTGAAAGTCTGAAAATGGCTCGAAAGGCCAGAAAGGGACAAGAACCCTTAGAACAGCGTCTCGAGGGTAGTAGACTTGAAAAATGATGACAGGATTGTCAGAGGGGTTGACCGGGCCATTAGGGGCAAAACGGTCAATCGGACTGGAAAGCTACCGGGATGGACTCGGAATGTCCCGGAAAAAGATTCGAGATTTAGAAATATTACTTAGAATGTCCCAGGAGGTTATCGGTTTGATACCCAGAGCCGGTGTGGTTAGAAAAGGAAAACGGCCCACCATGGACAAAACGGTCATTTTGCACCAAGTTTGCCGGAACTGACTCGAAATAATCCAGAAATGTATCATAAAGCTGGGGATACTATCAGAAATATCCCCGAGAGGTTACCAGTTTGATACCCAGAGCCAGTGTGGTTCTCGGGGCGCTCGGATGCCTAGGGGCAAAATAGTCATCTTGATCGAAAAGTCTCAGAATTGGCCCGAAACTGATTAGAAGGCACCTAATCATGCTAGACTGTCTTTAAGACAATCTTAGAAAGGTGGAATTACCGTTCTGAGGACTTAGTTACTTTCTCAAGAACGTGCCGGGAAATGGCCTTAAGGGCAGTTTAGTCATTTTTTACCAAAGTGGGCTAGCAGGCAGTGGTGTTGACTTGGGTTTTGAGTGTTTTCGTCACTCTAACGGCGATCCTGTGATATAGGGGTTTGTCGATAATTTCCTATATCGACCTATTTGCGAGTGTTTCTGCCACTCTAACGGTTGCAATGTTTACGAGATTTTCGTTACTCTAACGGGTCGTGATCATTCTATAGACTGTCTGTTATCGGGAAGCTGCTAGGTGGACTTAGCGCTTAAGAAATCAACTTTCTTGGAAGGCGGGCTAAAATAGACATTTCTTCATTGGCGGGTTAGCAGGCGCCAAAGGTGGACCGTTCTACCATCTAAAGGACTTGGGGTCTCGTCCCAGTTGACGAGTTTGAAAGACTTACCGTTCCGAAGAGTTTCCTCGGAAACGTGCTGGACAATATGGACTTACCACCTCGAGGAATCAACTTTCTCAAAAGGTGTGCCGGATTTAATTGAAATTGAAATTAGACTGGAATTGGATTGGAAAAGGGGACTTACTGTCTTTGAGAAGACGTGCCCACTGGAATTGGACCGGACAATGCCGCGAGGGCATTTTGGTTATTTTGCCTCTATTGGGCCCAATGGGCCTGCGAAGTAATTGATTGACAAGATTAGACTTGGAAAGCTAATTTGAATTGGAATATGTCCATATTGACTTGAACTCAAGTCTGGACAGACTGGAGACTGCCGAGTGGGCAAAAGTGGGGGGGTTGCAGGCTTGTCGTGGATCTAGGGCAAAATCTTATAAATGGGGTCCTTGAAGACAATGTAAACCCCACTGCTTGCCTTATTGCTCCAGCTGTTGTTGTCTTCCCGCTGAAACTTCTTGGCGTCCTGCCCATTTTTCTTTTCGACGATAATGCCGACCTTCTTGGGAGCGGGCTGCAGTACGTCGTCTTCTAACCTTACATATCGCTCGATTCTCGACATTAATTCTTGCACCGTGAGGGCTGGCTTCTTCATTAAGGACTGTCGCAGCCGATGTTTTTTGAGCAAGCCGATTTTGAACTGAGTTACAGCTAGCTATTTGCTACACTCGTCAATCTCATTGTAAGCCGCCTAGTTGCGCTGCGCATACGTTCATAATTCTTCTCCATCATTCTTCCGTAAGGTGAGTAGGAAGTCTACTTCCATAGGCTGCTTGCTGTTGGCTATGAAACGAGCAGTGAACAGTTCAGCAAGTTGTCTCTAGTTTGATATTGATTTGGACAGTAACTTGTCAAACCAACGTAGGGCCACCTCTCCCAAACTGGATGGGAATACTCGATACATCAAGGATTGATCTCCACTGCAGAGTGCCATGATTTGCTTGTAATGGAGAACGTGACTGATTGGATCAGCCTTTCCATCATATGGTGCGAACTTTGGTGGGGCAAACTTTCTCGGAGGCTGGCAGTTTTCGATCTCCTCCGTGAAAGGTGTGGACGTTATCTAATCCAAGACTCTACTGATCATATCCTGAGTGGTACGTGCTTTGGAGAGTTGCTCTTTGCTATCAAATTTCTCATTTAGCCACCTCTCCCATTCCTTTTTGTTGCTGACCGGTTCTATGTTGATCCCCGTCCTGTGGTGTCCAGCTCCTCCTATGGTGCTGACCTTCTCATCTTTTACTATTGCAGTCGGTGCTAGAGGCATGGCTCCTAACAATGTGCACAGGCGTTGAACTTTTGCTTCTGGGATCACGACTCCTTCTTTCGTTTCGATAGGCTGGTGATCTTCTTACGGCTCGGTCATCCCTCTTGGATATTGCATCCCACATTGCTCTGAGCTGGGAAGTAAGCCTGGCAATTTGATCGCCATGTCGCCGAAGTTCCCTTTCAGTAGCATGAAGTGAATGGTCACTGGGCCCCCGTCCACTAGAAAGTGATGGGCCCAGGTTCCGATGATGATCCCTACGGAGATTTGGTCCCCTAACGTAGTTCGGGTCCCTCCGTAACTCGTCTTGTGTTCCTCAGGGGCTTCCAATAGGAGACCGGGTCTTCGACCCCCTCGTCCGTCCCTTGTTGCTTCTTTTCAGGGTGGTTCGGTGGCCAGCCAAGTTAGTATTGTCATTGCTGGAGGGAGTTTCGTTCCCTCGTCCAGTGGCATGGACTCTTCTTCTCCCTAAGAAGCTGGCACTCATGTTTTCTTGGACCTTCCCATTGACGGTGCTAATTGTAAGTGGGATTTCTGGGAAGACCTGACTGATCACTTAAGCCAATGTGAGTGAGTATCCAACCTGCTGTAAAGAGACAAAGGAGTTAGAATGGGTCGACCCTATTTGGACATATCACACTCCGACGGTCAAGTTAGTAATCTTCACCGAGAATGGAGTAAAATTCACAAGTGTATATGGCTTAGTTGGATTGATCATACTTTGCTTTCTCAAAGCTCTAGTATTTATAGTGTGACGCTTTATGTTGAGTCTACTGCGTTAATCATGACTTACTGCACAGGTCTATGCCGGCTAGAGTTGGCTGATCGGACATAATTTTTCCTGCATCGCCATACTCGAGCTTGACTGACCGGATGTGTGCGTCGTTGTTTGTGTGTAGCGCCTTCTTCTCATTGAATGCGGGTTCGTTTTTTATTAAATGCTTTGACCATCTGCATGATTATATTTGTAAGTTGGGCAGAGAGGGCCTTAGCTTGGGCTGATAGAATATCCTAGACCTGTGTTGTAACAGCTGCCTCTGAGTTGCTCCAAACCCAATTCGGGGGTGCCAATTCTTTGGGGCTCGTAAATTGGTTTGGGCTCGCATTTATTTAGCCCGCAATTTATAATTAGTAAAATTTAAAAATATTTTAATTTAAATTAATAAATTTTTATCACAAATTTAACATTAATGGATGAGAAAAATTATTTAAATAATAATTTTAACAATTGGTAAAAAGTAGAAAATAATTTAAAATTAATTTTGTAAGTTTATAAACATATATAAATTATATTTAGTAATTTCTTATTTAAAAATAAATTATTTTTTTTAAAAAATACAATTTATTATTGTGTTTTTTAAAAAAACATAATTTTAAATTATTTTGGTAATTATTTTTACTAATTTAATATTTTGAGAATAAATTTTAAAATATAAGTTATTTTGATAAAAAAAAAAACCGTGTATCGATAAAGAATTGAGAGAAGGGAAGAGAGACGAAAAAAGAGGCCTCGTTTGCGTTGAAAATTGTGTCAGATTCATTTAATGTAAAGGCTGCAACCTGCAACACGAAGGGACACATATGACCGAAGACACTCTAAGTTGCCCTTAAAAAGTGAAAGCCGGGACCATCCGGGGCAACGGAACACACCAGATGACCGGAAAATGACGAATAATGCCGGTATAGTCCGAGATTTTTGTCAAAACGAAACTTGATTCCTCTTGTTCTGTTTTTTGTAATGAGACGGCACCTATCAATCCGTACCCGCCTGTATGAAACGATATTATTAAGTATGCTCACGAGACACGAAGCACCCTCTCTATATCTTTGCCGTTTGAGTCAATCTTATCAAACGGACCTTCCAATCTCCACTCCGGCATTGACAGGCAATGCCGCTGCCGCCGCAGCAATAGGTACTATTTCTCTCTCTCTCTGTTTTCAGACTTCAACCTTTTCTTCTCTTCCTTTGCTTTTTTTCTCTTTTTCTTTTGTGTATGAAACCAACACTTCCCCGTGTATGAAACCAACACTTTCCCCTGCATGAAACCAACATTTACCGACCTGAGGCCTCTAATTGGGTATCACTAGACTTTTTGCCTTCTTCTATTTCGCCTTTTATCCAATAAGTAAACTTTTTACTTTGGATTTAAAATGACTGGCTTCATTACCTTAGATATATATATATATATATTATTGAGAGATTCTGATTTGTTATATGAAAAATTCATGGGATAACTTATCGTGCCTTTGTCAATTTCGCTTGGAGGGTTGCGTTGTGGTTTAAGCTTTTGGTCAATAGAAAAGATTGTTAGTGCTTTCTGGTTTAAGTGATTGTTGGTGTTTCTCTTTTTATTGAATTAAAATGGCAGACTGGGTCCGTTTGATAAATGTTTTTTGTTTTTTTATTTTTTTTAAAAAAATAAAAAATAGTGTTTATTTTTTGTTTTTAATTTTTTACAAAATTAAAAAAAAAAACATTAAAATCAGTACGTTTTTCGTTTTTAAAATATTGGTATAGTACTGTTAGAATAATGGTAATCTACAAATGCTGATCACCAAACTATAAAAAATATACAACAAAAACACACAGTAAAAGCACACAATAAAAAATAAAAACTGACAGCATTATCAAACAGATCCTAACTTTTACGTGTTGCTATTAATTGTTTTCAAATGAGTTAGTATCCGAATTAGTGCTGCTTTAGTAAGTGCTTCAAGCATTATATATACGCTGTTGAAAGGAACAATGTTGCTTGAAATAAATAAAGAAACCATTAGAAGAAATATTTTAAAAAAAACTTTAACCAATTTTTATAATTTTTATATATTTTTATGACATATTTATAACGTCACGGTTCGATTTTGGTTGACTCTACGATCGAATCAGTAATTCGTAACCAGTAACCCATACCAGCCCTTGTTCGATTTGCTCAATGATTCAAGTTTTAAAACATTGAATATGATTACTTCCAGTTAAGTGGAGGAAAGAGGAACCACCCCCCTCCCCATGGGAGAAAAAAAAATTCTTGCCAGTTGTAGTGTCAAAAATTCTCACCTTCAATTATTTTTTCTTTCTCATGTTCCTTTCTTACCACCCAGTGTTGTAGCCATTGCAGCTGCCACAGGATTACCAAACGACCAATATTTTTTTTAATAAATAATCCATAATATTACTAATGTTTTATACATAATATAATATCAAAATTTTATGTTATATATTAAAATTTTATTCTATTCTAGCATTATTAATTTATTTTATTAAACAAAAGAATAAAAATAAACATTTTATTCCTACTAAGCAAAGAAACAAAGAAAATGAGAATGACTATTTCATTCTCATTCAATTTTTATTCTCACTAAACAAACAAACAAGAGAATAAAAATGATCATTCAATTCTCATTGTCATTCCATTTATATTCTTATTCATGTTCCATTCTATTCTCATCCCATTTACCAAACATAGCCTAAAAATATCGATTACATTAAGAGAGCTGTAGGAGGAATGGTGAACAAGTAAGGAAACAAGTTAATTAGGAAAACGATAGAATTGAGAAACTATACTAATATAGTTTAACACAATCTATAAAAATTTTCAAGCAATCATTAAATTAATAAAATTTCCTTTGATGAAATCACACAATCAAATTCATTTATATAGGTAGACGTAAAAACATTACAATCAACCATAAGCTACGGAGATAAAAATAAATAATAAAAGAAAATCCGAAGTATGACAGAAGGGAAAGAATTTAATTTATGAACATGAGGAATTGTAAGCTCATAAAAGAAGACTAGATAATCATCAATTGGTTGACCTTTACGTGACTCTACGCATAGAAGTTCATCAAAACTCAGAAATTGGACTTTCAGAATAGGTGGACTCCTAGAACTATTAGGAGAAGGATACCTGAAATCAAAATACATAATTATTTATTGATACATACACATTTTATATATATATACTTATTTGATCAAAGATAACTACTACCAGAGTTTGAAGCGTTGATAAAAATCGCAAGAGCGTCTTTTACTCGAGCAGAATTGAAAAAAGAAAAAGAAAGAAATAAAGAAAAAAAAGCTCAGCACTGAGAAGAAGAAGAATGGCCTCCAGCAGCAGCACTGTATCAATCCATAAAGAGCCACAAAAAGCAACCACACAATCCGCTTCTGCTACTGTGATTGGGTGGAACGAAGACCTGTTGACGGAGATCTTAATTCATCTCCCAGCAAAACCTCTTTTCAGGTTCAAAAAAGTATCCAAACAATGGCTCTCCCTCATTTCAGACCACAGGTTCTGTCTCCTCTGGAAACACAAACATCTCTCCTCTCCCTCAGGCATCTTTTTGCGCAGATATGGAGGCGATGTCAGCAGAAAATACGAGTATGTTCGTCTTGATGTTCCTTTTGATTCTGAGTCTCCCACGTTCGTAAGCCTTCCATCCGATATTAATGAAATTAAACAATCATGTAATGGCTTATTCTTGTGTTCTTCTTCCTCGGTTCACCATTGTTATTGCATATACAATCCCACTACCGGACAATTGGCTGCCCTTCCTAGACAAAATCTGGCCGACAAAAACTTAATTGCCATGAATTTGGCTTTTGATCCTTCAAGATCACCTAACTACAAAATTGTTGCTGTTTATCACAATGGTCGTCTGGATAGTGAT
This sequence comes from Euryodendron excelsum, assembly GCA_033060915.1. Taxonomy (NCBI): domain Eukaryota; kingdom Viridiplantae; phylum Streptophyta; class Magnoliopsida; order Ericales; family Pentaphylacaceae; genus Euryodendron; species Euryodendron excelsum. Next base: position 19,812,194 of record CM065397.1, read on the forward strand.
CTGCTACAAATTGAAATTGAAATATATTCATCCGAGACCAGCTCCTGGAAACTCACAACGGAAATTCCTTTTAGAGGTTTGACATTACAGGAGGTAGAGTTCCGGTTTGGTGTCTTCCACAATGGTGCAATTCATTGGCCCAGTGCAAGTTCGAAGACTTCATTATATTTTGATGTTGATAATGAGTGTTGTCGATCTATGCCTATGCCTCCGATTCAAGGTCGTTGGCCATGGAAGACCTTAAGATATTTTGGAGAATCTAGAGGCCATCTGCATCTGGTTGAATTCTATGACCTTTACCAATCCCAATGCAAATTCGATGTGCTTGAGATGGAAAGAGACTATTCTGACTGGTTTGTGAAGTACCACGTCGACCTCTCTGTGCCTCTTCCTATAAAGAGATTCTCTATTATTAGTCTTGTCCGTGGAAGTATTGAAGACGACTCGTACTTGGTGCTGTACGTACCTGGTAAGGGCGCCATATCTTACCACTTTGAGAATAAGAGCTTGAAGAAACTGAGTGATTTGTCAGTTATTTGCTGGGATGTGCAGCCTCTGGAATTAAACAAGTGGGTAACTTTTCATCAATTCATTGAGAACCCTTCTCAGTTTTGAAGCTACCTACCTTCTTATTGAGAAATTGATTGGGATTTTAGCCTATACGTGGCAAGATTTCTCTTATGGCATTAGAAAAGCATATTTCTTCTTCACTTTTTTGTCTCCTATTTATGCTTTTTATAATCATCTCTTTTGCTTGAATAGTTTGGTCTGTTAATGACCAAATCAATTGCAATTTGTTCTCACCGTAGGTGCAATGCATTCAAAATTTCAACAATACTTTGTACAAAAGAATTTCATGGATTACGATTGTAATCTTTAAAAAAACGTTATTAAACTTAGCATTTCGACCTTTCACGATCATAGTTATAATCATATTTTGGTCCTTCACAAGATTTCAGGGATCATAGTTGTATATCTTTCCTCAAAATTTTTTTATAAACTTCTTGCAGAACATGTAACCATGCTAAGAAGTTAAAAAAAAAAAAAAAAAAAAAAAAAAAAAAAAAAAAAAAAAAAAAAAACCCAAGAATGACATATATATATATATACAAAGTTCATTGTCACTAGTACATGGATGTAACCTTACACAGTAATACAATTAGACTTCTATTTATAGCTTAATTTGCATAGTAAATTGCTGTTTGCTTTTATGGCTAGCCCTTTTCATAAGAGTGCGACAGGCATTGATCCTTTATGGCAATCTAAGTATCAGTTTTTGGTAATCCTTAATAATTTGCATATAGAGTAATCTTAAGGATGATATATCAGAATACCATAACAGTGGCAGCAGTTCATTGGAGATTTGAAGAGGAAGACTAGTAAGTTTGTTGGACTATAAGAGAGCTTGATTGAAACAGAAGATGTCCCGAAACCAAAGTCCCCCATGGACTTACGGAAGGTTGAAGTTTCCTATTTTAACCAAGGAATAGAATAGATCTGCATTGATGATCACCCGACCACCAAATGTTAGTCAAAAAGAGCAGAAAACTTGGAAAAAATATACTTGAGAGATTGGTAGACTGACGTATTATAATGCATTAGGGTAGAGGAAAGAATAGATTGTATTAAGGTAGCCCTCCCAGCCCTATTCAATACGGAATGCTTGGGACCCTGACATTTAGTTCTGATTTTGTCAAGTCAGAATAGAAAAAGCTGCTTCTTGCATTGAACAGTATCAAGGTCGTCTGGATTGAATTGAAATATATTCATCCGAGACCAGCTCCTGGAAACTCACAACGGATCATCCAGCGGGTGCTATCACACAATATGTCTCTTACCTTGTTAACAAATTGTTGCTGTTTATCACAATGGTCGTCTGGATATTGGTCATTTGTTTTTTGGCTGATGATAGCTTTTTATTTTCGACTTTCAATAGCAGGTGATTTGGTCATTTGGTCAGATAGGAAGATGCTTAAGTGTTCTTAGTAAAAAAAAAAAAAAAAAGCCACTTTACTTAAAATGTCATTTCAGGGGCAGCCCATTAGGATCCTTGAATTGCTATAACAGCTAAATTAGAACTTACAAGAACAAAAATAATTAGAAAGTGTTTTCCCATCCAGATATTAAGGGTGAAAATAGTAAGCATGTTGATTCGATTTATATGTATTGAACAGCCAGAATGTGTACATGAATAAGTAATTCTAGAACTTAGAGAATGCCGCAATTAGAAAGTCGATCAATTTGCTTGGCAGGTAAAAGCCATGAGCAAACACCAGAAGCAATCAATCGCCTCTTCAAATGGGTCAACACCTACACTTAGGATAACTTGATTTTCCAACTGTTTAAAGTTCTAAACTTGGTCCAGAACTTGTATTACTTCGATATGAGTTCCATATAGAGCACTTAGCCTTTAGAATCAACTTCACAATTTAACCTTTGGCTATTACATAGTCCTCTTTTCCTCTATTATAATTATTTCTTTTACAACTTTTATATCATGCTCTCGGGTCATGGGATCCGAGGCATGACAGTATGACTCTAATCATCTCCCGACCTAAGATTGCATTTCACAGATATTGTCATGGATTCCAACAAATGGTCCTCAACATATCCACTAACTTGCCCTTAGAAGCACGGTTCTTCTCCTCACATGTATAGGATAGGCGTAGTAGTATACTCGGTAAGCCCGAAGTCAACTTCTCCACGAAGATCGAAGCCAATATAGAGTATAGGTAATGCAAACACTAACTTCTCTCGATATTGATTACTACCAACGAATTATGTCTATCAAAGGGGAAATGAAAATTGATTGAAAGAAAGGATTGATTTGGCTAAACTAAAGCAATTTTAAGAACAATTGAACTAGTTAAAAGAAAAGTATTGGATTCAATTAATCTAATCATCCAATTGGCCCAAGGTTTCCAAAGAAGTTTTCGAACTCAAACCAAAGACCTTAATCAAGAGTATTTGATTCTAAGAATTTAATATTTCACAAAAAGAATTTAATAGCAATTGAAGTTAGAATCATAACTAATTCAAGAGTCTTAGACTAATACCATCGATTTGAGCAATAACAATGCCAATCTAAGGATCGTGCATTGAAATTACTGAACATAATCAATAATCTAAGTATTCTTAGAGATCTAGTCTTCAATTGCTAAGAATTAGGAGTTTAAGAAGATGAAACAATGAAGTTATGATTTACCTCCACAAAAAACCTTGAAACCCTTAGATGATCTTTACAATTAAACCCAATATAGAGATTGATTACTCATTTCCATATTGAAATTGACAATTTAATTGAAAAACAAATTTCAAAGCTAAACTAAGAATTACATTGAATTCTAAGAGTTTCTCTCTCTACAATGCTCTCAAACTCTCTCTAAAACTATCTATAAGTTCATACTAAAAAGCTAGATCCCAAAATAAAGTGCAAAATTGATGTTGAAGTGTAAGAAAAAACACAGCTACAATAGGCCATTTGAATGCCCTTCAGACTCTTTCAAACGGGCAAATAAAGTCTCTATAATTTCAAATGATGTTGCAGACTGATTCAAACGGGCTCATTCTTGTGTGTAAGCACCTCATTTTCACCTGCTTGGCGATCTCCGATCCGACCTGGCTCATTTTCGAACATCACATGCAAATTCAGACTCACACTTGTCCTCCAAATTCCAATCCAGTCTATCGATCACTTTCTGGGCCCACTTGAAGACAAATGACCATTTTGCCCCTAGGCATCCAGTTGCCTTCGGGAACAATACCAGTTTTGGGTATCAAACCGGTTACCTTCCGAGGATACTTCCAATAGTATTCCCTACCTTCTAGCACCTTTTTGGACCATTCTGAGTTTATTTCGGTAAAGCCGGTGCAAAATGATCATTTTGCCCCTAGTGGGCCGATCGTCTTTTCTAACCACACTGGCTCTAAGTATTGAATCGACAATTTCTTGGAACACTCTCAATAGTGTTTCCAATCGTCTAGCCTTCTCGCGAGTCACTCTGGGTCCATTCCGATGTTTTTCTAGTTCAAATGACCGTTTTGCTTCTAGTAGGCCAGCCAACCTTTTCAACTATTCTAGCTTTGTTTCTCAGGCTAGTTACCTTTGGGACACTCTCTCGAGGGTTCTCATCTATTCCTGGCCGAGTCTAGTTACTCAAAATCTTCTGGATCATTCCCAGACTTTTTAGAGTCACTCTTAGTAGTGCTAAGCCAAAAATTGCATGCTAGTCACTAGGATAGGCGCTCAAATTTTTTGTCTTACATTCCAAGAGTCAAAGATCTATTTCTTACCGACTTAAAAAAATTTCTAAAAGGCTGGCGCCACTGCAACAGGCACCAGAGCCAACTTTGACTACCTATAAATACAAATCATCCCCTTGCATAAAAAGTGTCCTCAAATTTAGTCCAGAAACTCTGTCTCTCTGAAAACAGAGCTCAAAATCTCTCCAAACCCTAATTCTCTTAAGCCTCTTCAAGCCCTAGCCTCCATACACTCAAACTCTAACTCTATACACCCTATATACTCAAACACAAGTCTCAAAATATCTATTGAAGATCAAGTACTGCATTTTCAAAGCTCTCAAAGTTCAAGTCAAGTGAAGCAAACCAAGTAATCAAAGCAAGAAGAATACGAGGTTGGTTTTCTATTTACTTTTATGTAATCCCTTGCTCTCTCTCTCCCTCCTAACCCACTTGGATTTTCTTCTACTTTAATCCCCATATTCTATCTCTTCTTCTTGCATACTTGAAACAAGGAACTCCCTGATTCATGTCTAGGAAGGACTGTTGAAGGTCATCGTGCTAGGGGCTTTCTTCTTGTTCAACCTTTGATGGTGTGGGTTTGGACCCCTTGATTATGTGGTGAAGTCTAGCCTTGCATATTCACAACCCTATTATATTATAGTTGTCATGTTCATGCATTGCATTCAAATTGTTTTTAAACTTGCATCAAAGTCCTGTTTCAAAACTTGCATTCAAAATCTCTTTCTTTCAAACTTGTTTTTTAAAATCATAATCCTAGAATGATTGTAACCATTCCATGGTTAGGGTTGTTTTAAGAAAGTGTTGCATTCAATGTGATCATTATGATCCATATTTCAAAACCCTATTTGTTTTGAAAATCATAACCCTATAATGGTTCTAATCTTTTCATGATTAGAATCATTTTATGAAAGTGAGATATTCATGAGACTTGCAAAAGTCCATATTCAAATCTATTTCTAAATAGTTTTTGCAAATCTACTTTCCAAAAACTCTTTGTTTTAGAGTTCAAGTCAATCCCTAAAATCCATGGTTAGGAAACCCTAGTTCCTTTCTTAAAATTATGACTTCCTATTTTTTCTCAAATTATAGATTTCCAAATCTAAGATTTCAAAACTCAACGTTTCCAATTTCATGTTAAATCAAATCTTCTAATTTAGGAAACCAAATCAAATCATTCAATTTTGAAAACAAAATCAAATCATCTATTTTTTAAAATGAAATCCATTCTTCTACTTTAGGAAATATGAGTCAAATCTTTCTTAATTTCAAACTTTTCCAAATCCCGACTTTCTAAAATTCAAGCTATCAAATATTTCCTAATTTTAGTCTTTCCTAATTCTATTCTTTCTCAATTTCAATCTTTCTTAAATTCAATTTTTCAAACATTTCCTAATTTCAAACCTTTTCAAATCTCAACTTTCTAAATTTCAACTTATCAAATCTTTCCAAATTCCAAAACTTTCCTAATTTCAAGTTTTCAAATCTTGTTTCTAAATTTCAAATCTTTCTAAGTTCAAACCTTTTTTTAAATGGAATTTTACAAATTCAAATCTTTCCAAAATTAATACTTTACTAAAATGAAAACTTTCCTAAAATGAAACGTTTTTAATTTGGCACTTTCCTAAAATAGAATTTTTCTATTTTGAAACTTTCTTAATTTAAAGCTTTTTAAAATTCAATCTTTCATAAACTCTAACTTTCTAAATTCTTTCAAATCAAATAATCAAGTCAAATCTTTACAAGTCTTTTCAAGTCAAGTGTTTCTAAATCAAATCAAACCATTTTCAAAACTTTCTTAAATTCTAAGTTTTTTAAAATTAAACCTCTCAAGTTCAAATCAAAATTTTCAATTCAATTGCATGCTTCAATCCTAGGTTACCTAAGTCTTAAGATGTCAAAACCCTAGTTTAACCCTAAAGTTAGGAAGCTTCAACCCCTTTCTAAAACTCTTTTCTAAACCAAGATGGTTTTCAAACTTCAATCTAAGTCAAGATATTTTCAAAGATCGACTCAATCTTTTCAAATCAAGTCCAAGTTCTCCCAAAGTTTAATCTTTCCAAAACAAGTCCAAGATCTACTACTCAAGTTCAATTTCAAATCAAAATCAATACAAGTTCGATTTCAAATTAAAGTTCAATTTCAAATCTTCCAATCAAAGTTTAAATCAATCATTTTCAAGTCAAACTTCTCAAAGGCCTCAAAATGTCTTTTCAAATCAAACAAGATCTCAAAGTGTTTATTTTCAATTAGACCTCGAGTCTGAACTACGACTAACCTAATTCCCAATAAAAGGGATACGTAGGTAACCCTCATGGGTGCGGTCACAATCTTTTTTAAATTTTAAATTTCACAACGTTTTTTTTCAAGTTTCCAATTCCCAAGATCTCTTTCAAACTTCAAATCTTTTCTTCAAATCTATTTTTAAAATCTAATCATTTTCTTGCACTTGCATGTCATGCATCATATCAAACTTCTTTTTAAAATTCTTTTCAAAGTGGATATAATTGGGCATTGAATAATCAAAAATTCTAAATGAGTGAACCTAGGGTGAAAAGATATGTAGATACTGCAAGGGCAAGATACGATGATAGTCTAGTATATCTTTCCTATATGTAACCAACCTCTGAACCTAGAATCACTATTTTCAAAAGACCAAAACGAAGTTATTTTTCAAAAAGGGCTTAAATATTTTCAAAGTTGCCAAACAACATGTTTTTCAAAAACTCTCTCTTGAGGAAGTTTTTCAAAACCTTTTTAAAAAACCTTAAGTTTAATCTTCGGATCGCATTTAGTTTTAGGTGACCTAACTCACCTTAACAAAGTTAAGTGACGACTCCAAATCTTTTCCAAAAGCCCTTATTCAAATTCATTTTTAATTCAAACCTAGTCGAACTCATTTTTCTAGGAGGATGAGTTCTAATGAGAGAGTACCGTGTTTTTCTCACTTGTGTATTTTTTCGAGTGTGAAAAATCGGGGCGTGACATTGTGAAACCATTCAAACGCCCTTGGGGGTCTTTCGAACGCTTTGTGAACCGTTCAAATGCCCTCCAAGGCTGTTCAAATGGTTCTCTAGCCTTCTTGCCCAAATCTCCCACAATCTATCCCGCCTTAGCCTGAAACCTTTATAAAAGCCATAAAACTAAGTATCACAAATTAGCTAAAAGCACTACAGGAATTCCAAACTAAGGTCAATAAATTACTAATCAGGGGATTGTAGCTACACTCTTGGAGTATAAAACACCTCCCAACTAGCTTTATGCTAGTCATTTAGCAAAATACAAACTAAAAAAAAGAGATAATTTTCACTTTTGTAGGAATCACGAATTCATTTAGCTTATGCATGTAATATCCCAAACCTCTATTTATTTAAATTAATGTGAATTTCCTCATTTTTGCATTATTTAAATATTAGTTATTTCTTCATTTGGGGCCAAGAATGACCACTAAGAACTTGTGTTGTAACTTAAGTCCATGGGGTGAGACACATGGGATTATTCCCATGTGTATCACTCTTATACACCTATACACAACCAATTGAGAGAGAAAAGAGGGAGAAGAGGAGAAAGAAAGAGGATGAAGAAGATTGAAGGAAGAAAGAGAGCTTGGAAATCCTCATTCCAAGCCAAGAGAAGCCATGGAAGACTTGAACAAGCTTGAAGAAAAGTAAGGTTCCATTTCTCTCTCTACAAATTATGTATATATATGTATCCATCTTGTTGGGTGTGTATATGCATCTAGGAGTGTTGTTGTTGAGTTTGGGAGGATCCTTGGGTCCCAATCACTATGATTTTGAGAGCTTAAAGCTCATTGTTGAGTGTTGGAGTTGGGGTTGAGAAAACCCCGAATTTGATAACATGTTAGGTTTTCGAATTCTTTCTCTATATCCCTTTGTTTTGGTTGTTCTTTCTCCCCTATTTTGAGTTATTGTGATGTTCTTGAGTTCTCTTTCAAGTTCTTTTGTGGTTGGGAGAGTTTGGTTGCATTTTTGTAAAGATTGGAGAGTTTTTGGTTTGAATTTCTGCTGTTGCGCAGCAGGGGCGTTCGAACGCCTGATATGGTGTTCGAACAGTGGGGGCAAAGTGCCTTGACGTTAGAACGGCCCATGGGCATGAGTCCCCATTTTGGCCTAATGATCGAACGGCCTATCTAGGCATTCGAACGACCCGAGAGCATTTTTTCTGAGTTGGCCATTTTTGGCTTGGGCGTTTGAATGGTCCAACTGTTTTGACACCTTTTTGCAATTTAGTCATAAGTTACTCTAGAAAACTTAGTTTTGAGCACCGTTTGAAGCATTACGTAGTAGACTAATATACCTTTTCATCCATGTAAAGTTTGTACCTTAACTTATGAAGTTTGAAATATTGGGGTTTAATGTTGAGCCAAGATTATGCCGAAAACCTAGTTTTCTAAAATATTAGCCCGTTTTTCATGAGACCCAACTTCTTTACCCGAAATGCGTTTTTGACCCTTGACCTATCAAATTAAAGGCATTTAAGTCTATTTTCATATGGAACTAGCCTAGAGTGTGAATCCTTTATTCAGGGTGGTTGGGACGCGATAAAAAAATCAATGTTCCGAGTTTCATACTTCACCCTCAATTTTATGTTCTCGTTTTACATTGGGGCTTTGCCCTAGAGATTAGACTCGTTCTTCCATTGTGAGATTGAGGTGTTGGTGAGTCGGGGTCGAGAGATTTATGTGCTTAGTTCGGCTTATGTGTTACCGCTTTGCCTTAGAACTTTGTATTGATGTTTCTATATTTCTATGTGCATTTTGTGTACGCACACCTTATTTAACATCCATTCAATCGGAGAGAGGTGAGTAACAATACGCGATGAGTAAAACTCTATTATTTTTCAAATGTTTTAAGCTCACTTTTATATCATGAATGTTTTTCATATACTTCAATACATCAATGTTATGTTCAAATACAAATGTTATATTTCAAACTCATGCAAGTTATATTTATGTTATGAATGAAAACCATGGACTATAATGTTTAAATGAAAGAGACGCTAAGTTTTCAATGTATGGTGCCAACTCGAGTCTTCTCGTGGCAAGACCTTAATCTAGCCCGATAGTTCTATGATAGGGGACGAAAAATAAACTATTTATATTGGGAGACGTTTGTAAGCACCCCATTTTTGACCACTCGGCAGTCTACGCTCTGTCCAGACTTGTACTCAAGTCAATATGGATGTATTCCAATCAAAACCAACTCTCTAAGTCCAAATCCCGTCTGTCCATTGCTTCGTGGGCCCTCCAGGCCCAAATAGATGCAAAATGACTAAAATGCCCTTAGGGGCATCGTCTTTTCCAATTCCAACGCTCACCCCTCTCTCGAGACAGTTGATTCTTGGAGACGGTAAATCTATTCCAAATCAGGCACGTCTTTTTGAAGATGATAAGACCCCTTTCCAAGTCCAATCTCTCTCTCGAGACAGTTTATTCCTCGAGATGGTCCCAAATCAGGCACGTCTTTCTGAAGACGGTAAGTCCCCTTTCCAATTCTAAATCAGGCACGTCTTTCCGAAGACAGTAAGTCCCTTTTCTAATTCCAATCCCTCTTTCGAGACAGTTTATTCCTCAAGATGGTAAATCTATTCTAAATTAGGCACGTCTTTCCGAAGACGGTAAGACCCCTTTCCAATTCCAATCCCGCTCTCAAGACAGTTTATTCCTTGAGACGGTCCGGCACGTTTTTCGAAGAAAATCTCTTCGAAACGGTAAGTCCCTTTAAACCTGTCGACCGGGATGAGACCCCAAGTCCCTTAGATGGTAGAACGGTCCACCTTTGGCGCCTGCTAGCCTGCCAATGCAGAAATGTCCGTTTAGGCACGCCTTCCGAGAAAGTTGACTTCTCAGTCGCTAAGTCCCTTTAGCAGTTTCCCGAGATCAGGCAGTCTCGGGAATAATTGCGAACCGTCAGAGTAGCGGAAATACTCGCAAACATCACAATCGTCAGAGTAGCAGAAATACTCGCAAACAGGTCGATATAGGGAATTGCCAACAAACCCCGGTATCACGCGACCGCCATCAGAGTGGTGGAAACATTCAAAACCCAGGTCAACGCCAGTGCCTGCTAGCCCACTTCGATGAAAAATGACCAAGCTGCCCCTTGGGCCTTTTCCAAGACTTTTCAGTCAAGATGATTATTTTGCCCCTAGGTATCCGAACGCCCCGGGAACCACACCGGCTCTGGGTATCAAACCGATAACCTCCTGAGAATATTCTTAAAGTATTCCCAACCTTCCTCTACCTTCCCGGATCATTCCGAGTCAATTTTGGCAAACCCGGTACAAAATGACCGTTGTGCCCCTAGTGGGCCGGTCTCATATTCTGACCACACCGGATCTGGGTATCAAACCGGAAACCTCCCAAGAATGCTTTTTATAGTGTCCTTAACCTTTCTTTATCCTTTCGGATCATTCCGAGTCAGTTCTGGCAAACCCGGTGCGAAATGACCGTTTTGCCCCTAGTGGGTCGGTCACCTTTTCTGACCACACCGGCTCTGGGTATCAAACCGGAAACCTTTGGGGAACATTCTCAATAATGTTACCAAATTTTGAGTCTTCTTCCGAGACAGTCCGAGTCCGTCCCAGTAGTTTTTTGGCTCGATTGACCGTTTTGCCCCTGAAGGCCCGGTCAACCCTTTCGACACATATTGTCCTCATTTTTCAACTCAAATACCTCTAGGACACTATTTTTAAGTGTTCCTACTCTTTTTCGGCCTTTTGGGTCATTCCTAACCTCTTCAAATCATTCTTAGACTTTTCGGAGTCACTCCTAGTGAAGTTAGGCTAAAAATTGCATGGTAGTCACTAGTACAGGCACCCAAATCTAGTCAAAGATACATTACTTGTCAACCTTAAACATTTCCTAAATGGCTGGCACCACTAGTAGTGGTGCCGAGCCAAAAAATGGCATGGCGCCACTCCTAGTAGCGCCAGTGTAATGTTTAGCCTGGCGCTACTGCAACAAGTGCCAGTGCATTCCTCTCTCTATAAATATAGAGCCTCTTCCAGCATGAAAGAGGTCCGCAAACTCAGTCTAAAAACACCAAAATTCGATATACAGAGCTCGAACACTCCCTAAACCCTAGCTTCCTTAGGTTTTCCAAACCCTAGCCACCATACACTAAACCCTAGCCTTCTATACACTCATACACACCCCCATACACTTATACACTAGCCTCCAACCCTCCTTTGAAGACTTGAAGAGCTGCAATCCGAAGTTTGAAGATTGAAGACAACTCTTGAGGATTGAAGACGAAGATCAAGACGAAGACCGAAGACAAGCAAGGCACGCAAAATAAATAAGACATATGGTAGGCTCTCTCTTTAAATTTCTGCACTTCCCCCTCTCTTTTCTCTCTCCTAACCCACTTGGGTTTTCTTTATTTTAATCCCACATCTCTTTCCCCTCCCCCCCCCCTTTCTTTGCATGCTTGAAACAAGGGGACTTCTGGTCCATGCGTAGGATTAGACTATTGGAGGGTCACCGTGTCGTGGGCTTTCCTTTAGGATAACCGGAGACCACGTGGGTTCGGCCCCCTTGATTATGTGGTGAAGCCTTAACCTTGTATGTTCACGACCCCAAATTTGTATTATGCATATCATGATCTTGCATCTTCCAAAAACCGTTTTCAAACTCGTTTTCAAAGCTTGCATTAAACTTGTTTTCAAAATTGCATCAAAGTCTCCTTTTTCAAAACATGTTTTCAAAATCACAATCCTAGGGTGATTCTAGCTTTTCCATGGCTAGGGTTGCTTTAGGAAAGTGTTACATTCAAAGTGACCAATATGGTCCATATTTTCAAATCTTGTTGTTTTCAAAACTGCTTTCCTAAAGTGGTTCTAGCCCTCTTATGGTTAGAATTGCTTTAGGAAAGTGAGATGTTTTTACACCTTCTAAAAACTATCTTTTCAAAAGTCTCTCTTTCATAAAACCTCCTCTTTCAACGTGCTTTCTAAAAACTCTCCTTTCCAAAGTTGTTTTCAAAAACTCCTTCCAAAAATCTATTTTCCAAAACTTCTCTTTTTAAACTTTTTTCCAAAAGGCTATCTTCAAGGTTCACTTTCCAAAAACGTTCCCTAGGTTTCCTTCTTAGAAAAACCTCTTCCTAAGTCTCTTTCTTAAAAATCTCTTTCTAAAAAAAATCCTCACTAGGATCTCTTTCCAAAAAAACTCTTTTTCCTCAAAATTCACTTTCTAAAAACACTCCCTAAGTTCACTTTCCTAAAAACTCTCTCTAACAATCTATTTCCAAAAATCTTTCCAAAAAACTCTCTTTCCAAAATCTTCCCTCTAGAAACTCCTCTCTAGGATTTCCTTCCAAAAACATGTTTCCAAAAAACACACTTTCCAAAAATCGCTTTCCTTAGAGCCCAAGTCAAGCCCTAGAGCTAACAATTGGGAAACCCTAATTTTCTTTCCAAAAACATGGTTTTCAAACTTGCCTCAAAACTTAGGTTTCCAAAACCTCTTGTTTTCACATCCAAACCATACACATTTCCAAAATCTCTTTTTACGTCAAAACTATAGCCTTCTAAATCTAGGGTTTCTAAAACCTCCCTTTCCAAATCCTTGTTAATTCTAATATTTCCTTTAGGAAACCAAATCACATCTTTCCTTTAGGAAATCAAATCAAATCTTCCCGTTTTGGAAACTAGATCTTATCCTCTGTTTTTGGAAACAAAATCAAACATTCCCTTTTAGACACAAAATCTACATCTTTCCTAATTCAAATCTCTCCTAATTTCCTACCTTTCTAAACCATAAGTTTTCTAAAACTTTCAAATCTTTCCTTAAACATTAAGCTTCCAAATCTTTTTTAATTCAACCCTTTCCTAACTCTATCCCTTTCCAAATCATAACTTTCCAAATCTAAGTTTTCAAACCTTTCCTAAATTCAAACATTTCCTAATCTCAAGATTTTCTAAAACTCTAAAACTTTCTAAATCTTAAACTTTCTAAATTTCAAATCTGTCTAAATCCAAAACTTTCTAAACTGAAAACTTTCTTAATTCAAAGCCTTCTTAAGTTGAAACTTTCTTAATTCAAACCTTTTCTAAATCTTTCCTAATTTAAAACCTTTCTAAAATTCTAAGCTTTCCAAATCCAAAACTTTCTTAACTTAAAACTTTCCAAATTCTAAACCTTTCTTAAACTAAACTTTTCCTAATTCAAAACATTTCTAAATTCAACACTTTCCTATTTCAAAACCTTTCTTAAAAGAAAACTTTCCTAATGTGAAAACTTTCCTAATTCCAAAACTTTCCTAAACCAAAACTTTCTTAAAACAAAGCTTTCCTAAAATGATACTTTCCTATTTCAAAACTTTCCTAATCCGAGCCCTTCCTAAATCCAAGCTTTCCTAATCTTCCAAGTCCAATATTCAAGTCAATTCTTCTCTAAACTCTTTCCAAGTCAAATCCAAGCCTTCTTTTCTAAGTCTCAAGTCTTTCTAGGTTTCCTAAAACCGAGTTTTCCAAAGTCAAGTCTCTTCAAATCTTCCAATCAAAGTTCAATCTCTCAGTCTTCCAATTCAATTTCCAATTCAATCTCTTTTTCCAATCCAACCTTCTATCTTCTATCGGACTCTTGTCCGAACTACGACTGACCTGATTCCTCCAAAAGGATACGTAGGCAACTCTCATGGGTGCGGTCACAACATTTTTCAAATTTAAAATTCCATAACATTTTTCAAGTTTCCAATTCCACAAAACCTTTTCAAATCTCTAATTCTACAATCTTCTTCAATCTCCAATTCCATATCTATTTCAAGTTTCCAATTTCAAAAATCTATTTTCAAATCTTTATTTCCAATTTCTAAAACTTTCTAATTCTAATTCTATCTTTTCAAATCTCTTCTAAAATCAAATCAAATTCTTCTTTTCAAATCTCTTTTCAAAATCTATTTTCTAAATCAACTCTCTTCTTTTGCACATACATATCATGTATCATGTTAGTTTCTTTTCAAACATTCTTTTTTAGAGTGGATAGGATTGGTCATTAGTTAGTGGAAGACTCTCATAGGTGAATCTAGGGTAGATTGACATGTAGGTACCGAAAGGGCGGGGTAGGGTGATGACTTAGTGCGTCTTCCCTACACGTAACCAACCTTCGAACTTAGATCATTATTTTCAAAAGACCAAAATGGAGTTATTTTAAAAAAAAAAGGGCTTAAATGTTTTCCAAAGGTTGCTAAACAACCTCTTTTCTTAAAAACCCTCTCTTGAGGAGATATTTTCAAAATCGTTTTCAAAAACCCTAAGTGTAGTTTTCGGATTATGTTTAGTTTTTAGGTGACCTAACTCACCTTAATCAAGTTAGGTGGCGACTCCAAAATTTTTCCAAAAGCCCTTTGTTCAAATCAATTCTTCAATTCAAACCTAGTCGCACTCATTCTTTTAGGAGGGTGAGCTCTAACGAGAGAGTACAGTATTTTTTCCGCTTGTGTAAGTATTCCTCAAGTACGAAAAATCTGAGCGGGACAACGTCCCTGGCCAAAATAGCCTTAGCGTGACCTATAAGGTAACTATGGAGCCTAGCTCATATGTCGGGTTGTAGCACACTTATGTTTTAAACCGAGAACCATGATATGTTCAAATGCTTTACTACAAGTTATGAAATGCTATATAAAGAATAATGTTATGTTGCATCTCTTCTTACGATACCATGTTTTGAAAGATTGAAACGTTTCAAATGATGTTTACATTTCAAAAGGTCATATGCTTGTGCATAAATGGTTATCTATTTTTATACGTTGGATATAATTGCTAGTCCATGATATTTTTTTCGCACATGCATCATTCTTATTCACTAAGCATTAGCTTACGTTTTCTCAAATGATTTTCAAATAGCCAATCCATGAGGCCTTAGAGCAAGGCCATATGTGGATTTTGAGCTACGGCCCACGGGCTTATGTTTTGTAATATGTTTGAGGGTTAGATCCTAATGATTTGTAATGGTATAAATGTTATAACCTTGGTGAGCTTTGATTAAGCTTGTATGTATGTTATATTTTGGATTAGACACAACTCTTCCATGTATGACACAGATTATGTTTTCAAGTTATC
Organism: Euryodendron excelsum; assembly: GCA_033060915.1. Taxonomy (NCBI): domain Eukaryota; kingdom Viridiplantae; phylum Streptophyta; class Magnoliopsida; order Ericales; family Pentaphylacaceae; genus Euryodendron; species Euryodendron excelsum. The sequence continues at coordinate 19,827,542 of CM065397.1, forward strand.
AAAAGTTTTATTTTTTGGCAATTATGCATCATTATAAATGATTATGCATAGGTGATCAACCAGTTTATGTAATGCAACCTTGGGTAGCCTTACTATTGGCCGGTTATGTACCCTAAATCCGTATAGGCCGGGTTATGGGGCATGACAATGCATCAAGCTTTTAAACCCCTAAGTTATTCTTAGATTACCCCTAGTGGACAAGTAATGTCTTGCGAGGATTTTTAGTGATGATACCCATAAACATCAATCCGTGGCCCATAATCAAAGATTTATGAGAATATGAAGATAATGCACAATTCTACTCAAGATAATCTCAAAAGTTACCCTACCTCTTAATATAAGCAAAGGAACATCATAAAAGCACAAAAGAGAGATTCAAGCAAGTGTGTGATAGAATCATGTAATATAGCTCAAATGTAGCACGTTCACACAATCACATCCCTTAAGTCTCAATCAAAATCCATACCGGTCATACACTCACAAAAAAATACCTACACAGTTCTCACAATGAAATGGTCATAATAAGAGTAAGTGTGTGAATGCATAAAAGAGCGTACAAATTATAAAAATCGAAGAAATGATAGTTTATCGACTTAGTATAGCTTTATGAAAGATAATCCATACTTAGCTTATACTTAAATGAGATCTCATGATACGTAAATGAAAATACTTGTGTTTCTCATTGAAAGGAAATATCCCAACAAATGATATAATCTCAATAAAGATCACACAATCATAAGGTCAAGACAATTGGTTCCAAGCGAATGAAATCAACAACAATATCTGTGGCTCAAAAGAGAAAAAATGATAGCTTAAAATCATTTCAAAAGTGCACAACAGTAGATCCCAAAAGAATATGAGTGTCAACATCATCTATCAACATTTAACATATAAAACAAAAGCAAATATAATGAAGCTATTGAGAGGATGAAAGATGAAAAACTTAAGCTTGAGTAAATATATCTACTCAGAAAGACAAAATCGGCTCTAAAGTTTACAATTTAAGATCTCCACTCACGTAAAGATAAGAATACACAAATTAGTAACACATGATACTATATGACATGATTGTTCACACGAATGTAATTCCCTCCATTTATGTGTTTATGATGAAATCTCACAACATATTAAGTTTAAAAGGTAAATCATCAATTAAACTCAAGTTATAATCAATACATAATACTACATATCCTCTAATCAAATATTGTATTTCACAAATATTACTTTGGTTCCCAACAAATGATCTTCATCACATCCACCCAGAATAATAAAAAGTCTATCATAATGACATTGAGAAAAGTGAAAAAGACATAAATTGAGATAATGGAACCATGAGATACTCAAACTTCTACTGAAATTCGCAAGTGACCAATAAACAATCACGCAAATCAACACCTGAGACCTCTCCAATAGAATATGAAAAGTTGGAGATATAATAGATAAAGAGCGAAGATAAACAACAAAGCTCAAAAATGATATCCACTAAGTAATCAGAATTTTAGGTACATGAAACATGATGAAATGAACACACATAATGCATCTAAACTCTAACTATCCTAAAAAGTCATCATCATATGGGGGTGGTGGTGGAGCCTGCTGTCGCGCCATATGAGCCATAATCTCCTCTAGAAATTGAGTCTAATGCCGCTGCTCCTTTCTAACCTCTGTCAAGTACTCTACTACTCCTTCTGAGCTATCTAGAGAGCTATGCACTATGTTGTATACTCCCTCTAAGTTGTCTGGAATGTTGTGCACTGCTGCTGCACTATGACCTGTGGATGCTGTTGAATCACCATGCACTAGTACTGCACTATCTCATGAAATATTTGAGTAGTGGGACCCTACTGAGCTGGCTGCTCGGACTGAGGCTACTCAACTCCTGGAACGAGTTGTGCCTACTGTTGCTTCTACTTAACATATCTCTAAATCCCTGGCAACTGACCTGTAGATCGATGCTCCAAAAATCTCTCCATAGGCAGCATTGCAAGTGTAGTAATAACATCTCCTGTCGAGGCTACTCCAACTCTCAAAATCAACTCAGTGAGGACGCCAGCAAATGGGGTGCTCCCCTAAACTGATGTGGACAATTGTGGCAGGGCTATAAATATGTATTGGGGTAGGTCAATAGTCTTGCTCGTACTTATGGCCCACATTAATTGAGCTCTAATGTAGCTAACTTGGGTGACTCGACATATAAGGAGGATAGAATGACAAATAAAAACAAAAAGGGGTTAGTATCTAGCAGCTAGTACTTGATTCACAACTTGCGAAGCGATTCACTACTCACCAGAGGTACGAACCTCTATTGCTACTACCTCGTGATCAACACCTCCCATGGCTGGATAAACAAACTAGGGCTGAGCTACCCTAAGGTGCTGAAAGAACTTAATAATCATTGATGGAGTGATCATTATCGGGTGTCCCCTGACCCATGACTCAACCTTTCATGACCCAAAGCACTGGATGCACTAGAAATGTTGGCCATGAGTTCACCAATCAATGTAAATCTACATAGACCACAGAATCAACTTGAGCCACCCTCTCCGAATGAACTCTTCCTGCCATAGAAATGGATTCTTAGCATAATGCTCGAGGGTCCAACGCCTCTCTTGTTCAGCACCTCTAGGGCTCTAGTTAGTCTAGAAAGCCTCAGAGGCTTGAGCACCAGTAAATCTAGTCTAGTCATAGGCCAGAGCACCCCAGCCTCAACCTCGAATCGCTCCCTACCTACCATATAAATATAATCCTAGAGCTTTACTCTTTCTCCTAATAATAAAGATAATGAAAGGAAAAATTAGGGTAAAATAGGAATACCAATAATGTAAGATATTGGGTCTTAGACTGGTAGGGTCCTTTGTTGGACGCTAGCAGGGCTTCGCTGTCCCACTAGAGCTCTCTCTCTCTCTCTCTCTCTCTCTCTCTCTCTCTCTCAAATATATCAAACCATGCATTCAAAATGTTTGAAATGAAATTAGATGCCATTTTATAAAAATTACAAAATCGTTGGAACGGCCACTTAAATCATTTAAATGGGGCTAGTGAGCATTTGAGGCTCATCGCAACCATTTGAACGCATTCAAATGGTCCTAGTGCGCATTCAAGGGCTGGAATGTGTGATTGTACTATTAAAGTGCAATCTTAACCCATTAATTAGTGAATTATGAAGCCTTAGCAGAGTGGTTTAACCTTTAGTTAAGTGTTTATGCCTTCTAACATAGTTCTTTGTGTCTTGTGTAGATTTTGTAAGGAAATGAGTTAAAAATTCGGAGATGGAACTTGACACTACTTCAGCATTTTGGAAATAAGTTTTTATTCTGATATTGGATCGAGGTAATTTTTATGGCATTGGAAAGAAGATTTCAAGATCTAGACTTTTGTATTTCATGAAAATTTCACTAACCGACCTCGAACAGGGTCAAAATTGAGCAATAATGCGAAGCTGCAAAACTGACCGTCCCAATGGCCTTGAGAGCCGTCCAGATGGCCAACCCCTCCAATCTGACCATTCAAAAGGTCCTCAAGCCATTAGGAGGGCCAAAGTCTTCAATTTGTACATCTAGATGGCCACCAAACCTATTCGGACGATCCACCACTAGTAAGCTCAGAAAGTTGCCTATTTTGATGTGCTTCATTGTAAACTATATAGGGAAAAACCCTAATTATAAAGGGTCACAAATTTTGAGTTTAGAATAGAGTTTTGAGAGAGTAATTAGGTTTTCTTTAGTTTTCCCTTCATTATTATCGTAATCAAGCAATCGTTCTTCAATAAAACTTTTGATTTTTGTTGTGATGATGAGTGGCTAATTCTCCTTCTTAGTGAGGGATCTGAAAGTTGTTCGGGACTTGGGGAGATTTGATTCATTCTGAATTAAAGTGATGATTTAACAAGGCATTGAATTGGGCTTTCTTATTTCATCTTTTAAATAATGAGTCTTCCTCTTTTTCATTATTTTCTTTCAAAATCAAAGGTTTGTGATCATATTGTTTAGTGTTCATATGCAACGTCAATTTCATAGAAGTGTTACTTTGATCCCATTTATGAACTCTTTGAAACTATATACTCAAAATATTGAATGAAATTGATTCGGATTCTAAATTGTTTTTAACCACAAAATTTTTTAATTCAACGGCATAAGTAGTTGACATTGAATTGAGTTAAAACTATCTTGAAAATTATCATTCTTCTAGGCAATTGGATCGTTCTTAGCCAATATCTCATTTAATTCATTAAATATTCGTTTCCTTTCTGTCATTAATTAATCCATCTCTTCAAATAGCCATTTTTATTTCATTTAATATTCGTTGCCTCGGATTTCACCGAGTTTATTGCTGCATCGTGACTGTGCACCTTATGGATATTAGGTATTTACCTTAGGTTGTTTGTTTTAGTTATTAGGTTTGTCTCTCTTTGATTTAAATTGGGTAAGAATTAAGAGGAGACCTAGGATTGGTGTTAATTGCAAATCGGTGATAAATGTTTTGTGGAGATTGGAGGTTGGCTGGCCATTGAAATAGAATTAGTGGTATAAATTGGTGTTAATTTCTAGTTCAGTGGTTGAGGATTATGATTTGCTTTATTGAGGTGTGGATTGCCTAGTTATTTGTGCATTGCATACATTTTTGGGTTCGGAATTTAACAGGCAAACTTATACGAGTAGACCCCATGGAAAATCTTTAATGATGGTAATGTTAACATTCAGCGTGGAGGAGCAGTGCAAGAACGTCCTATTCGGTCTCTAATTATCTAGACCCCACTAGACAAAGTCCACCGTCATGTATTGTCTTGCTTGCTCATCAAGAGGCTTTGAACTTTAAACCTTAAACCAGGCATATTCCAATTAATTCAACATTTTCAGGGGATAGATTTTGAGAATCCATAGCAACCATATCAAGGACTTTGAGGAAGTTTACCTCGTGTTCTTAGATAATATTTGCACCAAAGAGGTTCTCCAACACAAACTCTTCCTATTTTCTCTTAGGATAAAGCCAAAATCTGGCTAAACTCTTACGGCCTATGTAATCACATCTTGGAACACTTTACAAGCTAAGGTTTTATGAAAAATCTTTCCTAAGCACCGTACTGAGGCGATTCGTCACCAAATCTCTCATTTCACTCTTTAAGCAAATGAAACATTCTTTCAGTGTTGGGAGCATTATAAAACACTTTTGAATTTTTGCCCCCATCATGGTTTTGAGTCCTACGACATAATCAATATCTTCTATTCATCCTTGATGCCACAGCTTAAGCGTTTGGTAGAGACCATGTCTAATGAAGATTTCTATGATAAATCTATTGAAGAAGTCTTTGGTTATTTCAAGTTCTTGGCAGATACTGTTAGGGATTAAGAGGCCGTAAGCACTCAAAACCTTGAGTCCAAATCAAATGCACAAGGGAATGGGAGGTTTACTTTGAGTCTAGCAGATGATGTGAGTGCTAAGTTGAGCACTCTCATGAGGCAAATAGAAGCATTGGCACTCAAGCAAGAGCAAAATGTGTTTGCTGACTCATAAGTCCAAGTTAACTGTAGTGTTTGTTATAGTAATGCACATGGGACTAATGAGTGTCCCACCATTCCTGCTTTTAGGAAAGTTTTGCATGAAGTGGCTAATGCGATAAACTAATTTAGAAAGCCTTATACAAATCAAGGGGGTCAAAGGAACCCTTACTCAGGAACCTACAATTCCAGGTGGCGCAATCACCCTAACTTTAGTTGGAGGAGCAATGGAAATGTTGCTCCACCACAATATCAGGCTAAGCCCTATCTCAGCCTTATCTAGCACAAACACAAGCATCCACATCCTATCAACCTCCTCATAAGAGGCCAATTGAGGACACCCTATATCAGTTTATGCAAATGCATGGTGGAGTGAATGGAAGGGTGTAAGCACCCCATTTTTGACCGCTCGGCAGTCTACGATCTGTCCAGACTTGTACTCAAGTCAATATGGACGTATGCCAATCGAAACCAACTCTCTAAATCTAATCCTGTCTATTCATTGCTTCACGAGCCCCGCCAGACCCAAATAGAGGCAAAATGAGCAAAATGCCCCTGGGGACATCGTTCGGTCCAATTCCAAAATAGGCACATCTTTCCGAAGACGGTAAGTCCCCTTTCCAATTCCAAATCAGGCACGTCTTTTCAAAGACGGTAAGTCCCCTTTCCAATTCCAAATCAGGCACGTATTTTCGAAGACGGTAAGTCCCCTTTCCAAATCCAACAGGCACGTGTTTCCAAAGACGGTAAGTCCCCTTTCTAATTCCAATTCCAATTGCAATCCCTCTCTCGAGATAGTTGATTCCTCGAGACAGTAATTCTATCCAATCCAGTACGTTTTTTGAAAAAAATTTCTTTGGAACGGTAAGTCCCTTTAAACCTGTCGACTGGGACGAGACCCCAAGTCCCCTAGATGGTAGAACGGTCCTTCTTTGGCGCCTGCTAGCCCGCCAATACAGAAATGTCCGTTTAGGCACGCCTTTTGAGAAAGTTGATTCTCAGGCATTAAGTCCCTTTAACAGCTTCCTGAGATCAGGCAGTATCGGGAATGATCGCGAATCGTCAGGGTAGCGGAAATACTCACAAACAGGTCGATATAGGGAATTACCAACAAACCCCTGTATCATGAGACCGCCGTCAGAGTGGCGGAAACACTCAAAACCCAGGTCAACACCAGTGCCTGCTAGCCCACTCTGGTGAAAAATGACCAAACTGCCCCTCTGGCCATTTTCTGACACGTTTCTCGAGAGCACACCTAAGTCCTTATAACGATAATTCCACCCTTCCTAGATTGTCCTAGAGATGATCCTGCATGATTAGGTGCCCTCTAGTCTGTTTTGGGTCAATTCCGAGACTTTTTGGTCAAGATGACCATTTTGCCCTTAGGCATCCGAACGCCCCAGAAACCACACCGGCCCTGGGTATCAAACTGGTAACTTTCCGAGAATGCTTCCTACAGTATTTTCAACCTTTCTTTACCTTTCCGGATCATTCCGAGTCAGTTTTGGCGAACCCGGTACAAAATGACCGTTTTGCCCCTAGTGGGCCGGTCACCTTTTCCAACCACACTAGCTCTGGGTATCATACCGGCAACCTTTGGGAACATTCTGAATAATGTTTCTTTCGGGACGTTCCGAGTCCATCTCGGTAGCTTTCCAGCCCGGTTGACTGTTTTGTCCCTAATGGCCTAATCAACCCTTCCGACACATTCTATCTTCATTTTTCAAGTCAAATACTTCCGGGACACTGTTCTAAGTGTTCTTGCCCTTTTTCCGGCCTTCAGGGTCATTCCCGGTCTCTCAACTCCTTCCCAAACTTTCCAAAGTCACTCCTAGTGAAGCCATGTTAAACATTGCATGGTAGTCACTAGTACAGGTGCCCAAATCTTCCCAAGATACGTTGCTTGCCGACCTTAAAACTTTCCTAACTGGCTGGCGCCACTAGTAGTGGCGCCAAGCCAAGAAATGGCCTGGCGCCACTCCTAGTGGCGCCAAGAGGAGGTTTGGCCTGGTGCCACTGCAACAGGCACCAGGTCTATCCCATCTCTATCAATACAGAGCCTCTTCCAGGGTGAAAAAGGTCCGCAAACTCAGTCTGAAAACCCTAATATTCGATATATAGAGCTCGTAGCCTCCTTAAATCCTAGCTTCTCTAGGTTTTCCAAACCCTAGCCACCATACACAAACCCTAGCCTCCTATACACTCATACACACCCCTATACACTTATACACTAGCCTCCAACCCTCTATTGAAGATTTGGATTGCTGCAACTCGAAACTCTCGAAGACGAAGACAAAACTCTCGAAGACTGAATCGAAGAGCGAAGAAAAAGTAAGAAAAGCAAGGCACGCAAAGCCAAGTGAAATAAACAAGACACAAGGTAGGTTTTCGCTTTAAGTTTCTACACTTCCCCTCTCTCTTCTCCCTCCTAACCCACTTGGGTTTTCTCTATTTTAATCCCCCATCTTCTTCCCCCCTTTCTTTGCATGCTTGAAATAAGGGGATTCCCGATCCATGTGTAGGATTAGACTATTGGAGGGTCACCGTGTCGGGGGCTTTCTTTTAGTCTAACCAGAGACCACGTGGGTTCAGCCCCCTTGATTATGCGGTGAAGCCTTAACCTTGTATGTTCACGACCCCAATTTGCATTGTGCATATCATTATCTTGCATTCTTCTAAAAATCATTTTCAAAGCTTGCATTAACATTGTTTTCAAAATTGCATCAAAATCTTCTTTTCCAAAATTTGTTTTCAAAATCACAATCCTAGGGTGATTCTAGCATTTCCATGGCTAGGGTTGCTTTAGAAAAGTGTTACATTTAAAGTGACCAACATGGTCCATATTTTCAACTCATTATTTTCAAAACCACTTTCTTAAAGTGGTTCTAGCCCTCTTATGGTTAGGATCGCTTTAGGAAAGTGAGATATTTTTATATATATTTTCTAAAAACTCTCTTTTCAAATCTTTCCCTCTAAAAATTCTTTTTTATAACATGCTTTCCAAAAACTCTTCTTTCCAAAATTGTTTTCTAAAAACTCCCTCCCAAAAATCTATTTTGAAAACTTCCTTTTTAAACTCCTTTGCAAAACACTCTCCTCAAAATTCGCTTTCCTAAAAACTCTTTCCTAAAAGTTTCTTCCAAAATTTTGTTTCCAAAACTCTCTCAAAGTTTTAATTTCCAAAAACTTCCTTCCTAAAATTCTTTTCAAAATACGCTTTCTAAAAAACCCCTCTTTAAAATCTTCCTCCAAATTCTTCGTTTCCAAAAACACACTTTCCAAAAAACTCAAACTCTTTTCTTAGAGCCCAAGTCAAGCCATAGAGCTAACAATTAGGAAATCTTAATTTTCTTTCCAAAAACATGATTTTCAAACTTGTCTTAAAACCTAGGTTTCCAAAACCTCCTATTTTCTACATCAAAATCCTAAGTTTCCAAAAAACTTCTTCTCTATGCCAAAACTATAGTTTTCCAAATCTAGGGTTTCTAAAACCTCCCTTTCCAAATCCTTGTCAAATCCAATCTTCCCTTTAGGAAACCAAATCCCATCTTCCCTTTAGGAAACCAAATCCAATCTTCCCGTTTAGGAAACTAGATCCTATCCTCCATTTTTAGAAACAAAATCAAGCCCTTTCTTTTAGAAACAAAATCTAATCTCTTGTTTTAGGAAATAGGAATCTTAGCTCTTCTTAGTCTAAATCTTTCCTAATTCAAATCCTTCTTAATTTTTTACTTTCCCAAATCTTAAGTTTCCAAAACTTAAACATAAAAATCTTTCCTAAATTTTAAAACTCAACTTCCACATCTTTCCTAATTCAACCTTTTCCTAATTCTATCCCTTTCCAAATCTAGGTTTTCCAATCTTTCCTAAATTCAAACCTTCCCTAATCTCAAGATTTTCTAAAATTCAAACCTCAAATCTTTCTAAATTCTAAATTTTCCTAAAACTTAAAATCTTTCCAAATCTAAAACTTTCTAAACTCAAAGTTTTCTTACTTTCAAAACTTCTCTATTACAAAAACATTCCAAATTCAAAACTTTACAATTTTAAAACTTTCTTAAAATGGAACCTTTCTTGATTCAAAACTTTCCTAAGACGAAACTTTCCGAAAATGACACTTTCCTATTTTGAAACTTTCCTAAATCGAGACTTTCCTAATTCGAACTTTTCCTAAATTCAATCCAATCTTTCTCCAATCTTCAAAGTCTAACATTCAAGTCCAATCTTTCTTAATCTCAAGTCTTTTCTAAATTCTCTCTTTCCTAAGTCTAGGTTTCCTAAAACCAATCTTTTCAAATCCTTCAATCAAAGTTCAATCTCCCAATCTTCCAATCCAAATTCTAATTCAATCTCTTTCTTCCAATCATGTCTTCTATTTTCTATCAGACTCTTGTCCGAACTACGACTGACCTGATTCCTCTAAAAGGATACGTAGGCAACCCTCATGAGTGCGATCATAACTTTTTTTAAGTTTCTATTTTCACAACCTTTTTCAAATCTCAAATTCCACAATCTCTTTCAAGCTTCTATTTCCACAAATCTCCAATTCTACAATATTCTTCAAGTTTTCAATTCCATAATCTATTTTTCTAATTCCAAATTTCTATTTCCAAATCTCTAATTTCAATTTCTAAAACTTTTCAATTTCAAATCCATCTTTTCAAATCTCTTTTAAATCAAATCAATTTCTTTTCAAATCTCTTCCCAAACCTATTTTCCAACTTTCTTTTCTTGCACTTGCATATCATGCATCATGTTTTTTTTTAAACATTCTTTTTCTAAAATGAATAGGATAGAACATTTGTTAGTTGAAGACTCTCATAGGTGAGCCTAGGGTAAATAGACATGTAGGTACCGTAAGGGCGGGGTAGGGTAATGGCTTAATGCGTCTTCCCTACATGTAACCAACCTCCGAACCTAGATCATTGTTTTCGAAAGACCAAAATAGAGTTATTTTCAAAAAAGGGCTTAAATGTTTTCCAAAGTTTGCTAAACAACCTCTTTTCTTAAAAACCCTCTCTTGAGGAGATATTTTCAAAATAGTTTTCAAAAACCCTAAGTGTAGTTTTCGGATTATGCTTAGTTTTTAGGTGACCTAACTCACTTTAATCAAGTTAGGTGGCGACTCCAAATGTTTTCCAAAAGCCCTTTATTCAAATCTATTTTTCATTCAAACCTAGTCGCACTCATTCTTCTAGGAGGGTGAGTTCTAACGAGAGAGTACAGTATTTTTCCCGCTTGTGTGTGTATTCCTCGAGTGCAAAAAATCTGGGCGCGACAAAGGGTTGATAAAACTCTAAAACAGCAAAGTTGCACATTTGATGACATAAAAAGTCAGCTGACTCTATTTACACAAACTTTGATTGTTCTACAAAAGGGGTATTTCCCAACTCAACTCCAGCCTAATCCTACTAGGAAAGCACACATGAGCGAGGTTGTCATAAACCATACCTCTTCCCAAGAGCAAGTCTAGGCCATCACGTACCCTAAGGAGTGGGAGAGTCATTAAGCAACCCATTGAACCTAAAGAACCTTAGTCTAAGACCACACCTCTTACGGGAAATGAACCAATAATTGGGGATGGGTTAGACAAGCCGATAGAAAAAGTTGAGAGAAGAAGAGAGAAAAAAAGAATAGTGACAAGGTAGAAAAGCCTAGGGACAATGAGATAGAGGTGCTAGTATATGCTCAATTTCCTCACATATTAACCAAGGCTAAGCATGAGCTTATTAATTTTGAAATCTATGAGGTCTTTAAGCAAGGGAAGATAAACATCCCTCTCCTTGATGCCATAAAATAGATTCCCTCTAATGCCAAGTTTTTAAAAGACTTGTGTACTGTCAAGAGGAGGCTGCATATCGAAGATAACATTTTGTTGGCCTAACAAGCATGTGCTATCTTGAAATTGAAAACGCCACCAAGTACAAGGACCCAGGTTATCCTACTATTTCTTGTGTCATAGGAAACCACAAAATAAACTAGGTATTACTTGATTTGGGAGCTAGTGTAAACTCGCTTCCCTATTCTGTGTGTCAGCATCTTGGATTGGGAGAGTTATGCTCCATTCGGGTTACTCTCCAGTTAGCTAATAAGTCTATGCGGGTGCCTAGGGGTATAGTTAAGGATATGCTAATACAGGTTGATAAATTCTACTTTCTATTGACTTTAGTGTTCTATACACCCACCCAGTTGCGAACTCCAGTACTTAGCCTCAAATCCCAGTCATATTAGGCCGACCTTTCTTGCTACATCTGATGCTGTCATTAGTTATAGGAATGGTATTGTGAAAATGTCATTCAAAAATATGACTGTGAAGATGAATATTTTTAATGTTGGTAAACAACCAGGTGAGTATGAAGACAAAAGGTGTGACGACCCATGTTAGCGTGTGCTGAGTCCCACATCAAAAGTTTACATAGGAGATCTTGGGTATATAAGTAGGAGCAATGAACATAAATGACACCTTCTTGGCTAGCCCTTTCGGGGGAGTTCCCATGGTTATTACATAAAGGAGGTTAGATTTATTGACACGCTTATGCAAGTGCACTTTGGAAGGGCACACTAGAGTGTGCTTTAGTTCTAAGTGAGGGATTAGACACCATCGAGTCAGGAGAGGTGTCATTTAGTGAGGACATGGTTAAACTAGAGCTTATGCCAGTCATGTCAGTGGGTCAGTGAACCCTAACTTTTGAGCCTTTATTGCCTAGTCCTTCCAAGCCTGAACCTTTGGAGCTCAAGGCTCCAGCTCTTGAAAGAAAACCATATCATTCCTCTTTAAAGTACATATTCTTAGGAGGAGAGGCATACTCGGTGGTGATATCTTCTAGTCTTATTTTAGGCCAAGAGGAGAGTTTGATAGTGGTGTTGAAAAGACACCGAAAAGCTATAAGTTAGACCATTGTTGATTTGCATGGTGTTAGTCCTCTTGTATTCACACACCGAATTTATGTTGAGGCAAAGGCTAAACCCGTGAGACAAATGCAACAACGATAAAACCCTAACATGAAAGATATTGTGCAAGGGGAGGTTTTGAAACTTCTTAATGTGGGTATCATATATCCTATCGCCGATTCTAGGTGGGTTAGTCCGACCCAAGTGATTTTAAAGAAATTTGGAGTCGTGATAGTTAAGAATGATAAGAATGAGTTAGTGCCAACTAGGGTTGAAATTGGTTGGCGAATGTGCATTAACTACTGATGACTTAATGCTGTAATAAGCAATGACTACTTCCCACTCTAGTTTCTTGATCAAGTCCTTGAGAGAGTAGTGGGTAGGGCATTTATTGCTTTTTGGATGAGTACTTAGGATACAATCAGATTGAAATAACCCTTGAGGACCAAGATAAGACCACAGTCATGTGTCCCTTTAGGAATTATACTTACAAGCGCATGCCCTTTGGTTTGTGCCATACACCAACGACTCTTTAACAGTGTATAATGAGCATTTTCAGTGATATGATTGAGCGTATTGTTGAGATCTTCATGGATGATTTTTCTATATACGAGGATACCTAGCCTGAGTGTCTAGAGAACTTAAAGAAAGTGCTGCAAAGATGTACTGATAGTAATTTAGTTCTAAATTGGGAGTGACATAAGGGATCGTTCTAAGGCATATCATTGCTAGCAAGGGGATTGAAGTTGATAAAACTAAAACTAAACTTATTCAAAAATATCCAACTCCTCGAACTATCAACGATATCTGATCTTTTCTTGGGCATGTCAATTTCTACTAGTGATCTATGTAGGGTATTTATATCTCTTGTCCTATGTGCCATTTACTGTTCAATGACGATCCATTTGAATGGACATCGGCTTGTCAAGCAACTTTTGATAAGCTCAAAGGGCTATTGATGAACGGCCCCCATCATATAGTTCCCGATTGGTCATTGCCTTTTGAGTTAATATGTGACTCTAGTGATTTTGTTGTAGGGGGTATTTTAGGGCAACGAGTAGACAAGAAACCTCATATGATTTAGTATGCTAGTAAAACTGTGAACGATGCCCAAGTTAATTACACGACAACTGAAAAAAATTGCTAGCTTTCGTGTTTGCTCTTAACAAATTTCGGTCATACTTAGTCAGCTCGTTAGTAATTGTCTGTATCGATCATGTAGCACTTAAGTACTTGCTCACCAAGCAGGATGCCAAATCTCGTTTGATCCGCTGAATCCTTCTACTCCAAGAGTTTAACTTAGAAATTCATGATAAGAAAGGGGTAGAAAATGAGGTTTTCAGTCACTTATCTAGGATTACTATTAGAATCATATAACTGATATCACTCCCATCAATGAGTACTACCCTGCTAAGCAGCTCTTCCATGTTCATGCTATCACCACTGCTCCTATCACATTGTGGTATGCCAATATATCCAACTTTTGGCTACCAACAAGATTCCTTCATGTTGCTCTCTCCTATATAAGCAGAAATTCTTGAGGAATGTTAGAGTTTTCTTTTGGGATTAGTCGTATTTGTTCAAATATTATCCCAACCAAGTGATACGTCGTTGTGTTCCAGACGATTAGTTCCATTCAATTATAGAATTCTGTCATTTTCATACTTGTGGTGGGCAATTCTCTTCTAAGAAAACTATTCTGAAAATCTTGCAAAGCGGTTTCAATTGACCCACGATGTTCTGCAATGTCCACATGTTTTGCACTTCATATGAGAGGTGTCAATACTTAGAAAGCTTGTCTAAAATATAAGCACCCTATTTTTGCTCGCTCGGTAATCTCCAGTCCAAGCCTGTTCTTCAGTAAAATGTCACAATATTATCATGCCCAAACCAACTTTTCAAAACTCAAGTCAAGTAAAAACAATCATTTTTTAGTGCCGAGGGCCCAACCGAAGCCCAAATGACTAAAATACCCCTAGGCATTCTAGACAGCTTTCCGAGACTAAAAGATGTCTGAAACCAATCGCCGACACCATCAAAGTGATGAAAATACTCGCAACCTTTAAGCGGTTCACTTTCGGTGCCTATTAGCCCACCGACATATAATGTATGTTATGCCTCTTTAGCATTAGACAGCTTCCCAAGGTCCGGCAATTCCCAGAACCAATCGTCAGAATTTCTGGAGTGACGGAAGCACTCACAAACTATTAAGCCATCGGAGTGGCAAAAAAACACTCACAAACAGGTCAACGCAAGCACCCCACAAATAATTATGTGTCAAAAAACTAGAAACACCCGTTGGCCATGGCACGTTTATTGAAGAACATGATACTATTAGAAACCAACTCATCACAACCGTTGGAGTGATGGAAACACTCGTAAACCCAAGTCAACAGCGACGCCTACTAGCCCAACACGGTGAAAAATGATCATCATGTCCCTAGGCAAACCGATACGCCTTTTAAGAAAGTATCAATTCCTCAAAATAGTAAGTCCACCCTTTTGAAGCTTTCTTTAGACAATTCGGCATGTTCAATATGCCATTCAAACCAATTCTAGTCCAATTTTGATCAACTTTGGCCAAAATGACCATTTTGTCCCTAGGCACCCCAGCACGCTCATCAGGAAATGCAAGTCCTCCAAAGCGGTAAGACCACACTAGACTACCTCCGTGTAGTCAAACACACCCTTGTGTGCAAATAAAGTCCATCCTAGCTTCATTCTGGCAAGTTCTGGTCAAAATGACAGTTTTGCTTTTATCAACCCAAGTGCCCTTCTAAATCATGCCGACCCTAGAAATTAAGCCAGCACCTGCCGGGACACTCCAAAGTGAGTCCTATCATTCCCGGACAAGTCCCTCGACTTAAAATGTACTTAAGTCAATAAAAATTTCGCGGAGCATGTTACAGACGCTCCGCCAAGGTTGATTCTTTCTTCACTTCCCTAACTAAAACGCACTGTCAGACGATTGACTAAATGCACAAATTAAAGAATTTCAAGAAGCCTAAGTAATAGGCTTTTCGTCGATACGGTCCGATGGTCAAGGTTGAACGGCTCAAAAAAGGGTACTTTCCCAACACTTAGGAAAAATAAAAGTCCACCTCCCAACAATGGTTTAAATCCCAATCCCCTATTCCCTGATTAAACTCACTATCAAACAACATGAGAAATGCATCAATCATAGAATTTTCAAAAGTCTTTCCAGAGCACTTTCCATTGGTACAGTTTGATCAAGGTGATCGCTTCCCAAGAGCCACGATCATGTGGCGCAGAAACTGTTACTTTGGGAAACTAACGGAGCGTCTCGCAGGCGCTCTTGCAAGCTTATTTTTAAGCTCGCTTCCCAATGCAATATCTCTGTCATCTAAAAACGTCCAAGGCTTTCTGAGGGCACTAAATTCAAGAGAAATTGTAAAAGAACATTATGAACTCGATCAATTTTTTGGGATCATTTTGGATGGCACAAATACCGAGGCAAAGTTGGCATAAAAGTTTCCACTGGCAGAACGTATCCTATATGCACCCAAATTTTGATCAGCTTGAGATATAACTTTTCTTATAGACCAAGATAGGGTAATATAAGGATGCCATGTGGCATCTTATGAATGGTTAGGTCTTGGCACATGTACTACATGCGCCTATTAGGGTATTTTGCCTATAAATACCAAGCCACTCCCAACTTAATTCAGAGACTAAAATAGTAAGGAAACTCTACCAAAATAGCTCCAGAACCTCTGAAATTTTAAAAATCTTAAGTCTCTCGAGAATTTAAGACAAGCTTCAAGCCTCTTCAAGCTAAGCCCTTCAAACATGGTGGATTGAAAAAGTTCAAAGGCCAAAGGTAAACCTCTATTTAAGCTTATGCAATCCGCACTCCTTCTCTTCTCTCTCCTAGCTTACTTGAGCTATGTTTCTATTTCAAACCCAATCTTCTACCCCCATTTCTTGTGTGCTTGGAACAAGTGTTCTCCATAGCCATGCTTAGATAAAATTTTGTGAGAACTACCTGTTGGAGGACCGCTCACAAGCCTAATTTAAAATAATATGTCCATCAGAGCACCTTACAATGTGGTGTGGCCTAAGCCTTGTATGTTCATGACCCTAACATCCTAGTTGTTATAATGCTCATACTATGATTGTAATGGCTTCATTTTTGGTGTTTCAAATGGTTTTCAAACTACCATTGATTTTACCTTCAAGTTTTCTTCAAAGTTTATGCTAAAATGATTTTTAAAAACAGCCTTTAAAGTTCTTTAAATTGGAGTTTCTTGAAGTTGAAGCCAAGAACCTAGATTTCTATGCCTTAGGATGCCTTTTAAAACCCCTAATCTCTACCTTGCATCATTGTGTTTTGCTCTATTGAGTCCGCACAAAAATAGTTTTCAAAACCACCCTCTTTAAAAGAGGTTTTCAATATCTTCAAAGTTTTTAAAATAGCCCTCTCTAAAAGAGGTTTACAAGTCTTTTGCTCTCTTGAGTTTGTAATTGAAATGGTTCCAAGGAAACCCTCTCTCGAGTGGTTTCTAAATATCAACCATATAAATCACACTCTCATTTGATTGTTTTTAAGTTTTCTAAGTGATTTTCACAACAATTCTCTCTAAAAGAGGTTCTCAAAAACTTTACTCTCTTGAATTTTTCATAAAAATTATTTTCTAAACAACCCTCTCTAAAGAGGTTTTCAAAGTTTTGCTCTCTTGATTTAGGGATTGGAATGGTCCCAAGGAGTCCTCTCTTGAATGGTCTTCAAAAATCCACCATATGAACCTTAGGCTCACTTGAGTGGTTTTTAATAAAAATGGTTTTCAAAACTCACAACTTCCTTGCATTGGTTTTCAAAAGATTTTCACATGAAATGATAATTTTCTTACATAAAATGACAATTTTCAAAGCTTTATTTCAATGTTTTTCACACAAAATGATAAGTTTTTTTTACATGAAATCATGGTTTTCAAAATAGCTTTTCAAAATTTTATGCATGAAACTACCCTTCTAAAGCCACTAGGTTCAAACTCTAAGTTCAAAACCACTTTTTAAAATCACCTTTCAAAACCCTAGGTTCACCTAACTCTAGGGTCAACCAATTTTAGATTTAACCTAACCCTAGTTGGTTAACCCTAGATCATCCTAACCCTAGGTTTACCTAACCCTAGTTAGTTAACCTTAGGTCATCCTAACCCTAGTTGTCCAATCCTAAGTTATCCTAACCATAGTTAGTTAACCTTAGGTTATCATAACCTTAGGTTAACCTAACCCTAGTTAGTTAACCTTAGATCATCCTAACCCTGGTTGCTCTAACCAAGGTTTGCTTCAAGTCTCCAAGTCCAATCCCATTTCAAACCACTCTTCAAAGTTCATGTGATCTATCAAAACTTTATTTTCAAAAACATTCCTCCCTTTTGGATTTCCAAAAAAATCATGATCTTAAGGTCGTTTCAAATGCTTCCATACTTCTCTCGAAATGTTTTTAAGAGCTCTTTTAAACTTATCTAAACAAAAATGGCTAGACACTTAATAATTTCAAAAGTTGTTTTACAAATTGTTTTACAAAATCTCATAAGCCTAAAGTAATTCTAACTCACTCATGGTTATGGTTTTCAAGGAAAAGTTATACTTTGAATAAAACCTTCAAAGTTCATATTAGAGTTCCAATACACTAAGTGTTTTTCAAAAATCTCTTTCTAAAATGATTTTCAAGAGTCACATTTTTTATGTAACCTTAGTCCTTCCATGGTTATGGGTTTTCAAGGAAAAGTGAGATATTAACTTGGGGTTTCCTAACCCTAAGAGTTTTCAAAATTCTAAAGGAAGTTTTTAACCCTTTCAAAAAATGTTTTCAAAATTCATAGCCTTAAAGGAGTTTGGTTTTTCAATACCTAATTTCTTAAAGGTGATGAGACATTCAACATACCTTTCATAGGGTATACAAAAAATAATTTCTAAAAATTTTAAAGACAAGGCCAAAAAGAGCTTTTACCCTCTTCAAAAACATTAAAAAAATTCTCAAGTTCTAATTCAAAAAAATACTTTCAAAACTCTCTCAAGTTCCAATTTCAAATCAAAATTCTTGAATCCAAAATTTAAAAACCTTCTAGGACTCCTCGAGTCCTTTTTCCAAATCGTGCTCTTGGACAAACTATAGGATGGATGAAATGTGTAGATGGGCTCATTTCTCCAATTGTGAAAATTTCACACACACAAGGTGCGAATCACAAAGCATTTGCATGCATTCTTGCATTTAACCCATTATTATCTTCTAGTTAGAAGGGGAAAAAGTAGAGTGGCTGCTAGTGGATGTAGTGTCTGCTTCTTATTTGACAGCCTATCGATAGTTCCCTCGCTCGAATCACTGACCAAAGATGGGGTCTATCCTTTCGGGAGTAGATGTCAAAGGTTTGAAGATTCAAGAATTGGGCTTTTTAGGAAGTATTAGTCAAGCCCAATCTCATGCTGCATATAGCCTTCATACATAGCCGAACCTATGCTGAAATTAAGGCACATGCGTCAATTTTAAAAAACCAAGGAGGAAAATGCGACTGCCTTTACATTCGTTATGCTGTTCATGCATTGATAGCCATTCTATGACACGAATTTCAAAAAAAATTAAAGTCATTGCATTCTCATACATATGTTCAACCCAAAGAGAATGGTCCAAGACCAATCTCATTCAATCAAACCTACTTAAACTCCTAAGGGTCCCTTATGACCTTAATGACTCATAGCATGCATGCAAATAGCATCTTCGTAACAGTGGCCCTAATCCCTCTCTATTTATGGAGATAGGATTGTCAAGAAGACAAAGGGACAACAAAGAAGCAAATGAATTAATGAATTCGAAGACTCAAGAGTAGTTTAGGAATTTAATGTATAGAAGATAAGTAGACATGATTTCTTTCCATATACACTCAATGATACTATATCTAGGGGATACGATCATTAGTCTTCAAGATTGGTGATATTTGCTAGTTTCGGATATGAAGATTTGTTGGTAATGAATCTACACAAGAATGGAAGGCTAGGTCAATTAATCAGTAAGATTCAAGGAAATTTACAACTGGAATTATTCTAAAGATATTTTATAGAGCCTTTAGTCATTAAATAAAAATTTATAGGAATCCAGACAAGAATGAAAGAATTAATCAATCATTAATATTAACAACAAGATCCAAGAAAGTCAAAGCTAAAAAATTTGAAAATA
The DNA here is from genome assembly GCA_033060915.1 of Euryodendron excelsum. Classification (NCBI taxonomy): domain Eukaryota; kingdom Viridiplantae; phylum Streptophyta; class Magnoliopsida; order Ericales; family Pentaphylacaceae; genus Euryodendron; species Euryodendron excelsum. Next base: position 19,847,126 of record CM065397.1, read on the forward strand.
TTCTAAGGAGCCTTGGGTCATTACATGATGAGATTTGGCCAAGCTTTTCAAGCATTAAAGACAGTTAGAGATATTCTCAATCATGTGATGAATACTCAAACAAGGAAATATATTTAAATTTTGAAGATATAAAGCAAAAAATTCAACAGTATATTTTTGGCAACCCTAAAGGGAGATTCAAGCATTTTAGCAATAAAGGTAGCTGAAGATATATTCACGTATGTGCAAAATTTTTATACAATAAAATATATTCAAATCTTGAATATACTCTGCAAAAAATCAGCAGCACTATTTCGACAATCCTAAAGGGAGATCCAAGCTATTTTGAGTAAGAGAATATTCTAGAAGATCTTGACCAACAACTCTCTAGCAGTTAGTTGATTCAAGACATCTTTGAAACCCTATATAAAGCCTACTGCTACAAAAAAGAGAATAAAAAAGAAAAATGATAACATCTGAGCACCAAAAGTGAAATCCTGTTGAGAAATTTTTCAAGTCTACAAGTTATTATTCTTGTAACCTTTGTTCTTCATTGGCATATCTATTCTTTTAGAGAATCCTTTATAATGCAAGAATGTTTATACTCTTATTCTTTCTTGTAAAGAGAGATTTCTGATTAAAAGAGTAGCTAGGGTTAAGTGGAACTAGAGTCTGTAAAAGTCTAGTTGATTAGGTGTGACTAGAACCTGGAATAATCTAGTTGGAGTGAGAGAATCACTTGTAAAGAAAGAACTAGCGCCTAGGTAAAAGGCTAGTAATTGTATCAAAGATTGGATATAGTAGAGAGAATCCTCAAGGAAGGACCTTTGGGGCAAGGGCGTAAGCTTATGGAGATTTAAGTCAAATCAAGAGAACAATACTGGTGTCATACTTTCTTTTCTCTCTCCCTCTCTCTTCATTATTGTGCTATCTTACTTGCTATATATCTTGTACATAGCACTTGCACTTAATCATTTAGTTTATTTAGAATCTGTTGATTGTTTAAACTATGGTTATTCAATTTGTATGGTGTATGAGATTGCTCATATTAACAATTGAGTTTGCTCTCATGTCTATAAGAAAACTGTTCTTTGTAGTTTGCATTTGAGTTTGCTCATTCTAATTTGAATTTGCTATTTTCTCTACAACTAAAACTAGCTCTCCGAAGTTTTGAATGAGTCTTCTCATTTTCATAATTGAGTTTGCTCATTCTTATTATTCATTTTTAATTGAAGTATAATTGCTTGAAAATTATATTATGTCTTTATTTGAAGAAAAAAGTTTTAAAACTCAATTCACCCCCAAGTTTTGGGGGCTTTCTGGATCAACAATCCATTGCAATATTTATCCATCCAATTTTTGTACATAATCTCCATTGCAGCACCAATCTGTAGCTTGTAAAAATAGGGATATTGACCAAACACTCATCAAAATCAAATTCAATAATGAAGCAACTAGATGAATATAAGGAAATCCGTAAAATCAGGAGAAGATATAAAGCAAGCAACATTAAACAATCAAATAGAAAAAAATCCAAACAACACCATAACAAGGTTAAACTCTAAACTCTTAACTTTCATAAAGAAAAGCATCCATAGTATTGGCCCAATTTAAACGGCTCCATGAGATGCAATAGGATTTTCCTGAATAAATTTTCAACAGAAAACTAAATTGTCGCATGGTATCGCAGCAGTGAACTCTTGTTACAGCAATAGCTAAACTTACCATATTTTTCCTATTATTGTTATTATTTATTAATTACCAATACCATGTCAACACAATGTCATAGCTCATACTAGTAACCTGGGAAAATGAGAACATAGGTGATAAACCAGGTTCTCTTATGCATCCGAGCAAATGCAGTGGGTTAGGAACTTAGGCGACAGCACAGAGAAGCAGAAATATTTAACTCCGCAAGATGATTTAGGGTTCTACGACTAGATCAGCCTCATAAATGTCCAACAGCAAACATGAAAAGGAATCTGCATGATGAATGAGATAGAGCTTCAACACCCAAGGCAGAAGAAATGAAGCATAAAGTCAGTTATAAAAAGAAATTATTATCGAAACCTCATCAAGAATTTTGCCCTGGTTACGTCATCAAAATTACAACTTCAACAAGAAACCAAGATTGCAGAATAATGACATCATCCCAGGCCAAAAAATTGTAAATACAAGCCCCCATTGCTACAAATGAATTTCCAGAACAGAAAACCCACCAATTAAAATGAGATTTAACTATGCAAAAGCAAATACTAACGCATCCAATTGTTTCTTAACCCCATGAGAGCGAGAAGAGGAGACGACACAGGAGATAGGGGATAACAAAGAGAAGGATATAGAGAAAGAAGTAGAAGAGTTTCAAGAGGGAGCGTCCAAAAATTGGTCCCTACTACTCGATTGTTATAGAATAGAACATGAAAGTAAAAGAAAAAGGGATGAGACAAAATGAACAGAAAGCAAACTAGCAAGCTCGCGAAGGGAGAGAGAGAGAGAGAGAGAGAGAGAGACCTCACAGCTCTTTTGAACACAAATTACATTGTACTTCCGATTTTAATATGTATTTTCACTTTCCAACGAGGATGTCTAGCTACAAATACCTAGAAAGTTTTATGCACCAGTGTGGGCCAAATAACACTAGAGGTTGATGGTAAATATGTTGGGCCCGATTCTAAGAGGCTTGACAGGATTAATTAAGTTTAGAAATACGGGTTCAATGGAGAAGGAATTCAAAGTTGACCTGGACTAAAATAAATAAAGGATAAATTTAACAAATTAAATCGACTCAATTTGGAATATAACATTTCGAAGCATATAAATAAGTTATGTCACTAAAGAGGTAAAATACGTTCACTTGAGTTCTAACTATCAATTCTTCGTTTGATTTATTGTGATT